>WEIV01005663.1:790467-1142842 GCA_013390005.1 Calyptomena viridis | reverse complement strand
AGATAGGTATTATACTTATTATCTATATAACTAGTATGTCTCTCTATATACTTCTAATACATCTCTAATGTATGTATTACACATATATATAAAACATATATATATACTATATATATATTAGAGAGAGATATACAATATGTATCTCTAAAATATCTAATATCTAATATTATAGCATTAACAGGAAGCTACAAATGGAAGAGGACCATGCAGTTCATGATTTAAAATATAACCTATTTCAGGTTATATTTATTCAAATAAAATACCCTGTTATTTTACCTGTACCACTGCACACTCTGCTGCTTCCACATCTTACTAAAAAGTCCAAACTGTATTTTAAGGAACTTGTGAGACAGGAAGGACAAGGAGCCTTCATGGTCAGGGTCTGTCAAAGTACATTGAATTTGGGATGTGAAGGGGACAGAGTGCTTTGGGGTTTGTCCTGTATTTCCACACTACGATCTACGTGCTGCAATGAAATNATAACCTATTTCAGGTTATATTCTTTCAAATAAAATACCCTGTTATTTTACCTGTACCACTGCACACTCTGCTGCTTCCACATCTTACTAAAAAGTCCAAACTGTATTTTAAGGGACTTGTGAGACAGGAAGGACAAGGAGCCTTCAAGGTAAGGGTCTGTCAAAGCACATTGAATTTGGGATGTGAAGGGGACAGAGTGCTTTGGGGTTTGTCCTGTATTTCCACACTACGATCTATGTGCTGCAATTCCTTATTTTTTCTCTTTAGGAATGAAACGATCAGAGAATCCCAGAATGGTTTGGGTTGGAAGGGACCTTAAAGCCCATCCAGTTCCACACCCTTGCCATGGGCAGGGACACCTCCCACTATCCCAGGCTGCTCCAACCTGCCCTTGGACACTCCCAGGGATCCAGGGGCAGCCACAGCTTCTCTGCCCAACCTGTACCAAAGCCTCCCCACCCTCACAAGGAAGAATTTTTCCCTAATATCTAATCTAATCCTGCTCTTTTTCAGTTTGAAGCCATTCCCCCTAGTCCTGTCCCTACAGTTGCTCAGTTTATTGAGCTGAATTCTGGCCTCAGCAGTCAACATTTTCCAGCACATGATGGCCAGAAGTTCTTGGAAGACTTGTTTTCTTCCCTACGTCCTGGTTTCTTCATGGAACAGCCATTGTTTGAGTTACTACACAGTGGGAAACTCATCAGGAAAGTTTCTCATTACTCAAAGTGTTTGTGACCAAACAATGATACATTCTTTGAGATGTGTGTTTTTAATTTAAAAATGCACTTCTGTGAAAACCGAGATTTCAGTTAGAGTTTTTAAGAAGTAATTTAAGAAATATTCAACCCTCTTTAACCGACTGTCATTGTGTGACACCAATTTATGCCCTTCCCTGGCCACATGACTGTGGTGTTTTGCTCCAGGCACTGGCCTTGTTTCTTTGAAAAACCACTTACATCATAGATCCAGCCAAAATAACCATGTTTATTCACCCAGCACCAGCTCCCTCAATACAGCACACCCCTGATCTTAACAATTATTTGTGTGGAGAAATAAATATCATGTTATTCACTGCATTTGAAAAAGACATGATGAATTTGCATAACATTAATTTGCATAATTTTATTTGTTTCCTGTTGCTTCTATCCATTGTAATGTTCTCCTGGCTCTGTCCTTTGCCTTCTCTGCTGGGAGTTACACACTCACCAGTGTGACATTTGCACAACCCTTTGTGACACCTCTGACCATGGCCCTGTGTATTTAACTCAGCATATTCTAAAATATAAAGCCTTAAATGCAAAGGAATGTGAGCTGGGATATATCTATTTATTAGAATATTAGCATTTCTAACATGACATTTTATACAATGCTTTGAACCACACGGTGAATATTCCTTTATTTAAATAGTACCTCTGAGTCCTTAATATCTTCTTTCCAATTTGGACAGATTAGCTAAGTGGGGAAGTGGTATCCTTTAATTATCCATCTGCTTAGTGTCACACTTGAATCTGATAAAATAGGTGAGTAGTGGGATGCTTTTTAAAGTGCATGTCTTTGTAGCTGTGCATTGTTATTTACTTTTAAATATGTTTCATTTCCTACTTTATATTTTTAGAAAAGTTTAGAAAATATTTTAGACAAAAATTTTACTACAAAAATTATTAATAACAAAAGAGCTGACGTTTACAGAGCAAGTCAATAGACATTTAGAAACAATATTAAAGTGGTTTTTTTTCTTTCTTACTTTCTACCTTCACTTAAAAATTTAAACATATGATCCAAACTAATGTTTGAATGATGGCTTGAAAGGTTCTCCCAGCTGGGTTTTGCAGCATAAAAATCCAGTTTAGCAGAGTGGTTCTACCTCTTTGTCCTTGTGCACAAAGTGTCTGCATTTAAGTAGGAAACCAGATATTTAAAGCAGCCCAGGAGATCCTTTCAGTACTTGAAGGGGCCTCCAAAAAAGATGGAGAGAGACTATTTACAAGGGCATGGAGTGACAGGACAAGGGGGAATGGATTCAAACTGAAGGACAGTAGGTTTAGATGGGACATTGGGAAGAAACTCCCTGGGAGGGTGGGGAGGCCCTGGCCCAGGTTGGGCAGAGAAGCTGTGGCTGCCCCTGGATCCCTGGGAGTGTCCAAGGGCAGGTTGGGATCCCTGGGATAGTGGAAGGTGTCCCTGCCCATGGCAGGGGGAGGAATGAGAGGATCTTTAAGGTCCCTTCCAACCAAACCATTCTGGGATTCTAAGATTCCTGGAGGAGGAAGGTGATCCAGGCACTTGGAGGTCCACAAGGAGACTGGGATCAGGTGGCATTTGACCAGATTCACAACCAATCAGTAGTTTATGTCTGAAATTTGTTTCTGAACCCCCTCCTTTTTTTTTGTTTTCCTTCTGTAAGACTCATCCAATTGGCATTCATGTGTCAGTAGAACTGAAAGACAGATCTTATAACCAGTTGCTGGCCTCAAATATCAGTTTCATATCAGCTTCTCCTAAAAGGAATGAGGTTCTATTTATACAGGGCAAAATCCAGTATATTCTGGAATATACTCTGCCTTTGTGAAATTAGCAATTGTATTTTAAGTGCTTTCACGGAAAGGAGGAATAAACAAAACCAAAAAAGGTTCTGGTGAGCAAAGGCAGATGGAGATGCATCAAAGAGGAAACATTTTCAAGGTTGGTGATTCAGAGTGGTTACTGAACATTGCTAGGAATGACTGAGGGTAGGGAGAAAGGAAGTGAACCAAACCCCCTTCATTTATGAAGAGAAGTTCTGAAAAACTGTTCTTTTTTGACTTTTTTCAGTTGGTTTGTAGGATGATAACCATCAAACTGTGCTGCAGAGATTTGAATATAACGTGTCATGTAAAAAACAGATTATGGGAGAAATATGTCTTTAATCTGAGGCACAAAAATAAAATGAAACTATGGAACTATGCTCTGAACTGTGCTAATTGCCTTTTGCAATTATGGGGATCTGACTCATAAAAGTACCAGACTGACACCATCCAAAATCACACCAAAAAAGCAAACAGAACATTTGGAATTAACTTTTTGAAAAGGTTAATATTTGCTAAGGAAGGGAAATCATATCCTGGGGGAAGGATATGCAAACTGCTCTTGGAGCAGAGAGAACTCAACTCCTATGTGGAGCCAAGACAAAGATGTGGAGCTTGTATGTACTGGGGTAGCTGGTCCAACTTGGGTAATCCTTGATGTAGGAAAAGGATGCCAGAAATACAAAGGGAATACAGGCAGGGTGTGTGGAGACTGAGGAAAATCAGTGTTATTAGTTCAAAGGAGTGTGTTATGGGAGCCTTGCTGGAAAAGTGACCAGTTCTGTCAATTAGAGGGGGAAAACACTTTATTAAGCTTGACTTGAGTAAACTCTGTGTTTAGAAGAGATTTTAGTACTATAAATATTTTATAAATCCTTTTTAGAAAGCTATTAATAGTAAAACATAGGACTTGAGCAAAATCAATCCTGTATTTTACTTAAATTATCTCCATTAAACAAATTTGTGAATAAAACCACTTTTTAAGGAGTTGTTTGCCTTAAAATGTAAAAATTCATCCACTAGAAATGCTGTGAAAGGGTGGGGGCATGAAAAACTAGACCAAGAGATGAAACTTGAACTCTTGAAGAAAGGGATTCTCTGGACAGAGAATTAAAAGGAGCTGAGAAAACTCAGCCTCCCCTCAATACCCTTAAAAATATTTTGCTGCCAGATAGAAGTTAAAAAATTGACTGTGATAGGCTCATTTCTCCGGGAAAGAGTTTGGGAAACTCAACAAGCACTGCAGGAAAAGACCCAGCAGATTGGGGACCTAAAGGAATATGTAGAAAAGAAATAATTCCCATTGTAAGGTCAGAAACATGTGGGTGGTGACTGATATCAAACACTTCCCTGCACTGGATGTCCCAGCAGGGATCTAGCAGGTCACTCTGTGCTTGTACACATTTAGCAGGTCTTTTAAGAAAGAGTTGCCACAAAGATATAGTTTGGCTTGTGACTCAGCACTTGGGTAGGTGGTAAAGGAAAATAAAATACATTTTTTAATCCCTAGAGGTGTAATAAAGTGTGATGTTTGTAGAAAGTAATTTGATGACACTGGTGCATGTTGCAAAAAAAAAATTCTTCATCACAAAGAATGTCATGGGACTAAACGAGGAAAATGTAAGTAATCCACGAGCTAGGCTGGGATGGAAACTGCTAAAGGAAGAGATGGTACAGAGGAACATTCAACTCCTGGCCCATTTCCTGACGTGTCCCTGAGAGGATCATCCTGGAGCTCTGGCAGCCTTAGGGCTGTGCNTGTGCTTGTACACATTTAGCAGGTCTTTTAAGAAAGAGTTGCCACAAAGATATAGTTTGGCTTGTGACTCAGCACTTGGGTAGGTGGTAAAGGAAAATAAAATACATTTTTTAATCCCTAGAGGTGTAATAAAGTGTGATGTTTGTAGAAAGTAATTTGATGACACTGGTGCATGTTGCAAAAAAAAAATTCTTCATCACAAAGAATGTCATGGGACTAAACGAGGAAAATGTAAGTAATCCAGGAGTTAGGCTGGGATGGAAACTGCTAAAGGAAGAGATGGTACAGAGGAACATTCAACTCCTGGCCCATTTCCTGACGTGTCCCTGAGAGGATCAGCCTGGAGCTCTGGCAGCCTTAGGGCTGTGCCCACTGCCCTGGGAGAATCTGTTCCAACACCAAACCACCCTCTGGATGAAGAACCTTGTGCTGAGCTCCAACCTCCCCCTGCCCTGACACAACTCCAGCCATTCCCTGGCTCCTGGCCCTGGTCCCCCAGAGCAGAGCTCAGTCCCTGCCCCTCCTCTGCCCCTGCCCAGGGAGTTGTCCCTGCAATGAAGTCTCTCCCCTCAGGCTCCTCTTCTCCCCCTGAACACACCAAGTGCCCTCAGCTGCTCCTCATACCTTCTCCTCAATGCCCTTCCCCATCCTCATTGCCCTCCTCTCTAATGGCTCAACCTCTTTCCTATATTGCAGTGCCCCCAACTGCCCCAATATTGCAGGTGGGGCCACCCCAGGGCAGAGCAAAGCAGAACAATCCCTGATGCCCCCCAGGACACGGTTGGCCCTCCTGGCTACCAGGGCCCTGCTGACTCACGACCAACTGGCCATCAACCAGGACCTCAGGGTCCTTTTCCCAGACTTGTTTTCCAGCACGCCATTCCCCATCCCCGGCACAGAATCCAGCACTTCCCCTTGTTGAACTTCCTATGGTTGGGGATTGCCCAGTGCTCTCATTTTCCATGTTTCTCTGCAGGGCCTCCCTGCCTTCAAGGGAATCAACAGCTCCTCCCAGATCCTTGGAAGTGGGCTCAGCTGCCATGGACTATGATAAAGGATGCACCCAGGTGGCTACAGCAGGATATACAGGTAACCTGGAGTATATTTGCATCAACTTGACTGACTTTTTGTGGTACCTGCTGAGCTGGTTGTACTCTGTCTTTTGCCCTTAAAACAAAGATGGTGAAAGCCTGTGGTAGAACCGTTCTGCTGTACAGAGGCACATGCCTGGGGTGGGAAAGAGCTGCTATTCCCAGCTGGGGAATTGCTACACTATACTGAATTCAACAGAAAACTTCTGATTTGCAGCAGCTGTGGATGTGGAAATAATTAAAATGCGTTTTCCATACCTGCCTAATTTTCTATGTATGTGACAGTCAGTGGAGCTCCCTGAGACTTTGCTGCTGTTTGTCTGTGCTGGAGCCCGAGTGGCCCAACCTATTTATCAGTGGCAGCAAATTGTTAGTCATTCTCATAAGTATCCTGAACAAAATGTGTCAGCTAAGCTGTACTCAGAGTGGGGGAAGGAAAAATAAACCCTCAACAAAAAAGCCAAAAGAAAAACCTCCCAAAACCTGATCTGGCTGTTATGGGAGACGATTATTATAGTTCTTCACTTGCAAATTTTTCATTTGTGTTAAGTTGCTTCCCACAGTCTCTCACTGTCACATTCATTCAAAAGCCAGAATGGCATTGATAGAGTTCAGCGTTTTGGCTCATTTGCCCCAGTTCTGCCTGGAGACTGGATGTACAGGATGTAACAGAAATCTTCAACCAAAATTCTGCCCTCCCGGCTGTCCCTTTTTACTTGAAAGCACTCCTTAGACTCTCCTTGTCCTCCTTTTGTCCGAACTCAAATATCCTTTGAAAATAAAACAAAACACTTGAAATGGCAATTTTGGAGCTTCCCCCTTGCAAAGCTCTTCCTCTTTCAGATTATATAAAAAAAAGCCCCCAAAACAAAAAAAGCAGCTTAAAAATCCTGGTTTGAAGCTGCCCTCGCTTGTCCAGAACAGGGACATGAAGATGCTCCAAGGGCTGGAGCCTCTCTAGGATGGAGACAGCCTGGGAGAGCTGGGGGTGTTCAGCCTGGAGAAAAGAAGACTCCCAGGAGATCTTAGAGCCCCTTCCAGAGCCTAAAGGGGCTCCAGGAGAGCTGGAGAGGGACTTGGGCCAAGGGCTGGAGGGAGAGGACACAGGGAATGGCTTCCCAGTGCCAGAGGGCAGGGAGACATGGGATCTTTGGGGGGAAATCCTTCCCTGGGAGGGTGGGGAGGCCCTGGCCGAGGTTAGGCAGAGAAGCTGTGGCTGCCCCTCGATCCCTGGAAGTGTCCAAGGGCAGGTTGGAGCCACCTGGGATGGTGGAAGGTGTCCCTGCCCATGGCAGGGGGTGGGATGAGCTGGTGTTTAAGGTTCCTTCCAACCCAAACCATTCTGTGATCTTTAAAGCAAAGTGAGGCCCTATAAATTTTACGAATTAATTGTTTTGTTTGCAGCTGGTTATGATCCTGCTCTGGAATACTCATGTTACATTAAAGAGGGCACTGGGCCTTTTCTAGATTTTATCATTCTGGCCTTTTAGTGAAGAATTAGCACCACTATTACAGCAAGTACAAGGAAACTCACTCCCACTCGTTGCTGTGATAAGATGCCTCACATCCTCCTCCTTGCGACGGTTTCCTTCGTGTTCCACTTCTCCGATGGAGACACATTTGCAGCAGTGATAACACTTTTCAAAAAGAAACTAATAAAATGTGCACACATATTTTTTTTTTCTTAAGGCTTGTGATTTCCTCCCAACAAAACTGTCACTGAAGCTGGTAACCACATTTAGTAGAAATGATTAGAGATGTGTGACAAATTTACAGCAAAATGCACAGCAAAACTGGAAACATTTTTCTTTTCATCAGCTATATGAAAAGGAAGGGGGGAGAATGTGCTTTTTTCCCTCCGTTTCTGCCTGACTGAATACTTGAAAATTTAAGATATGGGAGTATATCTTCTGAATAATGTTTCTGTTAAAGTATCAGCCAATTTTTTAATAGAGAAAACACATTCTGGATGGTAATCGGATGTCAGTGGCCATTGGTTGGCATCATTAATCAACAAGGATCTTGGCTTATAATAAAAAAAGGTAGAAAAAAATTGCTGTTGGTTTTACAGCAATTAGTAAGGCAACACTTCTTGAATAAAGGAGAAAAAAGTGTTTGTCCCCTAATAGCCATGTTGAATTTAAAATAGTTAATAAAAACACCCCATGAATGAGTCTAGAAATGTAAAAGGTTTAGATTCTATAAGTAGTAATTCAGTGGCTTATCCTGATCAACTTGAAATATGTCAATAAAAGAAAGGAAAATGTTGCATGGGGTTAGATCTCATATATGAGTTTTGGTCCCCTCCAAGAATATTGAAATCAAACGTTTCTATCTCCTTGTTTTTGGTCTTTCCTCAAAAATGGACTCTATTATCCCAGCTGTTGCCCAGATAATCAGAAGGAATTGATACTGTGTCCTTGGTGTTATATCTTCTGACCTTGAGGGTTGTACATGATTTCTACTGGAAAGGTTTTCTGAAGCTTTGTTTGGTTTCTGTTGTGTGATTAGGTTTTTTCCTTTATTTTTGCTTATCTTTTCTGTGCTGTTCCATTAATTTACCAAAAATTGTCTGACTCTGGAAATATACAATTTGACATAGCATCCTTAGTCAGAAGTTTAGGGGTTTTTTTATCTGGTGACTTGTCCAAGTGCACAGTGACCAAGGTAAACCAGCGCAATGTACAGTGTTAAAGGGCCTCTCAGAGTTCCATCCCCCCCTGTACAAAAAACCACAACACCCAGTGGCTGAAAACCTTATTATTCATTGATGATATATAATTTTGGACTCTGCTTGCACTTGCAATTACCTGTTTTTGGAGTATCTTCCACTTTGGACAGAGAATTTTGGTTTCCCACCCCCTCTTCATTTCATTGGTGTCCATGATGTTCTCTCCTCCTTTAACCAAACTATGTGGAAGGCAAACACCTACCTGAAATCTCCATTTACAGCTGCATGGCACAGCTTTGTACCTCTTGTGCCCACAAAAATGATGTGAAAATATAAATATAAGAGCCCCATATTCCCATGAGAGGGAACAAAGGTCTTAGTGCCTCAACAAAATAAAGAGTTTCAAGGTTTAGGGTTTTTTTTTCCAGTGTTTGTTGTTGATTAATCATTATCCAGAAGTCATTCTAATTACCTGGTTTATAATAGAATATAGAATTTCACTTTATTTAGGCCAAGGTAAAAATAAAAGTTTGGTATTTCTAAATGGATAGTGTTTCTTAAGGGCAAGAACTCTATGGAAAAATGAGAAAAACCCATTATTTATCTATAGATTACATGGTTTAAGTGACTATTCTTAAAAACTGTTTCTAAACAAAAGATTTAGTGTTGAAAACAGGTAAAATTATATCTCATAGGTTCAATATAGAAACTTGAACAGAGGTAATGAAACACTGAGTCTCCCAAGCAGAGGTACATCCTTTTTTGGGATGAGATTATCAGCAGCAGAATGGAAAAAGATTAGGAGTAAAATATGTAGAGGCCTCAACCTAAAGTAAGTTAATATTAAAATTATGTCTGGAAGTCATTTAAATCCCACAGTAGTGGTTAAATAGAGGGAAAGCAATAGTATTTAAGTGTTAAAGGAGGATATTGGCCAGTTGAAGGCTGAGTGGAGGGAGTGTAAAGGTGTTGGACAACTTTGGGAAAATATAACATACACATCCATGATCTGAGGTTGTTGTTAAATACCAGACCTTCCCTGGAGTTACAATACTTTATTTGTGCTCCAGGAAAGGCTTATCAAGAGAACTGTTGTGAGGTAGGGTTTTTTTTGTTATAATGAGTATCCCAGTTGATTCTCTAGCCTGGAAGTGAATTGCTCATTTTTATACTTGAATTTTATTGAAAAATATCTCCAGTATTATAATGGTGCTTTAAATTAAAAATCAGGTCCTGAAAATGCCACACCATAAATATGATCTATGTAAGTTGTGACAGTCGTAACATATAAGCTCTGCTGTATAAAATGCTATTTTTTTTACATTTGAGGGAGCAAACATTGAAGCATCATGTCTGTATTTTGGTCTAAACCTGTAGTTTTGACAATTTTCTGGGTATTAAATGTAGCAACAAAACTTGTGTGCTTTTTCTGTGGATTTCTAGGTGTTGATTGCACTGTGTCACCAGGAGCCTTATGATGATAACTTTAAGTTTTGATTTGAACTGGGATTTGTTTTTTCACAGATACTACCCAGTTTCACTCGTGCAGGTTTGTGTAGAGAAAGAAAATGACACATAAGGGGAGGTGACAGAATCAAAGAATAAAGGAAGAGTGTTGATGATTGCTCAGTATCACCATTTTGATGGCCCAGGGAAAGGATAAGGACTTTGGCATTCTTCTTTGTAGAGGAATTGAAGAGATAACCATCCCAAAGTCTACTCTAAAATGCCACTTAAGGGTAATATGTCATGACCATCATGTGCTCTCATCAATAATCTTCCAGTGATGTTGGGGTGTGGGATTATTTTTGACTCTTTCTTATCCTGAAAACCAGAGTTCTGTTCCTCATCTGTCTTGCAAGGATGTTGTATTTACCAGGGAATGCACACAGAATGACTTTTGAAAGATGCTCTAGAGTGCAAAGAATTACTGCATTGTTTTTATTCATGACTTGAGCTGAGTTTTAGCTACTTGCATGCCTTTGTATGCAGCGTGTTGGGTTTTTATAGCGACGTCTGTGTTCTCTGGGTACCTAAGCAGAGATTTTCATTTTAATACTACATAATTCTAATGCTGGATTCGTACCAAATTCACCTCCTCCACACATTTTAACTGCATTATTAATAATAATATGGTTGATTGCTGATGCTATATATTTGTTTTCCAAGGAGCTCGTTGAGGAGCTGGGCGTGTTAATAAGGTATGGGGTGTTTCTCCTGTGTTCTCAGCAAGGCTCCTGCCTGGAGCACGCAACTGGCACTGCCCATATTCTCTTTTCCCTGCTCCAGGCAGAGCACGCAGGCGTTTTCAATTCACTAGATCATTCACAAGTTACCTCCAACCCAACCTTGTCATTGCAATTTGTCACACTTGCAGTGGATGCTTTTATGTGCTATATCTCGCTGAAGTCTCATCACGCCAGGCCAGTGCCACAGGGTACGAGACAACAACAAAGATCTCAAGCATAGTTTAAAAGGTAGCACGATAAAAGAGGGAAAAATAATGGCTGCAATCGCTGCTAGATGCCCTGTTCCCACACATCCTGCAGCCTTTTTTTAATTTCAGACTGTGGCTAAGTTGTGCAAACCTCTACCTTCCCTATGCCACACTATGCCCAGAATATCTGGCACCCTCTCTCGCAAGGCAGGGAGGGAGAGGAGAAGCTTTGACTCTGGAGGGAGTACACTGGGCACACTTTCAATGTGAAAATGTTTGAGGAGGCTCTCCCTAATCACCTTTTGGCTAACAGTTCGTGGGAATTAGGATGGTGTTGTGAATGGCTGTGTAGAGTTCCCAGCTTTGCCACGACTTCTGGGGTGTCCTTGGACAAGCCATCAAAGGTTGCTTTATCTCTCATTGGAAGCAGTGAAATTGTGCTATTCCTTAAAGAAAAAAAAAAAGGTGAGAACAAAATAGGTCTGCTTTTCCTCTGTTCTTCAGCTGGAAAATGTAAGTCATAATTTTCTCATAATCCTTTCGCATCTGGTTTTTCGATACTGGAATTTGTGCCTTAGCACGTTTTCATACAGTCCCTCACACAATGGTTTCTTGGTGTCAGTGATGACCCTCAGGTCATAGAAACTTTATGGTAATTTCTGTCAAGAGATGCTGTTGCACTGTCAAGTGCCTTCTGTGAAGACTTAAGGACAGTGTGTGCACCACTTCCCATCTTGGTGTCTCCAGTTTTTATTCCCCTTTGTGATGTGGGTAAATCCTTGTTTTCTGTCAGCACGGGTTAGGTCTGATAATGATTTGGTTCTAAATACACCCGTGTGAGTTTTGGCACAAAATGTGTGCAAGCCTCAACATGGAAGGTTGCAATTCCAAGCCAAGGAATAGCTGCCTTGAGGTTCCTTCTTAAATTTCTCCTTTCCTCCACAGAGAAGTATACTGGGGCTGCTTTCTTCAGATTGCAATAAATTCCTGTCTCAGGAGAAAGGGTGAGGATTTAAATTAATGCTGAACCATAGGAGCAGGGAGGATATTTTGGGAGGAAGAAGTTTTGTAGAGATTGGAAGAGGATGGATGTCCTCAGGAACAGCATTTTCAACCCCAGTGCCAGGGATGTGATGTTAGAGCAGAGCATCCAGCGCTGCAGGAAGTGCAGGAGGAGCCAGTTCAGCAGAGATATGGCTCCTGAGCCACTGGGTCTGTCCTGTTGCTGCTGTTTTGTGATAATTAAAGCCAGTTGGACATGGATAGTTGGAGAAATACAGGTTTCCTTGCTGTCCCTTTGCCTTCCCTCTTTCGTGCTCACATCGGTGCCGAGAACTGGGGTACCTTTTGGCAGAGGCTCATACACTACCAGGACAGAAGCAAATCCAGGTGTGCAATACACCGAGGCACAGCCTCAGTCCTGCTGGGGCACCATCAATTATAGAATCATAGAGTTGTTACGTTTAAAAAACACCTATAAAATCATAGAGTCCAATAATAAATCCAGCACTGCCAAGCTCGGCACTAAACTGTGTCCCCAAGTACCACATCTCCATGTTTTTTGAACACTTCAAGGGATGGTGACTCCACTGCTGCCCTGGGCAGTGCCAGTTCCAGTGCCTGAACCCTTTCAGGGAAGAACTTTTCTTTAGTATCCAGTCTAAACTTCCCCTGGTGCAACTTGAGGCTGTTTGCTCTTGTCCTATCCCTTGTTCCCTGGGAGCAGAGCACCTGGCTCCCCCCTCCTGTCAGGGAGTTGGAGAGAATTCCAGGTCCCCCCTGAGCCTCCTTTTCTCCAGGCTGAGCCCCCCCAGCTCCCTCAGCTGCTCCTGGTGCTCCAGCCCCTTCCCCAGCTCTGTTCCTTTCCCTGGACACACTCCAGCCCCTTAAGGTCCTTTTTGTAGTGAGATGCCCAAACCCAAACACGGGATTTGAGTTGCAACCTTGAAAACAACAGCATTAAGTTTCACCCTTGGAATTCCCAGCATAGGCACAGACTGCCAGCAGGTGATGGATTTTGGGAATACTGCAGTGTCTATCGAATTTAACAAGAGCTTTTTTTTGTGGCCCAGTAAAGAGAGAGGCGTGGAAGTTCTGCAGTTAACTTTTTGCTTGCAAGGAGGTTTTTATGCCTCATAAAAAAAAAGAGGGGTGGTCTGGGACATTCTGGATGGGTGTGTTTGTGCTCTCCCTGGAAGTGCAGCCAGAGGCTCCTTCCTTTCATTTGCTCCACCCTCCTGGCATTTTGTGCGTATTTCCCTCGGTATAAGAGTGTTTCAAGAATAAGGTTAGGCCTGGACTTTTCATTGCTGCCTCTCAAGTTTCTGCTAACATGTTCTCAGATTGTAGGCATCTCCTCAAATAGGCTTCCTGCAGGCAGGCTCTGCTGCCCTCTCCTCTCGTGGAAAATGAAAGGATTGAAAAATGACAATCCCGTCCAAGTCCTCGGGATCGGTTTCCCGAAGAGACGCAGGATCTCGTTGCAGATAATATTCTGAAGATGCTTTTTTTTTTTTTTTAATGATTTGGTCAATAATTGGCAGGAAGAAAAAGTTAAATAGTAATGAGAAACTCCTCTAATAGCACTTTGGAGCAGTGGTGCTGTAAGCGATTACACGCTTGATTGAAAACCATACATTGGTTCCACAAATGCAGCCTGACCTACCTGTATATTTTCAACAAGTAGTGTCTCCTATTTCTAAGAGAAGCTAAAAAAATCCCCCCACCCTGCTGGTTTTAGCTATATACAAATGATAAAAGCAAAGACATCAAAGTGTGCAGCCTTTCAACTCGTGCTCAATTAGAATAAAAGTTTGGTTGCTGTTTTAAACATTTTGGGCTAACTAAGGGTGACAGCAACTCAGCTCTGTAAATGGGATGATTTTGGATTGACTTTTGATCTGACTGACAGTTTCTTATACACTGCAGTGTTGGTTTATGGCTGCATTTGAATCCACATGTGACTAATTAGGGACTGTTTATGGGCTCTATGTAGACATTTACACAATAAAAAGGTTATTTTCGAACTGGAGCCATGTTATTAATGAAAAAGTTAATTTAACAAGGTGTTTGATGTGTTATTTTTATAATGTTTGCAACAAAGACTAAAAAAAATACATGAGAGAGTGTATTTAGCATACAGAATGAATATATATAAATGTTAATGTCAGATATGTAAATTGTAACAAAGAAAATCTCTCCTAAAAACCCTCTGTAGTTGTGGGAAACAACAGGTTGGATTTTACACATGTTTTAGAGCCCACTTCCAGTTTATAGGTATCCTAAAAATTTCATTTTGGTTTCATTTTTAACCTTTCTGTATAAACTGTGACAGAGAAATGTCCATTTCCACCAATCTCTTCATCTACCTCTCTCATAAGGACTCCTGGCACCACAAGTGGCACAGTAGCATCTGTGCCACCAAATACAGCTGGGGGGCTGGAAAGGTCCACAAAGAGGAGCTCTCAGATGAATACAAGTATAATAACATTTTCCTGATAAAATAATGCTTCCGTGTCACCGCCAACGGAACTGTCAGCGCTCCTTTGTCGGCCCCTCTCAGGCTTAAGAAAAGGTCCTTGACAGTTTCAGCATTGCTTTTAAATATCTTATTGAAATGTAGATTAAGACTGTACATCTTATAATAGTTGGAAAGCCTTTTCATTTTAAGTCTTGTAGAAAAGCAAGTATTAAGTGAGTATTAACTTTAGCAGTTATATTTTAGCATTTTTCTCAGGTTGATCCCTCCTAGCCCTAATATTTAGATTTATTTAAAGAGGCAGTAGATTACCTGGAGTACAGTGGTTGAGTATTGTGCATTTGTGAGTCTCCATAAAGATTAACTGTATCCTTTATTAGTGCCATCGACTCTCATGTATTTCACAAAACTATCCTCTGTGTATGTTTAATCAATGATGCCTCAGTGTTCCTGGTTTTACATTTTCAAATGCTTATGCTATTGCTTTAATATTAACTTATTTTAAATAAAATTATATTGAAATCTGCTCTATAAGCAGTGCTTTCCCAGAATCTCCTGTAACTCAGGAATACTCATTACATAGTTCTTTTAATTTAATGATGTGAAACAGTTAGTGTAGGTAACATTGATGAGTCAGGACACTGATTTCTCTTGGTGTGTAAACTATTTATCCACTTCATGTATAAAAAACAATGATATTTTACATCAATTTGTGGATCTCATTTTCTGAGGGCTAATTTTGGACTCTTGGACTTCTCAGTCAGAAAAAAACTTGGCCATTGACTTCAGAAAATCCATTTGTTAAAGGATTTGGTGCCTTGTTTAGATTTGGAAAAATTAAAATTACCTGTAATTATTAATCACTTGTGCAATTCATATTTGTAGGTATAAATCTCCACCAGAATCCTGAAATAATGACTAGGCTCACAAGAATCTTGACTTCAAGGCAGTGACCAAAATGTGACAAGGTAGCCTTATTATTTTTATTTCATATATAACCCTGATATTTCTTATCTTTCTTATCATATAAGTTATATGATATATGTAATGAGCTTGATTTTTGCAAAGTTTATGTATCAGAAAGATCCCTCCCAGCTGCACAAATGTGATATAAAGCTAATTGGAAGCCAATAAACACACTGTTTATCAGCTCTGACCTTTCAGAATGGATCCCTGCTTTAAACAAGTGCAAGAAATACAGTGTTTTAATGACACTTGGGCAGATTTATACTTGCTGAATGAATATAAATAAATATTTGAATACAGACAAGAAAATATTAGCCTAGGCTCACACGAGATGGGAACTAGACAGCAGAAGGAAATGATTCATGAATGAAAAAGGGACGGTCTGAGCAGTGCAGTAACTGCATCAAAAAGAATATTAAAATACTACAATAGAGTTCCTCCAAGTCCTGTGGCACCAGTTAAGACCCCAAATAAGCAATGTATAAAATTCTGCACTTGTATGGAAGATTCTTCCAGGGCCTGGGAAGTGTATTCAAATATTCCAGAAGATTTGGACATGTTTTCTGTTTCTTCTGAATGTTTGGCTGGACTTTAATACAAGACTTGCCTTTGACTTTGGGTATCTGGTCTCTGATTTTGTGAGCAAGATCCTTCTCCCAAAAGCAGAAGGAAGAAGAGTTTTGCTGGAATATTTACAGGCCACATTAAAATTCCTCAGAGATGGAAAGACTGGAAGGGATCTCTGCTTTCTTTTAATTGATGGAATATCTGTCTCAGGACTTTGGGTGTGAGATGTGTTGGTGTGTAAGGAAATAATCAAGGTCTTTATAGAGCAGTTCTGGAGAAGTTTAATGCCCACTAAACTTAATGTATCAAGTCAACTGAAAATTTTTGTCATTTTTTTTCTTATTCTCTGTAATTTTCCTGTGTTTCCATTCCTGTCCTTCTTCAAAACCACTGCACTCCCCACTTGATGTACAAAAACATTAGAAGCAATCTATTAGTATCCTGTATTTTATATTGAGTTGGTTGGTTTGGATGGGAAGCAGAAATATAACAATAAGATATTTTGGTTTGGATGAATTTCATACTTTTGGGTCAATGTTCAATGTTCTTAAAGCTGTTCCAAATGAGTTACTGGGTCATCAAAGAACTTCCAGTGATGACTAAGGAGCACAATTTTATCTAATTAGTTATAATGGTGGGAAAAGCATAAACGTGCATATACTTAGTCATGTTCAGTCCTCTGGTGGGGATTTGTAAACCAAAGTTTAATGCAGTTTTATGCACAGGAATGAGAAGAATGTTCAGCTCTGTGCTTTGCAAGGATTCATAGTAGAGTTGTTCAGATTTTTTCCCCCCTGAGCCTTGAAATGCACGTGAACACTTTCATTTAAAATGGTGTAGTGCTGGAATAGCACCAATAAAATCACAGTTGTTCCTCTGGATTTATATCCAACAATATGAGGAAGGACTTTGTCCTCCTGGTCTCTCTTTGAGGTTTGAATAAAACCAAGAAGTTGAAATGAAGCGCACAGAGAAATGCAATGTTGTAGTTGATCTCGAGCCAAAACCATGGAAAATAATTGAATTTCCCATAGTTTTGATAAAAGAAACATAAATGGTTCCAAGTTCACTCAAGCAGAGTCCAGAGATTTCCGGCAGTGAGGAATTCTTGAAAAACTCAGGGAATTCAGCAAAGTTGGGATGAATGTGTTTAATTGTGATTGTGTTTAATGATGGAATACAAAACCAAGCAAATTTTGTCTTATTTTCAGTTATGTAATAAAGAAAATTTGACAAGGTCTCAACAGAACTGATCGTTTCTGGTGGATCCTGAGGAATTCTGCTGTGATTTTTCCATTTTCTTACAAACTCTGCACTGACCGTGGTCAGAAATTCTTTGTGGCAGTTACTAAAATAGAAAGTTACTCAGAATTATGACCAGGATGCCTATTTTAAGAAAGTTCCTTGATTTTCTGCTTGGTGAGAGAGACCTTTCCAGCTTTTCATCTCTACTGCTAAATTTTTGGGGGTTGGGTCTGTTTTTTCTCAAAGCCACAATTTTTTGACATAATTTTTAAGCATTTGTTTCCTGGTGAGGCAGATGGGAATAATCAAGAAAAAAAAAGACCCTCAATATTAATAATAATTACGACTGGATATTAACTAAGGATGTTTTTGTGGCTCTTTAACATTTCTCTGTGTGCTCTTGTGCTCCCTCTACTGACTTTCCACCTGGGAATGACAGAAAGCTGCTACAGCAGAGACCTTTCCTGTTGGCATCACTGGGAAAAATATCTTGTATTCATAAAAAAACCAACTTGTTGGTAGATTTACCCTTTAATTCTTGCAGTTTTGGAAACACAGAAGGGAAAATAAATCGATGTTTGCAGATTAATTTTAAAAAAAATCCCTTTTTTTTTTCCAAAACACTGAGAGGGAAGGTATAATCATATATTTTATGAGATTTGATGGAGAGGTAAAGGAATATAAAAGCCATTGGAAGTCCATAATGTGATAGGGAATAACTGTGTTATTTGTTTCCTCCATTCAGTCCCATCAAACTCCAGGAAATTCTTTAGAACAATCATTGAAATCCATAGTGAAATTTTGATTTTGGAAATCTGTATGACCTGTCTTTTTTTCATTCCAGCAACAGAAAACATTAGAATTCATAAGGAATTAAAACTAAAATAAAGGTCTTTTAACTTGTTTTGCCCTGAGCTTCTTTCAGTCAATGAAAATGATACATAAAATATAACAAACTGATTCAATGAAGATATTTTATCTGAGTGAAGTTTTGATATTTTTCTCAATGTGATCAAAAGCCTTGAAGGGGTTTTGATTTTATCTCTGTTGGAATGAGGTTTAGAAATATCAGAAGGTGGTTTCTGTCCAGATTGTTCACTTCACTTGTGACTTAAAAAATTTCAATTTCAATAATTTGAAGACTAAATCACCTGATCCCTGCGCCTGTTTTTCTTAACATTCATGTGTATTTTTTTTGCCTTTAATCAGTGACTGATGATGGGATTAATTTTTGGAATAAGAGCAATTTGCAAATGGGGATGGTAAATTTGTCTCTGGATTATTGGTGGCACATTTAACCTGCAGAAAGCTGTAATTGTTATATATTTTTCTATCAGTTTATCAATTATATGAATTAAATACCTGTAAGATCATGAGAGCAGCCAATGGGTTATGTCACTATGTTTTGGGCTGAGTTTTGTTCTTTTTTGATGTTTAAGTTCTTTATGTTCCAGCACTTTCTGATGACTCATTTTTCCAGTTGCTTTGGGGGAATTCTGGCTCCTCTGTACCAGGTCAAAATATTTGTATTTCTAAATGAACCCAGAAACTCAAGCAATGAAAACACATATCTGTAAGGCTGACAGGAACCACAATGTGTACAATTATTTGATTTCTGCCATACTGCATTAATCTAAATGTTAAAATGTCCCTAATGTGATTCTGGAATAAAAAAATTAAATGTGTATATTGCATATGAGGCTTGTGAATGACTTTGACATTAAATGGGGTTTTACAGAGGATTTCAAAGCACTCAGCACGCACCTAGCAACTTGAAAATATTTTCTATTTAAAGACTGAAACTGGGTAATTCAAATGTCAGGTAGAAAAAAAAAATGTGAGAGACTGAATCTAATCTGTCCTCCAAATTCTCCAGGTTGATTTTTCTGATTTGCTGATGTCACAAATCTCAGTGTCCTCTGTTCCTGCCATTCTGGGACTGCAGAAGGGACCACCCTGGGTGATCCTCCTCCCTCAGCCAGAGGTGAAAATTCAGTGCAGATGCTGCACTGAAATCATGTGCAGTGACCAGCTAGAAGTGTGAATCTGTCACTTGCTCAACAATTTGTCATACAAAAGTCATCCCAGATTGTTTTGCCCTTTTGCCACTTCTCCCCAAAGCCCTGGTGGTGGATTCCAGGATCACAGTGATCATGAATATGTATTTCAATATAATTGTGTCTTGTATAAAGTAAGCAAAATTTTCTTAATTAAATCCCAAATGTTAAAATTCTTGTAAAATATTTTATTGATATATTTAATCTTTAAATAAAGATTGCATGAAGAATGAATCTATTTCCTAGTTTAGACCTGAACTGGAGTGACTTGTTAGGACAATTAAATATTTGTTCTAAGTTTTCTTGTTGGAGGTGTGACACAACAGTTGTAAACAAATTTCAGACAGAAAGAAAAAAAAAAAGAAAAAAAAGGGAAAAAACCTCAGTGCAGAACTAAAGTATTTGAGGTTCAAACAGTTCACCTGGGATCTTACAGTGCTTACACCAAAATTTTATTGAATATAGTGAATGTTATTAAAATAATAACTAAATGTGGGACATCTGAGTTATTTTTCAGGTGGATCAGGAATTCTTTGTTTTCAACCTTGGCCCTCATTTTTAATTGCTGAGGACTTCAGGTTTTTCTTCTTTCTTTGCTACTTGAAATGGTGCTGATTTACTTTAATAGTTACAAGTGGTTGTGATTTAGAGCTACTCCAGGTGCAATTTGTCTCTTCCCAGGGATAACTGATCCACCTTCAGGAAGAGTTGGGACCAGATTCATCTTTTAGTAGTATACTAAGCATAAACTTGGGTTTAAGGTTTATCTAATTAATTTAAAAAGGTTTATTTTTCAAAATATTAATTATTTTTTAAAAAAAAGGCAGCTCTTCATTTCTTCTTGGAAGTATCATGTTGGAATAAATCCTTGGAAGGAAGAGTGACTGTGAAATGGACACTGAGAAAAGGTATGTGCACAAGAAATTTGCCCCAATTCTGTGTTTAATCATATTTATAGCTGTGTATTTGTGTAAATACATGTCCTAAATGAAATGTTGTTCAATTTGGAAACAGAATTCCCACCTCAATTCACTGAGAAAAGTCTATTGACCCTGTGCACAAAGATTAGCCAGAAGTTGGGATTCATCCTGTAAGAACAAGCTTGGAAAGTTGGGAAAACTTCTGCCCAGGGACTCAAATCTTTTTGTTGTCCTCATTGCTTTCCTTCATTCTCCCTCAGGGATATAGAGATGTGTAAGAGAAAAGAGTATGAAAAATATATTGGTTAAAATTTGGGTCCTCTTTCACATAAATACGTTGAAATAATTTTTTCCTCTCCGTGTTAGATATCGTAGCAAAGATTTTCCTCCTTGTTATGCTTGGCTTTATACGAATGTAACTGAGAAATCTGTCAATTTTTGTTTCTTTTGGAAGAATATCTTTAATTATAGTTGTCAAAATAATCTGTGATGATCCTATTTGCTCAGGTAGACTTTTATTTGTTTTGACTCCTGTATATTTAGTTTTGCAAGTATTAAATCGACAACAAAGTGCTTCTTTATTATTGCTCCCTCCGATAATAACCTTTCTGTCTCGTAAATAATAATAAAAAGTGAGTCACCGATAGTTTGCAGCTTCTTAGCTATAAGGTGTCTGTAAGAGAAGTCAGAGTATTGCCTCAAGGGAGTAGATTAAAGGGAAAATGAGTGTGTTTCTGCTTACTTTCTTGGCTCATTGCTTTATGGCTATGTGGGATCTAAGAAATAAATGGTGGTCAGAAAAGAACAAACACATTTATTAGAGCAGTTAGAGAAAGACACTGTTTTGCTGTTTGCCAAGGTCCTTCTGAACAGCACGTTTGGCAACTACCAAGTGACAGGGCCTGCACAGAGCTGGGTTTGACGAAGCCTCTGGGATGTGTTAAAAAGTAAACCAGAGCAAATCACGTACTGGAAAGCATAACTCAATCAAGGAAAAATGTATGATTAAGGGCGACACGGGCAAGGAAAGCTTTGCCAGAGCTCGGGGTAAATATTTGTATCAGTGTGAAGTGAAAGCTTCACATCGCTGATGTCAAGCAGCTGGAATTTTCATTGTTTATAAACTTGTGTTGTTACAGTTGGGTTTTGGCAGAAAAGGTACCAAAGAGAGAGCAGTTTCCCAGCAAGAAAGTTGGAGTTTTGATAAAACAGCTTGAACACATAGGAATGTGAAGATGTGAAGAATTTCTGTGCCTTTTTTTAAAAATAGCAGCTCATGTGACCAAAAGTTGCCTTGTGATGTGCAGTTGGCTTGTCCTGCACGAGAATTTTGTGGGTTGTGTGGGCAAAAAAGAGAGACATCAAGGATGACCACCAACCTCCTGTCACAAAGGTGACCAGCAACCACCAAATGATGAGATTTCAACAGTTGTCTTAATAATTACAGCTCTACCTTGTCCTGGGTCCAGAGTTCTTTTATCTTCAGAAAACATTGCCAGTATGAGTCAAGTATCATAAGGAGAGAAAAAATATGTCCTACTTGGGGATTAAAACCAATTTTTTGAGTTCTGTCCATGAGCCTTAAGAAGATAAGCTAATATTTCTCATTCTTCCACTCCTTACCCCCAGTGCACTTAAGCTGCAGCTTTGGGCATGTGTTGCTACCTTTTATTCAGTGAGTTGTTTTATCAGAGTATTTAGAGGATATTGGTGCTGCATATTTAATCTGTGGTGATTTCAACAGTGGGGTAGAATTTTTTATTCTATCTAAAGTGAGAGGCTGGTTTTGGGTTATTGTTCTCTATGTTGGGTTCATCTTTTAGTACTTGAGGGAAAGGATTTATACTGAAGTTGAGTTGCTGTGAGTGAACTTTTTTAACATTGAAAGCTCTTGTGATGCTGCTCATCACCTGGGTCACAATACCAAAAACCTCTTGTGGAGCTGTTCTGTAGGTCAATTTACACCTGAAAAACTTGGTTCTTTTGGGTAAGAAGAGAGAAACAGGTATTACAAAGGCCAGTTGGGAGAGAAAAAGTAACGAAAAAAAAATTAAGATACTTAGATTAGTGAAAACTCTGAGACTGGGGATTAAATTCCCAAGTTAGGAGATGTTAAGGAATTATAAGTTTTAAAGGAATCTGGGGTCTGCTGAAGAGTTGGTGGTGTATGTGGTTGAAGTCCACATGCTCTGTTATGTAGGTGAAGATGTTTCTGTTTCAAAAGCTCTGTATTTTTGTCAAAGTAAAGCAGGGGCTGTCCCTGCCAGTGAAAGACAGTGCTCTGCAAGAACCTAACAACATTACCCAGCTGCACTAAGAATAGAAATCAAGCCCCTGCTGGTATAATTAAGAAATCTTCACTTCCAGTCTCTGGGCTTTAGAGACCTGGATCACTAACTAATTCCAATTTAGAGAGCTTTTTTGATAAGAGCTTTTGTAAACTAGGAAATAAGCTGAGAATGAAAACTTTTCAGTGTGAGTATTTTAGCTCCTCGCTCAGCCTGTTCAGTGTTATTTAATGTTTGGTCTGTCCTGGAGGGAAATCAGATATATCAGCACTGAATTGAAGAAATGCAGTGTACTTGTCCTCCTAAGGGTTTTGTGAAAAAAGAGGTGGCACTCATCCATGGTCTCAGATCTTACATTTGGAAAAAAGCAGCAATTCCATTCATAAATGTAGGGCCTGGCCGTGTGGTCTCATGGCAGTGCCACCTCCTGAGAGTCCTGGCTGCTCTGAGCTCTGGATAATGTAGGGCAGAAACTCAGCCTGGGCACAGATAGTTCTTTGGATGAATTAAATATTGATCTTTTTTTCCTCTTTTTTTTTCTTTTTCTTATGTAACATGAGCTTTGTAGTTGATTCTGGTCTTGTTTGTATTGGTGTGGGAGCTGAGGGAGGGGAGTTGCTCTGGTTGGCCATGATGGGAAGGCTCAATGTCATACCTGTTCTTTTTTTCTCCACAAAAGATTAAATATTCATTTATCAATATAACACCTCTCTAAATGGAAAGCACTTTTTCAGTCAAGCTGAGAATTTTTATTCTTGACATCTCCCTTTTTTTTTTTAAAAGGCATTTACTCCTGCTTTATGTTTTCATTATGGCTTCTATTCTACTCATCTCTCGTTCTTGTTTCAGTTTCTTTCATTTCCTTCATTCTTCACCAGTTGGGTGCTCCTTATCCCAGAATTTCTTTGAAGCAGCAGGCAAATTTGGTATTACTTCTGTGTGATTCAAACCTCGTAACCCACACATTGCAGGAGGTTTAAAGACACTGGTGAGATCACCCACCCACTCATTACTTATTATTATTTTATGCATCATGGTGTAACAGGTCAAATATCTGCCTTGTAAAAGGGTACGTGGAGAACAAACTGTTGGGGAAGTGCTGCACAGGATATGGAATGATTTGGATGCCAACAGGAGTGTTAGAAATAGAATACAATGTTCCATCTTTTCTACTTGGCTTTCTCACCTTGGATGGAGGAATGGTAAAACCTACCAACATTTGGGAGTTATGTAAATTTTGGACATATTGGGCCATGAAGTGAGATGATGGGAATAATAATAATGTTCATTAAAATTTCTTGCAGGAGCTGGAAAATTTTTAAATTCCTTTTCTGCTGTTTCTCATGTATTGAATGTATAAGAGGGTTTTTCATGGTCACAACCCCACAGGTTAAGGGGACCACAGTAAGTCATCCAGTACAACCTCCCTGTTCCAGCAGGGCCATTCCAGAGCACGTGGATTGTATCCAGGTGGTTCTGGAGTATCTCAGGTGACAGAAACTCTCCACCCTCTCTGGGCAACCTGTCCCAGTGCTTGGTCAGTGCACAGTAAAGTTCTTCCTCATGTTCAGGTGGAACTTCTGGGCATCAGTTCCTGCCTGTTCCTCTTGTCCCATTGCTGGACACCCCTGAGCAGAGCCTGGTCCATCCTGTGCCCCCTCCTGGTCCATCCTGTGCCACCTCCCTGCACGCCCTGACCCCCAGGGATGGGGTCCCCTCTCAGGGTCCCCTCTGCAGCTGAACAGCCCCATCTCCCTCAGCCTTATCTGGGCACAGAGATGCTCCAGTCCCTTAATTTGTCTTAGTGGGTCATGATAGCATGTAAGAACCTTTTACAAATTAATGATCCCCTACCCTATTCTCAGTGAAGGTGAAGTCTTCCTTCTGTGTCCTGCTCACCTCCTTCCAGGATTTGGTGTACGTCCTAATTTTTCTTTCCAAACAATATTATTTTAATAGGAATTCAATTTCTTTAGTGGAACAGAGATTCCAGCTCTTAACAAACCTGGTGCTGCTCCTATCAAGAGACTGGGTACCAAATGGAGCTCACTGTTTTGATTTGTTGTATGAGCCTGAGTTAACAGGAATGAACACAATATGCTCCAAGTACCTATTTATTTTTGGTTTCTTCTATCACTTAAGAAACACTGTAGAGGTCCTTGCAGGTGCTCATGTAAGGTGAATGAGATGGCAGAAGATCATAGAATTGTTTAGGTCACAAAAGACCTCTAAGGTCATCAAGTCCAACAATTAAGATGAATGAAGGAGTTGCCCAGAAGCTGGACAACACCTTGTCATGTTCTAACCCCTTCTGAGTCTTGAGGAGATGAGTTTTGGCTATAGCTGTGCCCTGTTTGCACAATTGGTGGCATTTCCTTCCCATGGATGGTGTGGGCAGACTGGTGACCTGCCCAAATAACCTTCTGAAGGCCAATGGTTGCTGTGTCCAACTTTTCTCGGGAAGAAATGTAACTTCCCTCATAGGAGAGCAGCATCTCAGGCAATGAAATGGGGCAGGGACCACCTGGGTGAAAATCCACTGTGCAAGATGCCTCAGGGCAGAAAGTGTGGGCTGGGGCCCTTGGCCCTGCTGCCTCCTGGAGCCCCTTTGGAATGTGGTGAGGTCGTGAGGGTGACCCAGGCTGGTCACCAAGCTCCAGACATGGTTACCTGACGTGCAGCCCCCTGTGTGACCCAGTCCTCTGTCTCAAATGTATGAATTCTGCTGGAGATATACTGTTGTGTGTCACCAACAGCAAAGCTTGAATTAGTGTCCAAGACTCTTATTTTTAAGTGGAATATAGGAATAATGTTACTTGATGCTTTCAGAGGCTGGCTACTGCTTTTAAAAGTTACAACCCCACTCTGTTTGAAGCTTGATTTCACTTCTTTTTTTTTTTTTTAAGAAGGGCAAGAGTACAATTTAGACAAATATTTTTTTGCTTTTTTTTTTTCCTGGAATGATGAAACTACTGCACTGCAATCAAACTGCAATAAAAATGTGAAATACTGTCAGACAACACGAAGCTGGTGCAAATGAAAGCCAGCGATAGAGACGGAATCCTAAAATAAATTCCAGGAAAAAGCAGGCTATTTACTTTTAAAATATGAAAAGCAAACTAACCTTAAAAGTACTGCAACAATGCAATAGATAAACCGCATTCAGATTCAGCTGAAATAGAAATGCAGATCACTTTGGCAGTGAGAATAATTATTAAAAAAAAAATAGAAATAATTATTTAAAAGACAGCCTCCAGGAGCAGGCAGGGGAGGAAAGGCAGGGCTGGAGTCAGCTCTGCAAAGGGGACTGTAGGTGGAGCTCGGATCTGCGATTCCTCGCTCCGGCTCCACAATGAAGCAATTGTTTCCCTGTCTCCGCTCAGCAATTCCTGCTGCCCTCTCTGTGCTTTTTGGTGGCATGTTCTATTTATTTTAATGTATACCTTTGTGCACAGCCTGTCTCGGAGTGGTCAGATACCCCGTCGATATGTGGCCTTCACGGCGGCGGGAGGAGTGCGGCCTATTCCCATGACATCCGTGGGCTTTGGAGAGCCAAAAAACCCTCCTCAGGAACACCTAATCCTTGGGCTCCCTCCAACTACCACAATCTCTGCATAACTGACATGGGCCACTTGGGACACTTGAGGGCTTTAGGTGTGTCTCTCTGAAGTCAGCCACAGCCAAGCATGAGGCAAATGTGCCCAGACCAAAGAAAATAAATTATGTGGGCTCCAATTTTCAGCAGTTATGAAGGATTAAATTACACATCTGAAGAATTCACTCGGGGATTAACCCTTTGGAACCCACAGGGAGGTTTGTGGTGGCTCCTCCTGAGGGGACGGTGCTGCCCGTGTTTCAAAGGCACGTGGGTCATTGATCACAGGGCTGGAATGCTAATTGAAATATGTGTCATAATTAATTGTTAATGCAAAAAAAGGGAGAGTGGGAACAAGAGACCCAGTACCTGTGCAGAAGCTGCTGAGGGAAGGATGCAAGAAGCACTTCTCGAGGTGCATCCCAAGAGGGTGCCATGTGCCACCAAACTTTTATTTAAAACTAGAAAGTTTTAGTCTCTTTTGGAACACGAATGGACTTGCAGCACAATTAACATGCACTCAGCACAATTAGCACAGCCTCTGGAGCTGCCTCTTCATTCAGGTTTGGAGAAGTGCTCATGAGCCAATGCGACTCTGCTGAATTTCTTGCTGAAAAGGCATTAGCTCTTGGTAAGAGATACAAAAAGTACAGCTTGCCCTTCCTCCCTCAACTATTTCTGGTTCCCCACAACCATCTGTAACATTAAATATCTGGTAGGTTATGTTGCTGAAACTTGAAAAGTGTAAACCCCACGCTGGAAAAAAAAAAGGCTGATTTTTTTTTTTTATGAGTGGATTTTTAAAGGTATTTTCTTGAGCAAAATAATTAGCCTTAGGGAGCTCTAATGATAAACAAATAGACAATTATGCAGAGGGAGGTTTTGGTCTTGTTCACCCCCTCCCCTCTTATTGCACTTATTAAATTTTGTGGTCTTCTTGCAAACCTGTTGGAAACTGAGTTTTGTAATAATTCCAGAAAGCTGCTCCACTGATGAGTTCAATGAAGCTGATGGACTCATGCTCCTATCTCTGGGCACATACAATTTCCCCATGGATAAAAGTCATGGTGTTTGAAAAAATTTTTTATTAATCCTGGAAGGACTGATCCTCAAAACAGTGAAAACCCATAGTATTTTGTGTGTGTCAAGAGCAGATCTGGGAAGTAACATTTAATCTTCAAAGGTCAGTTGGGATAAATGCCACTGCTAATTCCTGCCTTGCCCTGCTGGGACTGTGACTGTGGTGGCTCTCTCCAAGAAGGGACACACTGTGGGGCTCATGGATCATGAGGATGCTGGGCTGCCCTGGCCACACAGGAGCTGGAAGTGCAGTAAAAGACACACATATGAATTTTGGAGGACATTGCTGAGGTTTTGGAGATTGCTGTGGCCCCAGTGTCCGTAACCTCTGTGGCAGGATGGAAATGACAATGACCCTGCAAGATTTTGGGCTTGCAAAGTGCTGTGTGTATCATTAAACCTCTTTTATGCCTTATACACCTCTTAGAAATGATGTGTTGACGTGGTTTCTATTACAGATGAATATCTCTCTGGCTTGAGAGTGACTTTCCAAACTCCCTTATTCCTCATTTCCTTTCCTCAATGACATAATAGATTTGAATTCCAATTCTGTATTTTCAGGAAGATTTTCACTAAAGAATAGACCCAGTGTTTGAGGGGGAGGCCACTGTAAGCATCAGTAAAAGATGTAAGTTGTAAAAGATAAGGCATGGAGGAGGTATAAATAGTATTTTTGTGTATATTGAAGAAGGCTTCAGAAGTGAGGATGTGTTTGGTTAACAATAGCATATTCTCCCTAAAGTCTACTGTAGTAAGGAATGAATCAGGATGTGCATGTGTGTGTAGGGGGTTTCCTTTTTTTTTCAGGAATCTCTTATTTTTTGATGTTTCTTTCAGGAGTGTGACAGTTTTCCAAGAGTTTCCAAAACCAATTTAGTTGATTCAGTGTTCTGACTACATTTTTTTTTTTTTACTAATACGTAGTGTTAAAATTCATGTAAAATGGGTTTCTGGGATTCTTTGAAGGAAAAAAATGAAAACTACAGAACTTTAGTGAAACCATAAAAATGGTTTCACTGCACACACAAGCCAATGGGCAGCAAGAGCAAATAACTAGTTTTATGGATTTATAAGTAGACATAAATTTTTTTTTAGCTAAAACTTGGTAGAAAAAAACTATTCTATGGCTATTCTTGAGTAACATGGATTTTTTATTAATAACTCTTGGTGTCTTTGGTCCAGGTTGTAGGAGGTTTGTGTTGTCTCCAGAAAATATCACTGTGTCTTTGCTTAAGCAAGAGCCCATTAGCAGTTTCAGGCTTGAGGTTAAAGAGTCTTTTCTGGAATTCTGTGCTGAAGGTACATCAATTCACTTCTTTCATCCCTTCCCTTCTTCCTCCAGCCCACAAGAGCACTATAGGCCCACATCAGCCCAGATCTTCAGGTTTAACTCTGAACCTTTTTCCTTTTGCAGGTTTAAGTGAGGCCCTCCATGCTCCTCACAAGTTGCTTTTGTCATTGAATTACTAATATTTTGTGGTCATAAAGTTCAGCGCTTTAGGATGACATACACAGGTGTTTTTTGTACCCCTAAACCACCTAAACTGGAATTCATCCTTAAAGACCCAGAAAGTGCAGGAATGTGGATTTGTTATGCTTTCTTACAGAAAGCTGTGCTTGCTGGAAGCAATTTGTGTAACTCTGTTGTAGCCTGTTCTCTTTCTGCCTGGCAATCAGGTGAGAAGGCCATTGAGATGTGGCACTGTTGACATAAAAAAAATGACACTGAAGTAATCACTGCTTTTAGAATCAATCATAAAGCATCTCTGGAATGTATGAAAATTGGGGGTTTTGTCTGCTGAAGAGAAAAGAGGATTTGGGAAATGTGTGGAATAGAGCTGTATGTGAGGGCTTTAGTGTGGATTAGAACACCAAAGCATCTTTGGCACATTTGGGTCTGTGCCAGAATATCACTGGGATGAGACCAGATGAAAAACCTGGATCTAGAGTCTCTTCCCAACATCCCCAGTTTGACGATGTTTAGGTTGCTGGGCTTTTTCCAGCTTTTGGGCAAGCTGGTATTCCCACGTTGTGGTTGAAGACCTGGAACGTGTGGATTTCCTACCATGTATACTTAAGAGACTCAGGAGATTTTCTGAAGCTTTCCTGAGCTCCACTTTTGAACCTAATCAAGCTCTTTTGTAGAACTTAGAGTCAAGCGAAAAGTGCAAAAACTGGATTGTGATCAAGGAAATGCAAGGAACTCGTGAACTGGGAGGTGAGGGGGAAGGTGCCTCCTGTGACTTATGAGATCCAAAAGAGCACTGAGGATATTCTCTCTCCTGTTCTAGGGAAACCAGATCCAAGTGGTGTCTTTGCTCTGTTCTCTTTGTAAAGTAGCTATGAGGAAAATTACAGATATGTCTCAGCCAGAAAATCCATCTGGTATGAGAAGAAGGGGCCAAAGTACAGCTCTTTGAACACTCAAGATTGCCTTCTGTCTTGACTAAACTGTCTCCTGCCCAGTGTTGGGGTCTCCTATTTCCTCTGACTCCTCACATCAACTTGATTTTGCATGTGGGTAGTGAAGGTGCTATAGCAAACCTGTCTTCAAATCTTGATGGATTTGGCACAGCATTTACTGCCCTTGTGTAGGTGTCCTGATCATTTCCCTTCCAGAATTTCTGTACCCATGTACTGGGAGGGCAGTGAGGGGTCACTAGGACCAAATTCCAGGGGTCAGGGAACACTCCTTGGCAGGCCCATTCTTACAGCTGGTGCTTTGGTTCATGGTTGAATCCAAATATTTCCCCCCAAAAGATTTAATAGTCACTTTGATTCACAATTCGCAGCTGAAGTTAGGGCAGAAAAAAGAGTTTTGTGTTGAATTTTGTGTACACACTGTAGGAAAATATTCAGTATGAGAAGTTACTTACAGAGATTGTTATGAAACTCTAAAGCTGAAGGATTTCTTGCTTTGTAGAATACAATTTTCAGTTTGTGTGGATTTCTTTAAAGACAAGTTCACACTTGCAAAGTCTACATGTTTTTTTTCCTGAGCAAAGCAGGGTATGGCTGAGCTATTTCTCAGCTCTAGCCTATGGTTCAGCTGAAATAATTGCAGGGAGCAGAGGAGAGAAAGCTTAGAGGGACCTGATCCATTTTGGGTGCCCTCTGCTTGCTCCGTGGCTGGGACATGGTCAGTTTGGGGGTCTCCTGCAGCCTCTCCAGCCCTTCCCCTGTCAGCAGGACTGTGTGGGAGGGAGCTCCATGCTTGGGATGATATCTATGTAGTGTGCCAGGTGGGAATATAAAAGTGACTTGTTTCCCAAGCCCACACTCTGCAGTGGCAGTCACCTCTAATTAAATAGTTACAAGAAGTTGCTTTCAGGCAGTTCCAGGGCAGCAAGGAAAAGCATGTTCAAAGGTAGGATCAGGCACAGCTGCAACAACATATCCCTGAGGGCATCTGATGTGGATGTAGAAGTTAGGGGATGTGTCTAAAGAGGTCTAAACTACTCCTTTTGCTTTTTTACAGCCCACCTGAGAAGGAGATTATTCTAATCCTTACATGCCCACTAATGCATCCACAATTTACAGTAGGATCATCTCCACGCCTTTTCTTTTCTTATCTTCTTTCTTCTGCTTTGCAAAGGAAAGGTCTTGCACTGGTGTCACCCAGGATTTGGTGATCCTTATTATGCAAACGGTCTTTTTGCCGTGTCCCTGATGGAATGAGTTGTGCTGAGGCAGTTGTGTTATTGGAGACCCCACACTCACCCTTGGGAAGGCTGAGATAACTGTGGTTGTTTAGCCTGGAGAAGAGAAGACTTCAGGGTGACCCAACTGCAGCATTCCAGGACCTGAAGACGGGAAAGATGGAGAGAGACTATTTACAAGAACCTGGAGTGACAGGATAAGGGGGAATGACTTCAAACTGACAGAGGCCAGGGTTAGATTAGAGATTAGGAGGAAACTCTTCCCTGTGAAGGTGGTGAGGCCCTGGCACAGGTTTCCCAGAGAAGCTGTGGCTGTCTCATCCCTGGAAGTATTCAAGGACAGGTTTGATGGGGCTTGGAGCAACCTGGGATAGTAGAAGGTGTTTCTGCCCATGCCAATGGGTTGGAACGGGATGGTTTTTAAGGTCCCTTCCAAACCAAACCATTCTGTGATTCTGTGACAAAGACAATGCCAGTTCTAGGAAATGCAGCTGGGATCTGCAATGGTGGCCTAAATCTAAGCCACCAATGTCCATCAATCCACTGTAACTGCGAGTGGAATCATAGAATCCCAGAATGGTTTGGGTTAGAAGGGACCTTAAAGCTCATCTTGTTCTAATGCCTCTGCCATGGGCATGGACACCTTCCACTATCCCAGGCTGCTCCAAGCTCCGTCCAACCTGGTCTTGGACACTTCCAGGGATGGGGAAGCACAGCTTCTCTGCCCAACCTGTGCCAGGGCCTCACCAAGAGGAGGAACTTGTGCTTCTGTTATTGAGAGAGACCAAGTTACCTGTATTGGGTACTGCACCTGAGAATCCATATGGATGTATCTGCTCAGGCAGCATGACATGAATGCTTTGCTCTGATCCAGCAGCTCCTCCTCGTGCCCAGACCCTGCTCTGAGCTCAGCCCTTTCCTGGCTGTGCAGCTGCAGCCGATGGCAGAGGTGTGAAGGCATCTCATGCTGCCGGCCCTGCCGAACCCCATACCACCCCTCCCTCCCTCCCCAACCCCTGCAGCGACAGCAGGTCTCACTTGAAACAGTTTCAGAGCCACAGATGACATGGAAAATCAGGCGTCTGACATTTGCAAGGAGATTGGAATGATTCACTGCTCTCAAAGATACACTACTCGGGGAGACCCCCACTGCTGCTGCTGTTCATGCTGTGAACTTTTTTATTTTTTCTGTCCTAAATACTGTGCAATATTGTACTCTTTTGTCAGATTGATTATAGCTTGAAAAATATCTCCTTGACCTTTTTTGTGAGGCTGCAGTGATGCCCTTGATCTGAAAGTGTCTGGGTTTTGGGTAGTGGCTGTTTTGCTAACTCTGTGCTAAAAGAGAATTATCTGGAGGCTGTTGCTCTGTCCAGATGAGCAGCCAGACCAGTATAAACCAGAAAGGGACAGGACATAAACCAATCTCCCTTTGATAATACCTGTGGCTGTGCCTTCGTGTCCCTGTCTCCGGGGCCATCACACCAGAGGCAGCAGAGTTGCTGGCTTGTACCTGGGAAGAAGGTTCTAGGGAGAGAGATGTCAGATGGAGAGTCCATCCAGAAGAAAGAGGCACAGGACTGTTACTTATGTATTTCCACATTTATTTATTATTTTTTTGTAAATGGCAGGTGTAGACTGTGTTAGAGGATGAGCGTCTGGAGAGACACCTCTCATCAAGAACCACTTAGCAAGGGTTGTGAACTGGGTTAAAAAGTTTGCAAAAAGTGTGCAAACCCCATGTCCTTGTTCTTTCAGGGAAGTATCAATAGCTGGTCTTTCCTCTCTGAGATATATTAAATAAGATTAAGGCAATAAGCAATGAACTTTATGTTGGGTGCTGTGCATCCTATTCACGTGCCTATGGATATCACCAGGCCTAAAGCACATCCCGAGGGCAGTGAAGGTGAGGTTATTCTAAGGCTCTGGACTATATTAATGCCAAGGAGACAATTTTGCTCAGCAAATGCTGCTTTCGCTCTTCTTCAGAAATCCAGTGGATTCAATAATAAACATGATATCACAATGAATACAGAGTTTATGCCACTAGAACCTGAATGCTACTGAAATACCAATAAATGAGTTGACAAAGCAAGAGCTGATGTTGTAATCACTGGGAAGTAGGTAAGGATTGCAACCCCCAGGGTTGCTTTTCATTTGTCTTGGTGCCTTCCATAGCATTCCATGGCCATGCTTTACTTCAAGAAAAATATTTATATTGACATTGGACTGGGACCTGTTGCCCATTTTGAGAAAGGACTGGGGACAGAATCAGAGGTGGTAATGCTTTCTCCTAAATTTTATCCCGTGAGTTTTTGCACAAGAGAAACAAAACCTAACAGAGAAAATACTTTCTTTGTTCTACATTATTTTAGTTTTGTATTTTGAGGGGGCTTTTAGAGTTTTTTAATAGTAGGAAGATCAGTTATGCTAATGAAAAATCTCTGACTTTAATATCTATATCATTGAAGTTGATGTATATAATGAAGCAGAGCTTGATGAGGTACTACATAGAGCTGCTATACCCAAAATCAGTGCTTTGCTTGCCACAAGCTCGTCTTGTAAGAAGATATTGAGGCTTTCCACAGTGCTGGTAATCCTAGTCCTGCCTGCAGCCCATGGCTCTCCCAGGACAGAGGTCCCTACACATTCCTTCAGGAATGGCCATGGCTGCTGGAGTGGCACTTTTCTCAGTTACAAACCACGCTGGGTTTAAAAGCCAAACTTGTACCATATCAGGTTTTTAAGAACAGAGCTCATTTAAAAAAAGACAGAGTTTCTTTAAGGTTTCTTTAACCCCATTAACACAGCTGTTAAGAACATAACCACCAGACTGTGTTTATTTTTTGTGGGAATTCTTGGCAATCACTCAGGGGATGCTTTTCCCCCCTCTTTTTTGCTTCTCCTTCCACTAGAGGCAGAAATTCAGCTTTTCCTCTATCAAAGACAGTAGGAGAGTTGCCATCAGGGCTCTGTGCCCAAATCATATGGGTAGCAAAAACTGCCTGGTTGCTTTGTGATAAGAGGCCCAAATAGGGTGATCCTGAACCTTTTAAAGGGATGTTCCTTCACGAGAGAATGCACAGGTTTGGTTTTTGGGCTCTAAGGACTGAGATACATCTGGCCTATGATTGAATCATATAGAGTTAACACAGAATTGCTTGTGCTGGAAAGGATCTTAAAGCTCAGCCATTGGCAGGGACACCTTCCATTATCCCAGGATGCTCCAGCCTGTCCCTGGACACTTCCAGTGATCCAGGGGCAGCCACAGCTTCTCTATGCTGGGGGCCTCACTACCCTCATAGTCAAGAATTTCTCAATCTCTCTTCTAAATCCCCGCTATGTGTGTGTCCACTTCTGAAATTGTGACACAAAATATTTGTGCAGTTATGTGACCTGGTACCTCAAATGAGAGGTAGTTGAATTTTTTCTGAACTTCTGACAGGTTCTCACCTAAATCTCAACTGACTGAAAATCATGTAAACCCATTCCATCTGTTTCTCTTGGTTGAACAAGCACAGAAAGTAAAAAAGAATAACTCTTCATCAATAAAAATATTTCTATATTTTCTTTACCTAGAAGTTAATTTTCAAAATGTATTAATACTCTCCTTCACCTTGACAGCCTCATCTTTCACCAGTTTTGACTCTAGTCACTGTGCAAGCCAGAGCTGAAAGCAAAACCATTTATTCCATTTCTCTCTCCTTTTTAAATAGTATTGTGTAGTGGTGGATAGTAACATTATTTTGTAAATTGGTTAATTTTTCTATCAAAATGTTTGTGTTTCTTAGCATGGAAAAGTACTGTGTGACTGGACTTTAATGCACAGTGTTGGCTAAGTAAAAGGGAAGAACCAAATCCAAAAAGGGATGATTGAAAAATAAACACAATAAAAAATATTTAATACTCTTGAGATTTTTGTACCTGAGGACAATTGTTGTCAATAATGGGGTTAAATATGACCTAATGTCAGTAATTTATTTTCTGTTAATATTTCTGATATCAAAGAGGTGAAACAATCCCACCCTTAGAAAATGTTGTGATAGAGATACTTCAGTTATTATTATTTAAGGTCAATTCTAAGAATAAGTGTGGGAGGAAATTGAACTTAATCATAAGATTGAGTAAACCTAATCTTCAGATCAGAACTTAACAGATCTAAAGAGGAATTATTTTATGTATTAATGTTCTATTTAAATTGTCTCTTGCTCAGAGAAGGAATAGGACTCTGCAAAAGGTGGGCTCTGCACTGTTTCCTCTTCCATAATCAGGTGTTAAAGATGTGTTTTCCCTCATGTTTAGATCACATTAGTTTTCCATCATGCTGCCTCCATTAGCCAGTATGGATTTAGGACTGCTGTGCAAGCTTAGGCTAAATTGTCTACTGCACTTCAGCACTTTGAGCAACCTTAGGAAATGAAAGTCTTTTAACCTTACTAGAGCAATGATATGACTTAATGGTGCTGTTATCACCTTATAATAACCCAAGTGCATGTGAAGCAGGTTGTCCATGGGCCGTTGTGTCCTGCAGAGATAACACAGCCCGGTGAACAATCTTGAAACTGTCTGACATGTTAAAAAGGGCCAGTCAATTAATTTCTTCCATCCCTGCAGGTCAGGAGAGAGATAAAATCACTGCTGTTTACAGCTGATTGTCTCGTATTAAATATAATTATTTTAAACATTCAGCTATGTGGTGTTTGGGGCTGGGCTGTGTGTTCTCCACCCACACAAGTTGGGGTTGGGATCATCAACTCTAAGGTGCACTGGAACTTGTATAGTAAAACACCTTGTCCTTCGAGTCTCATATTATTGAATCCTGAATGTGTATCAGTTCCCTTGCTGTTCTTTTCTCCTCATATTCCTCTCAGCATCAGACCCAGCATCACCAGCTGGTTGAGGGAGGGGATTGTTCTGCTTTGCTCTGACCTGCAATATTGGGGCAGCTTTGGTCACCACAATATAAGAAAGATATCGAGCCATTAGAGAGTGTCCCAAGGAGGGAAATGAGGATGGGGAAGGGCTTTGAGGAGAGGCTGAAGGCATTTGGTACGTTCAGGGGGAGAAGAGGAGACTGNCAAGGCTGCCAGAGCTCCAGGAGGGGTGGGATGATCCTCTCAGGGACATGGAGGGACTCTTGGGAATGGTCCTGTGCAGGGATAAGGATTGGACTCAAGAATCCTTGTGGGTCCCTTCCAACTCAGCATGTTCTGGGATTCTATGATCTTGTCCCTTCCCCGTTCGCTGTTTTGTTAACGGTGGAGCTCCGATGGCTCACGTTTTATGTCCACACAGTTCTAGTGTTCCCTTACCATATGGTCATCCTGATGTTACCATTTGCCTCAATCATCCTTTTTGTAGCTGCTTGAACATCTTAATTGATCTCATGAGCTCTGTTAAAGATTTATAACAGACGTCGGCGTAATTCCTTTCACGAGCACGGAACTGTGCCTTTCTGTCTGATTGGGTGTCCACACCTCCCTCTCATAAAAATGTACACAAAGCATGGTCTTGTGTCTCTGTGGTAAAATAATGGTCGTCTTGAAGGATATTACAAGCCTTGTACCACTCTACCCCAGCCAAAAGGATAAGCTGTGGCCTCTCAGTTGTTGCTAATAAGGTGATCTCTGCTCTCAAATAATACCTCAAATTGGAGAACTTTTCCTTTCTTCACTAATAAGAGCTGGTGAAACTTTTTTTTGAGTAAGATTCCAAACCATGTGTTGATAATATTGTTAAGCCGAAATGCATATATGAGGATGGCACTGGTGCCAGGAACTGCTTTTGGCCAGGCCTGTGTTTCTTAGTATATGCAGCAGAGTCATGTGCAATTAATGATGTTGGCAAAAGGAGCACTGCAGAAAGAGCACACGAAATGAGAGCTTTGATGGTTTCTGCAAAGTACTGTGCCCACCTTTTCATGCAGAAAATGAGTAAACCATTACTCTACATATGATTGGAGCATAGCACAGCCCTTTTGGATGAGGTTTGTCAGGGAGCATTCAGAAGAAGCCGTATATTTGAAAATAAATCTCATCACCCAGTTAAGAAAATATGTCTGAGGGTAGATAGAAAAAAGATAAGAAACGTTCTTACCATTAGAGGGGTGAATTTTTGAGTGTAAATGAGAGCCAAATCTGTTTTTAAGTTTAACACATCAGGATATCCAACTACAGTGTAATTGTTGAAAATTATCCTTCCCCAGAGACTTTTCTCAGGAGATGTAGCCTTTGTGACTTTCTTTTTCACCTTCTTTATTTTCTTTCAGCTCTAGTTTTGGTACGAAAGTGAGTGACAATGTGATACCAGGTTTTGCACTTTCTTGGTAGGACCCCCATGTAACAGTGCGTGGTCAGACTGTGCACTGGCCAAACTGCTCAGCAAAACAAGTCAGGTACAAAAGTTATCTTGCAACAACCTGAAGGAAAGTTTGGATGTTTGCAACCCATTTAAGTCACTATCCCTTTGCTAAGAGCCTTCCACTCTTTCACTCTCTTCTCCTTTTTGTGGTACAAACATATTTGAACATGAGGGCAGCTGGTGTTTGTTCAAGTCATGTTTCTGTTCTCTAATGTCATCCATCTTCAAGTTACACTTGTCTAGCAGCAGTTTCTTTCTAATCTGTGATATCTGAACCACTTCTAGTCTCAAAACCTTGCATTTCTTTTTGGAAACTAAGGTCCCTTTAGTGGGAAGATCAACTCAAAAATTTTGTGTTACATATGAGATTGGGATGAAGCACAAACTTGTGCTTCAGTTCTGTCCCTTTTAAAAAGAAATAAAACACTACCCATCAAAAAAATTGTAAATGAAGTTAGTTCTAAATTCAACAAGTTCTAATTAATCTTCTTAATGTATACAGCTTTTAAGACTATTGAAATAAAGTGAGTTTTAAAATTTTTTTTTCCCTAAAAGAGGATTAAGCCTTTGCTCTTGGGCCTCCCTGTAACCTGGCCCTAATTGATAGACAAGTTTGGAAAGAATTACCTCTTTTCTTCTGAGAAGTGCAGAGTAACTTATGACTTATTTTTGAGATACATTGCTATTTTTCTCCAGTTCCAAAAACTTCCACTTTTAGATGTCTGGGAAGTTGAGAAGCAAAAGTGACATTGATAAGCAAGATATGAGATATTACCTCTGATTCTTTAGTTCTTCCTCCTCATCTCTTACGTGCACTCTCCAAATAACTTTCCATGGTATGTGGCCATTTCTCTGGGGACAGAAATAGTGAATATATTGCCTGGATAGTTATATAGGCAAGGTCCAAATTTAACCAAGGAAGGTGTTTCATAGTTGACCAAAGTCTTTACAAAGTCTTCTATTCTGCTTGGAAAACATTGCAGAAAAATCTTGCAAGTTTTTGTGTCAAATAAACCACATGAAGTAAATATGAAAAAAGAAGACCAAACTAGAAGAATATCAATAAAATCACAGATGAAAGCAGGCAATAAATGTGTGTATTCACCTCGGCAATAAACTTTGATTGTGTGTTGTCCATCACTTCATCCTCCTCCAAGGAAACTCCATGTGGGACTGGCAGCTGAACACGGGTTGTGGAACCAGAGTGAACCCTCACACCAGGCCTGTGTTTGTACATAACACTGGAACAGCTGGTTTGGATTTTAAAAATTCTATTTTTATTAGAACACTGACTCTTGTTTATCGTTATTGATTTTATTGGGTTATTATTGACTGACTGCACCCCGTGGGCCCATTAGTGAAGTGTTAGTAAAGCATTAAAGGAAGACTTGGGCTTTTCTGTGCTTTGTACTCACAACATTTGCTTTTATCATGATTTTCAGCCAGCTGCCTAACTACAAACATGGGTAGTCTCACCCACCAGAGATTGAAAGGAGGACAAGAAAGGAAAGAATTTTCTATTTTTCAGTCTTTAGAAGAAAAAACCCAAAGTTCTGAGGTTATTTACTGTTTTGTTGGACTAATTTTAATTCTCTGGGAAATGCTTACATCTTTCTCATCTTGCTAAAACTTCTCACTAATATTGGAAAAAGAGCAAAATCATCTTGCAAAATAATAATAAAAAGGACTCGCAATAGCTTTTGTATGCTATTTGATCTTTCTGGGTGGGAAGGGGAATTTATTTTCTTATTAATATGAATGAAATGATACATGATATTGAGTTAAAGCCAGATGAGGGTGGAGTGAACTCTGTACATTAAAATGTAGAGGCCATCTTAATGAAACTTTAGGTATCACTGATTACTCTCTCTTAAGACAGTGTGTCTGATAGTACCATAATCTCTTGGTGGTCCTACTGATGCAAATAATCTTTCAACTCTCCCTTTGGTATTTTTTTTTCCTCTTTCCTGCTCATAGAAATGAAGTAATTATTTTTTTTTTTCTCTATACCTGAGTTAAGTGTTATGGGTTGGCCTCAATGAGCTGTAGCAGCATCACTGGAAGAGGCACTGAGCAACCAGTCACAGCCTCATTTGTGAAGATTCCATCCCTGGAAATGTCCAAGAGCAGGTTGGATGGGGCTTGGAGCAACCTGCTTTAGTGGAAGGTGTTGGAACAAAGGGGGTGGAAAAAGATGAGCTCTAAGGTCCCTTCCAACCCAATCCATTCTATGATTTTATGATTTACAAACTACTGGAATGACCAACAGAACCAGAGGGAATATTATGAATACATGAGGAGACAGTTGTCACCAAAATATCAGCCCGTGAAGTTGCAAGGATTTCAAGTACTTCTTCCTTCTGTTTGGGAAGAAAAGCAAGGCAGGCTTGAAGAGCATGATAAATGCTTATTTTCCAAATGGAAGCAACAAGAACTTAAATGGCCCAAAACTGCAAGCAGACAAACAGATGGGGATGGCAAAGAGGCCTCAAACAGGTCCACTTTGCTATTAATGGCAGCCTGTTGCTGCTCCTGACTGCTAGGAATATCTGCTGTGGGATAACAGCATTGGGATAAAAATAAGAGACTTCTGCTCCCTCTGTATGAGCAAGAGAGTCATTATACGTTAATTATGAAAGTAATATTTTTTCTCTGTCAAATCTACTGCTGTGAGTAGTAATAGCTTCCCCTGAAAGCTGTCATAAAGTAAAAATGGTGACAAAGAGATGGCTCTGCAGTGAAACGTCAAACTAAACTGATGAGCAAACTTCATTCTCTTCATGAATGGTTGTGACTTTTGGGGTTATGATCAGGAAATAGCATCTAACACAGAATATACAGGTACCCTGGGGTGAGCCATAGCAGTGGGCAAATGTCCATTGGTTTTAATACTCCAAATTAAACAGATTTACTGCATTGTCTCTCAGAAGGCAGGTAAATAATTCAGCAAAGACATTTGTATTTACTCACCTTTGCTGTGCACTTTGAGGGTGGAAAGGACAGTGTGATCACAATAGAAAAGTTGTGCTGCCAATCAGCTCGGGGTCTGAACTATTTGCAGAAGGAAAACATCTCTTTTGACTGCAAATCCGAAGTAAGTTTGTTTTTTAAAATAATCTTAGTGCAGGTTGAGTTCACAAAGGAGGCCCTTTGCCACCTTCAGCCAATCTAACCTGTGAATGTGCTTTTAATGCAGGGAGTGAACCAGGAACTTTGTTCAGAAATGAACACCATTTTATTTTTAAAGCAATCTCATTTGGCCTTTGAATCTCACGATGGGTGCAGCAGCCAGGCTTCCCCAGTCACTCTTTCATTTGCTGGTACAATCAAACAGAGAGATGCTCTCACAACTGACTGTGCCCACAATTTTGTGCTTGACTGCAGGTGCAAAATCACGGATGCAAAATCAGAGCACAACTTGATGATCACTTAAAAATGTGGTCCATTACTCTTTGCAAACCTTTAACTTCTGTCTGTCGTGTAAAAACAATATTTTGGGATTTTTTGTTTTACAAAGGGAGCTGTTCACCAAAATTTGCTCTTGCAGGTGGATCATTTATCCTTTAGAAAGTACTATACTTGTATCGAATGCAAATAAAAAATTGTAGTACTTTTAATAATCTATTTTTATAACATTTATCTAGCTTCTCCCAAAATAATAAATTAACTCATTGCTCACCTGGCCCTAGATGAATTAGTGTTTGAGGCATTCTTATTTTTTTTGCTTTGAAAGTTTTATTTTTAGTTTCAAAAGTTTTTTGATACAGCATACAAATAGTATTTAAAAATCCTGTCGCAGAAATAAACATTAAAAATGCTATTTTTAATAATAACTACCCTAGAAAACTATGAAATAGAATGTTATATTTCCTATCTGAAAAAATACACATATTAACAAATGTTTTGATGATGGTATAAGATGGAAATATTAATTTATGCACTGTCAAGTAGCAGCAAAGTTGCACCTTGACCTTTGTGCAATATTAAACTTTTAAACTTCTGACAAAGTCAGTGATTTAATTATATTTGGCCAAATTCAGCAAAATCTCACTCCTGTTCTAGCCAGGCAATACAATTCAGGGACTGCTCCTTTATATACAATTGAAGTAATAATATCATATGAGTGTCAAATGTTCTGACCACAGATCAAGTGTAAAATTTAGGTTTACAGCAGCCAATTCATTATTTCTGGATAGTAGTAAAGTAGGATTTCTCAACTTAGACCACTTCAGAATACTAGTTAATATTCAGAGAAGGGCTTTTACTTTTATACTATTTTTAAAATATTTTAGATTTATCTTGTATTTTTGATGAGTATTAAAAAGCACAAAACATTTCTGCAGCAATATTTATCATTCTGAGGCAAAGGACCAATTTGTTGATGTAACTCTTCATTCATATGCAATTCATAACCCTTTCTTTATGCTGAGGGACATTGTCTGCTTGTGCTGATGAAAGATCAGCCAGAGATACTTGGTGTAGTTAATGCCTCTGTGTTGTGCTAAGTATTACAACACACAGGGGATGATGTAGGACAGCACTTGATGGGAGTTAAAAAACACAAAGCAAAGGTGGAATTTGTATGTTTGTTTTGTGACTTCTTTCTTTCTTTTTTTTTTTTTTTTTTGCATCATTATCCCAAAATACTGATTTCTATTTTTAACTGAATTCGGGGTTACATTTTTTAAAAAGGGTGGGATTTCCCCACTCGAATATTCTTGAGGGTGGGGAATGGACTGTCAAAAGCGAGTCTAAGCCTGTACTGTGAGGGTTCTCAGAAATGTGTTGGAGTGAAAATAGAGTTTGTAGGATGTGACCAGTGAAATGAAGTGTCTGCAAGAGTCCTTCAGCCACTTCCCTGTTGTTTGCATATTCATGACCTTCCCAGGGCCAAGTATTCTCCTCAATCCCTGCTCTTCTGCAGACACCTGAGTCAAAGTGTAACTCTTGAGAGTTGTCTTACTCCTTTTGTGTCACTCATCATTTTTATCTCTGCTCCTCCTTCTACCTCTTCCAGGACCTCTGGAATTCTTAATGGGCACTGAAAATCTCTTTTAATCACTGCTGTTCATTGAAAAGAACAAATGTACAACCCAACAGAAAGGGTGCAGGGGAATTTGTGCTGTTTTTCTCTTTTTTTTTTTCCAGAATCTTTTTTCTTTCCTTCAAATCATCTCATTCCTTCTACTTCCTCTCTGCTGCATTTCCTATTTCTCTTCTATTTTTTTCCTCCCCATTCCTTTATTAATCCTTCCTCCTTGCATGATTTTTCTACTCACTCCTCTCTAGTCCTTGCCAGTTTTTAACAGTCCGTGATTTCAGATGGAAAATCTGCCGCCAGAGCCCCTCCTCCATCACATTAATGGCCACTCCAGAAAGCCTGCCCTGCCCTCCGTCATCTCATTTCAGACACTGAGGGGGCAGACGAAACAGATGGTTGGCACAGGGAAGGATGATTCACTGCTTGAAATCATGGTGCAACATTTCTGAAATTGGTGAGGGAGAAGGAGGTCTGACATTTGACAGAGCAGTGTAAAAATTGCCTGATCCAGGCAAAGTTCAGACTAATCACTTGACTGTTATTTTCCAGATGTACTGATCATATGACTGTAATTGTAAAGATTATATTGACAGTGCACCGTTTCCCAAACATGCTGGAGTCATTCTTAACAAAATGATTCTGCCCAGGATGCTCAGGTCAGACTGCTGTGGGGAATTGTGTGTTGCCATTTATTCATCCTTTAGTTTTCTTTTTTTTTTTTTAACTTGAGTTGGTTCATTCATCTACTTTTCGGTCACAGAAGGTTGTAGGTTTTCAGGTACAGTCAATAAAGCTGAGCAATAAATGTGAGCACTTTCAGGCAGATTTCTTCATAAATTGGACTAAAGTGATACTTTTTAAACAAGTAAATAAAGAAAGATCAGAAACAAGGAAGGGAAACTGCAGGGCATCAGCTTTTCAGCATGTATCTGATGGAACTTAAACAGATAGTCTGTTCTTCTGATGGATATTTCTAGTCATAGAAATAAAGACTATAAGACCCTAGTAAAATTGTGGCAGATGTAAGACCATGTAGATTCTTTGCATAATGTTTACAGTTACTAAAGTTGTGGAAATATACATTATATCAAAGAAACATTGATTCTTTATCAGTCTTTATCAGTAATTGCTCTGTGCTGTCCATTTTGGATTGTCCCCGTCATAAAAGTCTTCATCCACAATTTGGTCTGAGCCAGGTTGAAGCAGAGAAGTTAATTTCATATAAAACTTTATAATTAGTGAAGGGACAATGATCTTGAGCACCAGAAATGTCTGTAATGTCTGTAGCCACCACAAACCCCATAATTCCATCAGACAGAAAACGGCTTAGGAACTAGAAAAAATGGATGAATTTTAGAGCAGTTAATTTTTTAGGTGCTCTTGAAAAACTCCAAAGCCTTGCTCAGCCCTGATGTCATTTGAAATGTCTAAGCATCAGACTTAGTGAAGTTTCTTATAATTAGTCTTGCTAATTTTCATGGATTTCGGGGATGGCTCTCCAAATGTTCTCAGCCTTCTGCTGCTCCTATTGCTCTGAGCACGGCTGCGAATCTTGCTACTTATTTAGATGTCAAAGTGGTAACTGAAATATCCTTAAATGTCAATGCAGTTTCTGTGTAACACCCTTGAAAATCAGGCCTTTGTTCACTGTGTCAAACTAAAATTGCTGCTGAAGAAGAAGAGGTGGAAGAACTTGATTTGCAGTTTTCAATTACGTAACTCCTTTGAGTTCTATGGGTAAAAGTCATCACCCTGGCTGTTATTTATAAGAATGTTAAAGAATGGATGAAAATCTAGATCATCTCCTGTGATTTCTCAGCTGAAAGGCTGGTTCTGTTATTTCAGATACAAATAACACCTGGAGAGCTTCAAACATGAAGGATGTATTTCCCAAGGGGTTCAGATGTCTCAAACCCCTTGAGAGGGAGAACAGGTTTGAAAACACAATGAGCTGGAAAGTATGAAGATAAGTGAAAATATATCATCTTAAAGGAAAAGTTGGGAGCAGGGGATAGGCTGTGAGCATTTCCAAACAGGGAAGAGCAGGAAGACCTTATAATAAACCTTTGATAAACAACTGTTAAACTTGTGGACTGACAATATCTGTGAAATAGAGATGGTTGAGTTTGCATTCTCCTCATGGACCTGGGGACCTTTTCCTCTGGAAGAAAGGTATTAGTTAGGAAAAACTAGTTAGGAGAAAACTGGAAGTGTAGACATGACCTGGCTGTGGAAATCTCTGCACATACCAAACCCCATCATAGGTGCCCAGTGCATTTAAAATTGTGTTACATTTACTTTGATATTTATGTATGTCCTTAAGAGGCTGAGCTCACATTACCAGTTTAGAAAATGCTGGTCTTATGGTTTTATTGAAGAGTTCTGGAAATTAATGCAAGGAGCTTCCAGTCAACAAGAAGTTTTGGGAAGGAATTCAGTAGCCCTTTTATAGCTGGAGTGTTGATTTAAGATAACACGGAAACAATTTAAATACACTATTTTTCTTACTTTTTTTCTAACTGAAGACTTTCATCCTCTAATTTTATAGAGCTTTGGGTTTTTCTTTTTTAAATCTAAGTGTTGTAGTTTGGATTTTTTGACCAACTAGTGGCTGGGTTCTACTCCAGACCAGGATATCTCACATGCCTTGGCAGTGTAAAATCCTTCTCCAGCAGTGAGATTTAGTCAATACAATAAATAAAGTCGAGAAAACATTTCCTGGAATCATTAAAGTTAGAAAGGACCCCTAAGATCATCAAGTCTACAGCCATTTAAGCCAGATTACCTGCATTTAGTGTTCTCAATTGCTTTTTGCACTGATTGAACTTGGTTGACTATTTTTGGCCATGGGGGACATGAATGTACCCGGTGAAAATGCAGAATTCATCCTGTGCCTTCAGCTGGAGTTGAATTTCCAGTTATGTGTCTTAATCCTGAGTATTTTTGATTCTCACTGGACTTGGAAAACAATATGGACTCTTGGCAATAGGGAGAATTTACTTCCATGGGGCCAGGAGTGTCAGGAGCTGCTTCAGGACAAGGACTAACTTCAGCACCTTGTTAGAACTTTCTTCTTTTAATTTAATTCTTTTTGGCTTGAAAATGTCTTTGGAATGAAGGTAATTGAAGTTGTAGGGTTGTAATAACAACCCCCAAATTCTCATTATTTAGTGTAATTGATGGAAAAGGCTGAGAAGTAGAAAAGGAAAATATTGACTTTCATGCATTGAAGTTTTATTTATGTGATGCTGGTCCAAAACCACCAAAATAACTCATGACACTTGGTATAAGTGTGTGTGTGTTTATAACTTGGGTCATTTTAAAAAAAGCAAGTCTCTTAGTCACCCAAAAATGAGGCCTCTCACAGCTTATGGAAAAGCAGCTGACACACTTTTGTCCTGTCCCACTCATCTAAAACTTCAAAGGCCAGATAGGACTTCACATGAAACATAACTTAATGATTTTTATCTCTCAGTGAATTCTGGGAACCTCTCCTATCTGATGCTACTGGATTTGATAAATATAGGGAGGTTTTCTTCTTCCCAGCCTTTGCCTCTTGGAATGTGATTCTGAATAAACACTGCTAATTTCAGTCTAGTGAAAAAACAGAGAAAAGGAAGGCAAATGGCAAGTCTGGATGAGAGAAACTAATACAATTTGGTTTGGCAACGTTGAGCTGAGAATTTATGAAAGTCTGGTTTACTTTCTAGGAATAATCACAACTGCCTTTTAATTTTTTTCATGATATTGCTTGTACTTTCGCTTTTATGACTTGAAAAATAAACATATTTATCCTTATAGGCAAATGTTAGTACAAGTTTGGTTATTTTCAAGCCTTTAGACTTAAAGGAACTGTCAAGAAATTATTAACTGTATTAAAAAGGTTCCAATTTCTGCTGGGATTTGTGTTCATATAGAGAATTTTACTCTATTTTGAGATAATTATTTTTTTTAAAGCATGTAGTCATTTAATAGAATTTTACTTAACTTTCCATTCCTAAAAGTATATATTAGATGATAGATTATAGGAATGTATCATTTATAGGAGTTGGCAAATATGACTATGCTATTTTTGATTATTAGAAAACTAGAGTTAGATCTGACTTTTTGGATGATTTATAAGCAGGAACATTTTTAAGAGAAGATCCAAAATCTGCAGAAAATGTGCACTGCATATAACTTAAGCTTCCCTGATCAACCACGAAATTTGGGTTGAACACCCCCTGGTCAAAAAGAAAAATAAATACAATATGGTTTGGAGGATACTTTAAAGATGAAAATCAGCTTCAAGACCCAGTAAAAGTTCAATGTAAGAAGGATAAGGAAGGGAACTACAACTATACCCTGGGTTTCTGAAAGGAAATCATAGTGTGGTTTGGGTGGGAAGGGACCTTAAATCTCATCCCATTCCACACCCCTGCCATGGGCAGGGACACCTCCCACTATCCCAGGTTGCTCCAACCTGGCCTTGGACAATTCCAGGGATCCAGGGACAGCCACAGCTTCTCTGGGAAACCTGAGACTTGTGTGACTCAGAGACAAGAATTGGGGTTCTGCTGAATTTTTTTTGGATTTAGCTGTGGTTTTCACCTTAACTTAGAAAAACCAATTGCCAGGAAAAGAACACAACCTCGTGTGCTGACTCTGGGGAAAATCCATGTCCTATGGGATCATGGAAAATGCACCTGGGGGCTTGTGGGCATCATAGTGTCCAGCAGCATCTTCACTCTAGAGCTCTGCCAAAGGTTGTCTCTGGCCACCAGCACCCTGCCAGGGCATCCCTTGGGAGCTCTGCCAAGCTGAGTCTTCCTCAGCCAAAAGGCTTTTCCTCAAAAACCTGTTGCTTGAGCACAGCCTGACCTTAGTTGGCTTCTGAGATCAGGGTCATCCCATGGTATGGCAGCAGCTGTTTTTCTGTTTCACGACCTATTCCTCAATATTCCATGAGATAACTTTGGGTTCAGGATTTGCTGATTGTGCTGTTCAATGAGACAAAATGCCCACAGAAGTCTCACTAGAAAAAATACAACATAAAACATAGAATATCTTGAGCTGGAAGGGACCCACAAGGATCATTGAATCCAGCTCCTGGAGCCAAACAAGACACCCCAACAATCCCACCCTGTCCCTGTTGTCCCAACACTCCTGGAGCTCTGGCAGCCTTGGGGCTGTGACCAAACCCTGGGGAGCCCATTCCAGTGCTCAGCCATCCTCTTTGGGAAGAACTTTTTCCCAATTTCCAACCTAAACCCCTTCTGACACAACTTCAGGCCATTCAAAGCTAAAAATAGCAATACAGTAAGATGAACTCACACTATTTATCTTCGTATTTACGTACTTCTTCATGTTTTTGAGCACAATTTGGATTTGCTCAACCCATTCACTGCAGAAAAGCCAAGTTCATAACTGGACTGCAAATAAGCAAAAGAAAAAAAAAAGCTGGGATTTCCACAGCGAGTCCAGGAATCTGTTTCCCATCACTGAGCCAGGCAGGGCACTGTTGTTAGCTGTAAATGTGCTTTTTCCTCCGTGTGGGCAATGAATCAGCAAATGCTGCGGGAGTTCAGGGGGAAATGTCAGGTGTTATTTCAACATTTGGGCTTTCACAAGCTCCAGGGTGGGACCTCACAGAGGAGACCGACCTTGGAATTAGGTGGTGGTGTCAACGCCCTTATCTCCCCCTGTCTCTGAATTGGGAAACTAATGCCTCCCAAAGATGGGCTGCCTACTTTGGTTAATTGATGCCTGACCACAAACTACTTAATAAATAAGTTCTGTCTGGAAAATATTATTCCCTGAAATCATATCTCTATTACCCAAAAGTCAAATTAAGTAATTGAGAAAGCATCTGCTGTGTGGAAGGATGTTTGTTTGTTTGTCCTGTGTTTTGTGGTGGGGTTTTTTTTAGTTTATCAGGACAATCACTGTAGCATCTGTCTGGGTGGAGGTTTATTTGCAGAACCACAACTCAAATCTTGAGATGAGGGAGCTTTACAAAGAAATGGCACGGCTTTCAAATGAAGGCTACAAATAGGTTTGCAACTTTCTTCTGTCTTTGGTAAATTACCCAAGTGAGGCCAAATCACATTCCTAAAGACAGTCCCCTGGCATCCTTCAATAAACAGATTTTGCCCTGTGTATCAAATGTTTAGCTCAGTGCTTTATGAAGTAAAGGTCAGCTGAACAGAGATGTTGCAATAAAGGGCTGCCTGAAAGTGCCTCCACTGAGCGTGAATAGCAGCAATATTGCCTTGAAAACTCGGGGCTAATTGATTAAACTTCCAACAAACTAATTTTAATTAGCCATTCTAGCTTAACTTTCTTCTTCCTTTTTATGATTCTAAAGGTTTATTACTGGTGCATGTAGAGCCCCAGTTATTTATTACAAAAATTATTAAGGTATGAGAGAGAAATATGAATATAATACAAACTTTGACTGTTTTGCATGAGCGTTTTCTGCTAAAATGCACCTGCTGTCAGCTGGTAGGTAAAAAATGAAACACTTTTTTCATTACTATTGGTCATTAACATTCAAGTTTGCACCTTAAAATCTCTCCTAGCTCTGATATTATTCTTGGAGCTCTTAGGAAACAGTCACTGCACATCCCAAAGGCACATGGAGTCCCTCTCTACTTTATTTATAGCTGTTTGAGGGTTATGAGCCCCACCAGGTATTTATGCAGCATATTTGTTTTAGCAGGGCTGAGCTGCTTGGTCATTAATTATCCACCCCACTTCTGGTTGTCCCCAAATAGAATCCCAGGATAATTTGGTTTGGAAGGGACCTTTAAAGTTCATCCAGTCCAACCAGCTGCCATGGCCAGGGATACCTCCCACTAGACCAGGTAGCTTGGACCCCTGTCCAACCTGACCTTGATCTACTTGATACCTTTTCATATCTTGATATCTTTTCATATCTTTTTCTAGAGCAAGATCTCTGGGTGCCTTGGACCATTATGGAACAGCCCTTGTTTTAATTCTCTAATCATGAAATTATGTAAAAACTGACCTTTTGCCTTGGTGTGTACATACAGGTGGATTTTAGCTGCAAAATGTTCATGCAATGGCTGTAAAGATGACATTTTTCTCCCACTTTAACCCTTCTTTCTATGGAGACATTAATGTTTGAGGCTGAAATGGAAATGGGATCTAAGCTCTAGGGATAAGAGCCCTAGGGAAAAGGAATATTGTGAAGATATCAATACAGGTCTGCAATTTTAGTTTAAGTGCAGACACAGTTTAAATGGTTCTCTCATGGTGGTAAAACCAAATTCCTCTCCCGGTACCTGGTCTGCAAAAACAGGTCCTGCTGCTGAGACTGGACAGAACATAATATTTCTCTGTCTTGGTATACCTTGTATCTGCAATATGTCTTGTGATGTTCCTACCTCTGATTCTGCCCTTGGAGGTGATCACAGAATCACAGAATGGTTTGGGTTGGAAGGGACTTTAAAGATGATCTTGTTCCAACCCTATCATGAGCATATTGTCCTTCTTTTGGGTGTATTTCTTCCCATGCTAGATCAGAGAACTTGTACTTTGCATCTTCAATTCTAAAATGTTTTGACTACTGACAAAACATGTGACAGAAGCAGCACGTTGGTAGGTTTTTGGTGATGTGCCATGTTTTTAAACACTGTATCACCAGGGAAATGGATGCATTTCAAAGGGATGTAGGAACTTGGCAGGACCCATTGGTTTATGTAGAGGTAGGAGATGACAGATGTGCTGCTCCTGCAACAAGACAGTGGGTCTGGTGCTGGGTGAAGCTCTGGGATGCCAAGAACCGGCCTCTGAGCTTGGAGGTACCAGGGCCTGGTGGAAGGACAAGGTGCCTGTGACTGGCTGGTTGCCCATATCTTCATTTCGTGTGTAGTGGAAACTGAGCATCCTCTGAGGTTTTCAGACCTGGAAACTGCTGTTCCATAAGAGGAAAAGACTGGGAGTAGTTCTTGAGCAGAGCTGAGCATCCCATGTTACAATGAAGCCTCATCCTGGGGCTATGGTTGTCATCAACGATTCCTCCCTTCTGCACAAGGCAGTGCTGCTGCTGAGGTCAAACCCATCATCTCTCTGCTTTGGGTTTAGTATGCAAGGAATAGGTACAAGTGTTACATTGACCCTGAGATGAGCTCAGGGGGCTGGAGCATGGTGCTGAAAACATGAGGGTCATGGGTGCAATCACTTACAGGCCATTTGCTTAAGAATTGAGCTCGAGGATATTCGCTGGTCCCTTCCAACTTGGAATATTCTGTGATCTCTTAAAGTGCTCCAGATGTGTTGTGTGGAGTAAAGATAATAATGATGTCACTCACAAAATAGTGCCATGTCACGAGCTCTGCCAAGTGCCCGTGCAGGGCTCGTGTTTGGTTTGCTCCAACCCGTCTGGTTGGGAAGAAGATGAGTTTATGAACCACTTCTCCCTCCAACACACATTTGGGATTGGCATTTGGGGTCAGCATTTGCTGGTAGGCACAGCCCTGCTCTCAGATACCTGGGCAGGATTTCACAGCTCTGCTGAGGGGGCAGCTCACCGTGCACCCACCCGGGATCACCTGCCCAGTGCTCCAGATGGACCATCAGGGAGCTGCCACCAGGATTCTGGCTCAGGTTACTCACAAGTAAATGCTGTAGACTGTTGAGACACTCCAGGGATCTGTGTTACACCAGCAGCAGAAAAAGAAGCCTATTCTAGGACCGTCATTTAATCTGAATTTCAAGGCAGTTGAAAGCAAAAAGGGGGTTGAGGAGGGAGGGAAGCCTCCAACACCGTGTTATCTCTGCTGTGGGCAGTGGAAATGCCACTACTGGCTCTGAAGATGCTCAAAAACACTTTCAAAACATGACATGTGGACAAAGTAACCTCTATGCCTCTTCTCCCTGCTTTGATTTCAAACGTGTCCCCTAATCCTGCAGTGGGGTAACAGCCAATTTGTTTCATGAGAGCTGGGCTGAGAAAATGTTTTGATTAACTGGAACAGCCCCGTTTATTTAGGTGTTGCAAATTTTGGGCAAAGGCCACAACTATCTTTAAATTAGACACTGTAATAGGTGTTGATTGTGCAACGTGGACTTGGAGCTTTAGTACATGAACATTAAATTTATTACAGCACCCTCTGAGCTGGGGTCTCACTTGCCAAATAGGCTAATCCACTAATTCACTTTGCTTCTAACTGCTCTCAGAACAAAACCAACTTTCAAGCATTTTCCATTTGCAATTGTAATCAAAGGACAAGCAGTGATACAAGAAATGAAGCAATGTGGGTGAAGTAGAACAAAATCATTTAGTGGGCTACTGGAGGAACAATTTAAGATGGTTAAACATGCCAAAAGGAAGGGGGAGAACACCAGAATTCTGCTTTTATTAACAATGTATCAGAAAATGAGTGAAAATATAAAGTGCTGGCTAGAAATCTAAGGTGAGGGTTTTCTATTTTATATATTTAAGGATTTAATGCATTTGAAAACTTGGCAAGAAAGTTTCAGAATTGGAAGCACGAACTGATGTTGTACACATGGTTAACGTGATTCCTCAGTCCAAGGGCATATCTGGTTTGGATGGTACAGGGAATGGAGGAGAGTTAAAACAGTGTTAATGAGGTTAAAGAGAACTGATTGGAGATCAATAAGGGTTCTTGGGAAGAAGGACTAAGGTGGTGGAGAGATTTTATCACCTGATGACTGAGTTAGAAAGAGTGTTATGCTGAGGGATAAGATTTTACAGGTTTAAAGTAATTTGTGGTCTCTCTTGATCCACTCATTTTTAATTTTTTTTTTAATAAAGTATACAAAATGTTCCAAAACTAGCTTCTTTTTCTGCCTTCTTAGTTCTTTTATTCCTTCCCAAATGTCATAAGAAACCCTCCAGCTCTCTTCTCCAGGCTCAATTAGTGCTTTCAGTTCCTATTAGGTTTCCATATCCATCTGACCCTCCCTGCAGGGTTCCAAAGCCCTCTTGGCCACTGCCTTCCCACCAGCAGAACTCTGCTCCTTCCAGGTCTCTCCCAGGCAAGCTGCCTGAAGGCATGGAGGAGTATCCTCTTGCTCTTAATCATTGTTGATTAAAGTCAATTAAAAACTGCTCTTATATTTGGTTTAGAAACGTGGGACTGTTACCCCATTTCCTCCAGCCCATGGATGCTGCAGGTTGTTGTCCCAGCAAACCTTCTTTGTGGCAAATGGAACATGGAAAGGAGTAAAGAATTATTCACCAGATCTTTTTCTGGTGAATATTAGAGTTTTTTATTTTTTTCCCTAAAGTTTATCTCTTGATAAATATTTTCTTCCAGCTGTGGTTTGATTATTTTTAGGGGTTTTTTTTTTGTAGTTCTTTTTTTTTTTTTTCCCTCCTGGGCTTCTTCTATCTAAGGACCAACTTTCTGAACTGTGATGTAGTTTAGAAAAATAAATTCCCATGAGGACAGAGGTAGAAAAAGGGAATGAAAAAGATACATAAGTTTTTAGCTTCTTCATTATATCACAGTGAGGACTTAGAAATCTTGCTTTAATTTTATGTAGAATTTTGGATGTGGGTTTGTCACCAGGGAAGAGAAAGCTGTTTAAACTAGACACATTAGTGCACACTCATCCCATTCCTTTCCAGCTGTGGAAAAGTCTTCCTTAGAAAGGAAAGTCTTCCTTAGAACAGGTAGTAATTACCTGTGTGGCTTTTGCAAGTGTAAGAAGAAGAAGAGGCTTTATGAGCACACTTTTGTCTTTTCTGGACTAATTAAGAGCTGCAGAAACACATTTAGAGTTGTGTTGTTCCCGAGGTTATTATAAATTTTGTTTACTGGTTGCCCGGAGAAGCTGTGGCTGCTCCATCCCTGGAAGTGTCCAAAGCCAGGCTGGACAGGGCTTGGAGCAACTTGGGATGGGGGAAGTTGTCCCTGCCCATGGCAGGGGGTAGAACAAAGGGTCTTTAAGGTCTCTTCCAACCCCAACCCTTCTACGACGCCATGATTGTTGTTGATCCAAATTACAAAGCAGAAGGAGAGAGGAATGTGGAAAAGGTTCTTCCATGAACCTTCCTCTTGTCCCAGCCCAGGAATTTTAGTCCAAACTATTGTAAGAACTGTATATTGCTACTTGAAACAACTAAATGGATGTTTAACTGCCCAGGAGCTTTTATTTGTGTATTGTTACAAAGGTATAAACCCCCTTATAAACACCCTTTAATGAGGAGTTAGAGTTAATGGCCCTGAGCCGTGCTTCGAGCCATCACCCCCTCCCAGATGGTCATTAATCCTCAGATTCTCTGTGCATTGCTCATTATTGCTTAAAAATACTATTTTGGAGCTTTTTAAAAAATTCTGCCCTTCTATTCTTTTAGGACACTTGTTATTCTGCTTCCAAGGAGTTTAACATGGCAAAAATTGTGCTTTATTGCACCCCTGTAGCCCCTCGGCCTGTGGGGCTGGAGCTGAGGTTTACAAAGCAGGACAGTTTTTTAAAAAACATGTATACATAATATTGCATACATAATGGATGGGAATGGTTCCAAAACAATCTATTGCATAATTACCTAATTAATACAATCTGTAATAATTAAAAATCCTTTGGAGAGTTTGTAAAAACATTTTACTATGCGTGTGTCATAGATAATTTTTATACTCGGTGTCTCAGCTGTTTGCCTTTTTTTTTTTTTTTTGGTCTCTTTTTAATTTGGTCTTTCAAATTGCCAACAGTCTTATTGCTGCTTTGTGGCCCAGGCACTTAACAAATTTCATTTCTCAAATGGAAGGGACCGACTTTTCTCCCCAGAAGTGCAGTTCACAGGCAAGGGCAACATTCAGAGCTAACTTTTCTTTTGCAGAGACAAACACAAAAGGCAGGTTGAAATAAATATATTTCAAGGGCTTTTTTCAACTGTTGAGAAGAGCTAATAAAGCAAAATAAAAATTTCAAAGCAACAAAAATTGCTTTGGGCTCCACTTTCAAATCAAGATAGAGAAATTGATTTTGCAGATGCATTATAACCTTACTCATCTCAAAATGGTCTCATAGTACAATTATATCAGTGGTGCTTATTTATATTTATATCTATATCTAGCAGATATTCTGGAACATCATATAAACCCCTGGTTCTGTAAGGATCAGTTACATGGCCTGTGGTGATCCTTGTTTGTACGTTTGAGATGTACAGGCAGGACATGAGGTCCGGCCCCAAAATTGCTTTTAACTTCCCTGGAATTGTTCAAGGCCAGGGAGGATGGGACTTGGAACAACCTGGGATAGTGGAAGGTGTCCCTGCCTGTGGAAAGGAGTGGAATGAGATGAGCTTTAAAGTCCCTTCCAACCCAAACCATTCCGGGGTTCTGTGGCTCTGTTCAGCAGAGCAGCCCTGCAATCCAGCACAGGAGCAATATTTGCCCCCCCAGATGTACCATGTCAGGTCAGTTCTCCTTCCTCTGCCTCTAAGATAGCATGGGAAAGCTTTTTATTTCCCTTCCCCCCACCCCCCCCTTTATTTCCCTTTTATTTAAAGAACCCAAACAGGCATCACAAGTAAAGGAGAACGATGAAATCTGCACCGTCCTGGACAACCCCACTGACTGCAGCTGATGCCAGTGCTAAAAGCAGAAGTTTTTCCCTCATTTTCCCTCTCTGTGATGCTTAAAATAATGGTTTTGATTGATTAATGTGTTTGAAAAGACTGTCAGCCAACACCTTAATATCAGGTAGTTCTTCCCTGGGAGGGTGGGGAGGCCCTGGTACAGGTTGGGCAGAGAAGCTGTGGCTGCCCCTGGATCCCTGGGAGTGTCCAAGGGCAGGTTGGAGTAACCTGGAATAGTGGGAGGTGTCCCTGTCCTTGGCAGATGGGCATAAAGAGATGATTTTTAAGGTTCATTCCAACCCAAACTATCTTTTGATTCTATAATTATTTATAATTGGAGCACCCTGGGATCTGGAACCTTGCCTTTATTATTAGCAAATCCTTATGAGTTCAACAGTCAGACAGCAAACTCTGCAGAGCCACCACTTGTGCCAATAAAACCTTCCCTGGCTCTTTCACAGGGAGAGAAGTTTTCTTTGAATAGATGATTAAGCATAGTGGACAACATTAAGTGTGTGGTCAATGCAGGAGGTGCTCAATGAATAATTATTAGAAAATAAAGGATTTTTGCTTTATTGAAGTGTGGGGTTGCATCTAATTGATTCTTAATTGTGAAATCCATTTTTCACCTCGAAAGAGCCACTAATAGTTTTGTCAGCTGAGTTTGTTATTTAGCTTTGCAAGAGCTGGAGTCTATAGGACCCGAAATGAAAGGATTCTCCTTCTTATATTTCTGGGTTTTAGAAGTCCAGCAGGGAATTCACCAAGGAAAGCAGACTGGAGAATTTGCTTTTTGGGCTCATCAGCACAACAGCTGATGGAAAAAATCCCAAAATAACTAAGCAGAGTGAGGGTTCCATTTATTTAGTGGAAAAATATAAAGGGGAGATTTTGACGTATGGTCTTCTGGAGGAGGTTTTGGGTTTATTTTTGGCTTCCTGAGGCTTTGCCTGGGTGCTGGCTGTGATGGGCACTCTGAGGGATGTCAGTGCCTTGTTCAGAACATTTCCTTTCTGGAGATCACCTGTAACTCAGAGATGTAATTTGGGCTTTTTCTGATCCAATTGTCCTTCCAAAGCACAGCAGTAATTTCCAGCCTTCCTGATAAAAGTGCACAAAATTCTGGTTTGGACTCAAAGTCAGTAAACAAGGCTGGAAGATCAGCCCAAACGTGTTTTTACTGTGGTTCTCTGGCCACCCTTGCACGAGGGCTGCAAGGAAGTCCCCTTTGCCCAGTGCCACTGTCAGTCTCCCCATGACAAAATCTGCTCAAATTTTTGGCAGCAAGGTTCAGGCAAGTTAAGGAGCTGTTGTGCTTTCCCCAGACACATCATGTACCTAAGATATTTAATTCTGGCTACAGTTGTTAAGTAACTTCTTGATTTTTCATAACCCAGGCGACTAAAATACTTCTTTTTTTAATCTCTGTTTTGCAACCACTGAATCATATGATCAGCCTAAGGGTATACATTTTGCAAATGAAACTAGATTATTATTAGTCTTGGCTATTTCAGCATGAGGAAGAAAGGAGAAAAAAATACTATATGTATGTTTTTGCAGACCACTTGCAGTTTTAACAACTTCTCAAACACACCAAGGAAGGTAATGACACATTAAATAGTTTTTTGTGCAGTGGGTGCTTCGCACAAGTGATAACGTGGAACAACCTGAAATGCCACTTTTTGTCCACAAAATAAAATATTTAAACAAAATCCAAACTATATTTGGGATTTAGATGAAAAGGAAGACACATATTTCTATGATTTGGATACTTTTTTTTCTTCCCCACTGGCAGGAGATTTCTTGAGAGAACTTCTGCCAGCAAATTAGCATTTCCAGTCCTTTAATATACATTCCTGGAGGTATTCTTTTCCAATGAGAGCACTTCTGGGAATGACAGCAGCATGCTTGGTATTGCTCCAGCTGTCTGGCAGGGAGGGGTGTGCTCAGTATCACTTGCCTTTCAGTGGTTATTGGAGGACACCTGTGTCTTATTTGCTGTGTTATACCTTTGAAGTTTTGACCCTCTAAAATGATAACATGCCTTCCAGGCAGATCTTGGGAGCCTGCCAGAGCTCAGCTGCTAACCTGCAACTGCTCCTGAAGTCACCACTCAGGTGTCACAGCTCACTTTCAGTAATTTTTTTTGATAGCCATAATATGGCCATGACTAACCTTGTTCTTCCTGGTTTTGTTTTCATGTGTCTCTGTGAACAGTTACACTAATTCAAAATGAGCTGGGGCTGTTTAAATCGTTTGTGACCTGGTGGTGTAAGAGGATGTAGCACATCATCTGAAAGGCTACAGTATATTTTGTGACATCATCGTGACATGAGGTAAAACATCATGTGACAGCTCTTATTGCCCAGGTGTCATTACGTTTTGCATCAAAATGCTGAAAATCTCTTTTGTCAGTTTGCTAATTGCCTTGTGTTCCTGTCTGGGAACCTCCTTGTCCCTCACCTTGGTGACATGTAGAGGGACGAATGTGATGGTGCTTCTGCCCTCACACCCAATGCCACCCTGTCCCATATCAGCTAAGGCTGCAGCTCATGGCAGACACAACTCTGCTCTGATTTGTGGCATTATTCTGGCTGGTTTTGACTCTCCAGTGATTTTATAATGATAAACTCTGAGAGAATTGGGATTGTTCAGGCTGGAGAAGAGAAGGCTTTGGGATGACCTCAGTGTGGCCTTGCAGGACCTGAAGGGAGCCTGTAAGAAAGATGGAGAGGGACTATGTACAAGGGCTTGGAGTGACAGGGCAAGGGAGAATGGCTTCAAATTGAAGGGAAGAAGAGGTTTGGATCAGATATTGGAAAGAAATTCTTCCCTGTGAAGGTGGGGAGGCCCTGGCACAGGTTGGGCAGAGAAGCTGTGGCTGCCCCTGGATCTCTGGAAGTGTCCAAGGGCAGGTTGGAGTAACCTGGGATAGTGGGAGGTGTCCCTGCCCATGGCAGGGGATGGGACTGGATGAGCTTTAAGGTCCCTTCAACCCAAGCCTTTCTATGATTCTATTATATTTAAAAGCTTGAGGGTTGCTCTCTGGGCTGCAAAGTCTTCTGCTGATCCCATCTTTACCCAGTGTCAGCTCTGATTCAGGAAATAGAGTCAGGTTCTCAGAATTGAACAAAAGTAGCTGATGTGACAGTTTTTAAGGCCTTGGACCCAGTGATCAGCAAGTCTGGTGGAGAGGGGAATAACCTTCATCTGGACTGGAGGGGGTGGCATGTTGGGACTTCTTAGGATTTCTTGCTCCTAGAAACTTCTGGTAAAGTTGGTAAAGCCTTTTCAAAACAAAAAAAAAAGAAAAAAAAAGAAGCTCTGAATAATGACACCTTATCATGCAAGGAAAGTAATGTACTAATGAAGCTGTAGGTCTGATTATCTTTCTTTTTCCCATTTCCCTGGTTCATTCAAATGAACCAGGACTTCTCTTCTTAAATTTTAGTTTATCTGAACTTTTAATTCATGTGAAGTGCTTGGGCTGTACATTTTTATTTTTTTTTTTTAAAGAAAAAGAAATATCAGTATCTGCTGCTGCCTAGAAATGTAGTTTTATTGTTGCACAAAGTTTATCCTGCAAAATGCTTGGCAGGGCAGCAAGACTTTTCATTTATACTCAGTCCTGTTGCATGTCACCATTTCCAAGGTTGTTTCCAACCTAAAGGACTCCATGATTCTATCGAGTTGGGTGGATTCAGTTGGGTGGGTCAGGGAGTGGGAGCCCTGCTGCTTCCTCTGGCACAGCTCAGATCTCTCTTCTGGCTTCCTCAAATCAAATAGACACACAAAAAGCTGTGAAAGTGCTTTTTCCTGAAGAAATTACTGCATCAGCTATAGGAAGGACATCTCTAATATACAGAGTAACCCCCATGCCACCCCCCCAAGACTTATTCCCCACTTTCTAACTTTGTGTAAAGCTGAAATACTCAACTTGGCCTGTTCTAAACTTTACAGGAGTAAAGTCTAACACCTCTCATTGTGATTTATTGTTGCTGGAATAGAAATGTTCCTATCTAAAATCAGTCTGGGTTATCAAGGACTCAAAATGAAGCAAGTGTTATATATGGATAAAATACAGCCCATAATTAATCAATGATGGCATCACATTATTACTGACAATTTACAATTACAGTCCATTTGCACAGTGCTTTATTCTGTGATTATCCCATGGAAATTTGTGATAACTATCAGTAAAGCTTATATTTAAACTTTTTTTGAAGCATGACATCAAGATAAGCCGTTGGAGAATTTTACAGGTGTTAGAAAAATTGGTTAAGGAATTATCATGGGTATTTTGTGATTCATGTTGTTACCCACCCTCTTTCTTTGCATACCAGCACTTTGCTGGTACCTTTTGATAAGAGTTTACAGGTAATTAGTAATCTATGACTCCTTGCTCTTTTCCCTTTAACTCTAAAAACATGAGTGTTTAGGACAATTTAATTATTTGGATTGTTTTACACATGGAGCTTTATGGAAATTATTGTCTTGGGATTGAAACCTCTGCTTTAAACTGGAAGCAGAGTTTCTTATGCTTCTAGATAAATCACCTCTTGTGGTTTTGCTTAATTTTCTTCTCTCACTCCTGATGGAGTTTGTGTTTTCATCCTTCTATACATGGTGTGATGGAGCAAAAACTTGTGGAGAAAATGAAGTCATGAAACCTCAGACAAATGCAAGTAAAAATAAATGACCAAAAAAGAAGTGAGGTGTGAAGTAGGTAAATTTTTAGTAGCTCTGGAATACAGACCCCTGGTACATTCATTACAGATGACATGATTCATATAGTTTTATTGCACACAGAGTTTATTTTGCAAATTATGGATCTTTTGATACCACTGGGGTGGGTGCTTTAGGAATCCTTGAGATGTTGGATGGATACAAGTAAACCAGGCAGTGAATACCAATGCCAGGGACACACACTGAGGGGTTTTATGTTGGTCAGGGACTAGATTTTATCCTTCATTTTAGGAGATATTTATTACAAGAAAGTCTTCTTGATAATTTTTTAATGGTGTGCAATGGAGCATTATTTAATTTAATGCTATATAAGCTGGTCAAGGAGAAGTTCAGGAGGGCAAGTGCATGTGGGATGCTTTAGAATTTGTTCCTTAACTATGAGGGAGCTGTAGCCAGAATATCAGGTTTCCCAAATGTGAGGAATCATTGCCTCTGGATACTGAGGAAATATGATTTCAGGCAATCCATAGCTCCAAAATGACTGGACATGTGTGTTCAGCAAGTTACACCCTTCCTTAAATAAATACAAGATGGCTGAGAGAAAAGTCTTAGAGAAGAATGGGATGAGCTTAAAGTGACACAATGTTGAGTCTGGGGACATCAGGATTGATAGGGAAAGGGAGGAATGTGCTGGGAAGGGAAGGCAAAATCCATTTTAACAATAAACTCAGGCTGCAAAGTAAGATGGAGATGATAATTCATCCAAGATTCCAATAAAGTGTGTCCAGTTTTGTTTCCTGTAGTTCTGGTATTATCAATGTGGCCATTTAACCTCCTGGCTCTTTGTTCAGTGAAGGATGACTTTTATAGGAACATCACTAAGAGAGACAGTCACTGATCTGTTGCTTCTCAAGAACTCCCCCCCAAAAAAACAAAACCAAAACCAAAACTAAAGCAAAAATCCCATCCCAAAAAAGTGAAGGACCAATATGTTAAAAAACGTTTTCTGAGTGGTTGGATGCTCATCTGGAAACATCAGTGAGAATGGTGGTTCCCAAAACTTGTAGTGAAACTCATAGAGTGGTATGCACAAATGAACTGCACAGATAAATATTAAAAATACAAATATCCATTTAAATTGGGAGCTGAGCAAAGGCTTGTTAGAGTTAAATGGGTCAGAGAGTCTCTGATTTGGGCAGTTTGATGTCCAGAATGGTATGTGTTAAAGTTCCATGAGCTGAGTTTGAGACATGGTTCTCTGTGAAAATGAAAGCTTTACTTGGAACACTTGACAGGTGGGAGGTATTTTTCATGCATGTTCATTCATATGTATCTAATTTCATTCTACATAAATTTGCTGTGAATTTGACCACAGCCACCAGCCAGTTGGAGTTGAGTTGGACCAGTGTTGATCACTTCAACTGTCTGATAAAAATGCCTTTGCTGAAAACATTAGGCGTATAAATACCTCCCAGAATGAAAATGAGAGGGGAACTGGGGGGGATGGAAAAAGTAAGAAAATCAGGGGTGTGTCAGAAGACCAAAAGATCTTGAATTGAAATCCTAACACAGAACCCTCTGGGCAGCTGCCCACCTCAGAACTGCTTTCTTGAGGGAATTATTTAACAAAGCCATTTTTCTTAGGGAAGTTATGACTTCTTTCACCTCATCAACATATTAAAGCTACATTTCATTCCTTCCACACACACAGAAACCTTGCACCTTCCCACAAGATTTGCTTTCCCGTTGATGAAACACCCCTCCATCACTTTCTCATGCCCTTCTTGAACTCCCTGAAGTTACCCAACATCTCTGGGACATTCCCACCCACCTCCAAAGATCCTGCCCATGTGCCCAGCAAAGAGTTTCATTCTTAAAAATCAAACCATTGAAACCAAGGGTTTCATACCAACAAACAAGGAAGCAGTGCGTGTACTAGAAAACAGGATTTCACTGTCAGCAGTTTTAGGCAGTGACAGAAGTTTTGCTGAACCACTGAAAGGAACTAACACTAACAAGAGGAAGATAGCAGAAAAATTCATTGCAGCAATCAAATCTGATTGTAATAAAAGCATTAAGGAGAATCTCTGTGTCAGTTAAGCAAGAAAACATCTTTTTCTTGAACCACTTTAGGTGAGGAAATACTGGAAATGTTAATAGTGTGCTCAGATGTGGAAAGCCTAGTGTCAAAAATGAACGCAGATTTGCTAAAATGTCTGAAGACCAGGATACCTGTTGTTGCAACACAAATAGGGAGTGTTGCTCCTCGTCATAACTATATTTCTGTGTTCTGTAAACCAGTAGGGAGCTGTCATTTTTTTAAATTTGGGCAAGCCCTAATGTTCAGTGAAGAAAACACTCTCCCTAATGGTGCCCAGCATTGAAGTGGTGGAACTGGACTAAAAGGCAGCAGAATGACACCCATTTCAGTGTGGCTGGAGGTGTGTGAGAGGAACAAATGAAATGCTGGCGCCAGCCAGGACAGAAACTAAGCACTTAGTCCAGCTCAGGACATTAGACAGTCCAATAAAACTCCATGGTTCACAGAGCTGAAGGCAGCTGCAATCTCTAATAACATGAGTACAGTCAGGGACCCTGCACCAGAGTTAATAAGCAGATCATTACAGACTCTGACCAAGGCAGTCTCCATCCTGACCTAATCGAAATCCAGAATGAACATTATCCTAACGTGCATGATGAACCAATTAGCCCAGAGCTGGGCTGCTTCCACCTGCTCTAGTATCTCAATTTACAACGGTAAATTAAAACCAAAAAGAGATGAGAGAACATGTCAGAGGTTGTTTAACGTGGGAAGATGACACAGACTTTAAGAAAACGGGTTCCTCCGTGGCTGCAGCTCGCTGCTGCTGAGCAGACCAGTTCTTTTTTAGATCTCCATGCTCCCGTTGACATGGGATGGCCAGTGCCCAAAATAAAACATGACTCATCTAAGACAGGGATGTAGATTAATTACTGTGATACCTGAAGGTTCTGCTCTGTGGAAATCTAAGTTTTCCTCCTTCCTGAGGGTGTTTTCCATCTCGCTTCCCTTTCTCAGGGACTGTTGTGACCGTTCAGATTTTAGGAGAATCACAAAGGATTTAGTCAAATTGGGTCACTCTGCCTTGATGAGCAAAGGGCTCATGGGAGAAGTGGGAGTCTGTCTGTGGGTACCCATTGGGCAGGGACAGGATTGAAATCTTGTCTTCTAAAACATCCATATGTTTGGTTCTGGTGTTCAGTTAGAAAACACACTGTGAATAATTTGGAAAACAGTTTCTGCCTTACTCTCCTGACTCATGTTCCTGACTGTGCTGTGGGGTGGTCTCAGTCAAAGGAGTGCAACTTATTCTTGCTAATTCCTAGCAAGTCATTAACCAATGCATCTTATAAGGAAAGAGGGATGGAAAAGTGGAAAAATGTTGTGCATGGATTTACTGTGCAAAAGAAGTCGAGTTGGCCTTTGCTACTTACAAAAGCATTTGGATCCTTCCATGTGTTTGAGGATCCACCCAGGAGCACCAGAGTTGTGTTTAACAGAGGTTTGAAGAGTTCAGGGATGGGTGATTAACACAACTGCCATGTGCAGACAGATTTATAAAGTCATGACAGCTTAGTGCAGAAAGTAAATACACAGGGATGTGGCAGAAGTAAACCTAGTGTAACATAGGTGATACTTTTTACTTTGGTTTATGAAAAGGGTTAGAAGGAAAAATAATCTACCATCTAGAACGGGCTTAGAAAATGCAGCTACCAGATAATATTTTCAGCACTAAAACCAGCTATTAATTGGATATTTCTGGATGCATTCTTCTAGTACCATTCAGTAAAGGGAAATTTCTTGCCTCTTTCTTATTTGTTGTCTTTTCCTTTCAGAGTAATTGGAGTATTTGACTGTTCTCTGTGCTGTCTTGGCAGGTTTTGTTCCTAATCTTTCATTTTTCTGTAGCTCTGGTTCAATATGCATTTGGAAAACCTTTTGTTCAGACACTAAAGGGTCTGTGCCAATTGCATGAGTTCCTCTTGAATAGGATTTGGATTAATGTGTCCCAGCTCACCTTGACACAGCAAAGATGGTGTCACCTGTGGGTGTGTGTGCTTCATATTCTGTAACAAGGGCTGATATATTGGTAGATTATCATATATATTTTACATTATACTGATTTTTCAAAGCTTAAGTTTGCATTGCTTGTAGACTTTACCAATGGCTGTGGAAAAGAAAGGTGGGAATGGCGACAAAGAAGGATATAATTGCTCAAAATCTCATTCTTTGGATGTTCTACAATAGAAGGGCAGATGTTCCCTGCTCTGCAAACTGCCCATGCCAGTGGCCTCTTGCATCACACAGAGCTGCTGACTCTGTGATTTACCGAGATTCTCGTGACTTTGCACATTTGTTCCTTTGTTGGTTTGGAGGAGAGTTTGAGAATCAGGTCTGTAAGATTAAACAAGAAGCAGGAAAATTCAAGTCCGTAATTTATCCCTTCAGAAGTCCTGGTGCTCTGCAATGTAGGTTTGTGGGCAGAGGATCCAAGAACTCATGGCACTGCCAGCACTGAGCCCCACGTGCAGATGATCCATGTTGTCCCTGTTATTGGAAGTGTGATGAAGGACACGAGTTCCAGGATGGCTGTGGAGGCTGACATGTGAAATAGGTGGTGAGGAACAGGGAGCACAAAGAAAGACTCCAAGCCCCTGAATACACATACATATCCTAGAGTCCTGGCTTTAGCTGGGAAATGGGAAAGGTTTTAATTTAAAATTTGATTTAAGGGAGAGAGACTTTTTCATTAGCGTAGCAGTTACTCACTCAGTTGGGAGCTATTGGAAGAAATTAAAGTACATTTGGCAATCTATATGCTTCAAGCAGGAATGGGATCTATCTATCTATTTATCCACCTTTCTGCCTAATCACATAAATTCCATGATATCCAGGGTTACACTTTCCCTCTCCTCAATGGCTGCAAAATCTGACTGCCTTAAACGCCACTGAAAGGAGAAAGTTATTATCAATGTCAGCCAGTCTCCTAAGTTTTTGTATCACTGTTTCTTTCTGTTGTTAACATGGGATGAGTTTTCTCTCAGTCAACTGAAAAACCACACTAGAAAATATTTTCTTATTGGCTTTTTTTTTTCTTTGCAATGATATTTTTTCAGGGGGGAAAAAAAGTGAAAAATGGGCAAAAAGAAAGAAATGTAAGTCAAATATTTAAGACAAAATCCAGGGGAGAGTGGCTTGAGGAAGTGTTGTTGTGTAGCCCTGTTTTAATATGCAGTTATCTCCTTTCTCATAGAGCTTAGCATAAAGTTTTGTAAGTTGTGGTGTGGTTTTTTTCCCCTCTTTTGTCAAAAAAAATTATGAAAGTGTCGCTTTTCCTTTGCAGTTAATTCAGGAGAGATCCTCAATTCGAGCAGGGCACATTTTCATGCAAATACAGCAGCACAGTTTCCAGCCCCCTAATAGCTTCTTACAAATGATGTGCCATTACAACGAGGTTTATTTAAACAAATTTAATACATCTTTAATCAAGCTGGAGAGCATTTTCAAAGGTCACGCTCCAAATCAGGATCACTGTTCAGAGCTTATCAAAGTATTAGCTTAAGGGGGAGGGAGAATTATTTCTTGGACAAGTAATTTTAGGCAAATCTTTATTTACATTTTTATTCAGTTATTAAATTTTATTCCTTTCCCTCCTCCTCCTAGTCTCCATTTATGAACCTATAAGAAAGTCTGTAAATGGAGCCATAAGCATATCACAGCAGTTACTATTTCCAGGGGCTATTCCTTTGAATCGAGTGGGCCCATAAAAGCAAGGATGAAGTCACTTTTTTTTTTAAAACACAAGCTCTGTGTATCCATTTCACACAACAAGCTCTTGCCCGAGGATCTAATATTAGGATAAATATATTAGATATATTTTAAATTAACAAAATGAGTTAAATCCAAATTTTGAGCATAATGGGTATTTAGAGGTGCTTTGCCTGTTCCTGCTGCGAGAGGACAATTATTGATGTTAAGTCATTAAAACTAATGGGAGCTGCACTAATGGAGCACAGGAATCCACCCCAGTTCTCACCTCTGGTATCATTCATTAGGTGCATACCTTTAGATAGGGCACAAATGGTTTAACTGGTGCACAACTGGTTTGTTCACAGGGCTCTTGGTGTCTCTGGTGACAGCACCTCACTCTCCCTTTTGCCACGTGCTCTCAGAGCTCACACTTGTGTGCACAGAATTCAATCCTTTGGCCTCTGCTTTACAGGAGGAACTAATGAGGCACCAGGATTAAAGGAGGAGTGAACCCTGAAAGCTCAAAGTCAGAAATACCCCTGAGATTTTAATGCTCATTAGGCTGAGGAGCCTTCAAACTTTTCAATACAGGGAGGTAAAACTGGGCATCTGAGCAGATCATGAAAAGGGCTTGTACAGGCTCTGTTAATTCACTTTTTAAGGCTCACCTTGCAGCGAGGATTTGGGATAGGGTTAAAAAGGAACTATGCTGAAGTACATTCCCAGGCTCTCCTGGAAAGCTGGATTTTCAGGGCACTGACTTGACTGGGAGATCTGAAGAATTGTTTTGTACCCAAGCCTTCAACCCTCACCAAGAAATCTTTGCGTCTGTCACCTATGGCATCCATGTGACAAGGGAGCATGCAAAATAAATAAAGTATACTCATATCACCCAGTTTGCACTGATTTCCAAACCTCTGTATGTCCCTTGATGCTTTTGGCAGAACAATGATGCAGGAGCAGCATCTTAAGTGTCAGCTGGGGTGCATTTGTTCTTTGCTTCTTGACAAGGAATTTGGGTAACTCATAGAAAAATGTTGGTTCTGATTTACTTGTTTAATTGTACTCACTCCAAGGTCTGAGTGAAGAAATAAGTGCCCAAATGTTCAGCTGTAACTCAGCGTCAAAAAACACAAATGTTGCTCAGCAGTGGCCACAGGTTTGTTGCTGAAATCTATAGGAATGTTCAGGTTTCTGTCATCAGAGTAAGAAAGAAATATTAAGATATGAGAGGAATGGGAATAAAATTTTATCTCAAATATTTAATGCCCACTGAATAATTTACCCAAGAAAACTCTATTTTATTTCAACTTCCAAATGCCACTTTTCTGCAGTGGTTATGGACTTCTAGTTTTCTGTTTTTCAGTAATCATGAATAGTTTTTCAGTGATGGTTCATATTCAATGTCCACACTTTGTTGCTGTTGGAATAAAGGACATGATATTGTCTCCTTTCACTGCTCAGAAGGGCCTTTTAAAAAGGAGGTCTTGAAGAAACTTTGAACTTCTGAGTATGTTTACAGAGCAATACTGGATTGCTGGAATTAAGAAGCATCAAAGGACATTTAAGTGCCTGAAGGTTCTGGACTTCCACTCTCTGTGTTGTCAATGACACTGTGGATTTGTAGACTCAAATGCCTTGGTTTCTGAGACTCTTACTTCATCTTCCTTTTTTTTTCCACCTGGATAAAGCACCCCTTTGAGAAAACAAGCAATGAGAAAAGGGGCTACTTCATTAAATGTACTAACTATGCATAGACTTCAGGTCGAGTTATGTCTTAGTCAATCTATCCCCATAGATGGGGATAGATTCCCTTGGGAGTCAGCTGCCAATGCAGGGAATTCAGGGGGTGAACTCTGGTACCCCAGAGCCCCAGGCCAGGACCCTCCTGTGGCAGGTGATGCCCAAGCACAGAAAATTCCTCCCATTCCAAAGGTGGTGAAATAGATGAACATGGAAACTGCCAGAGGGAGAGTAGAAAGTTAAAAAAGTTTGGCAAACCTTAGGATGGGCTAAATGTGCTGGCACTGAGGCAGAAGAAAAATGTTAAAGAAGGAAGGCCAAGGGGAAATAGCTGCAGAAGGCATAGATTTTTGGGCTGTGCTGCTGGAAGTGCCACTCAAGGGCATCAGACCATGGTGGGTAATCTCAAGGTGTGGATATTGGGCTGAAGGCTGAATAGAAATCCCATTTGTTGGAAACTTCAAAACTCCTATAATTTTCCTTTCCACTGGACTTGCGTTGCTGGTGATCCTTTTGCAGCTACATGTGGTTCTACTTCCTTGCAAATCCACGTGACATTGGGCAATCCATATCTTTCCTTCTCTTAATACATAAAAGTTTCTAAGAATTTCAGTCCTAGCTCTGCCTTCTCTGTGACACTTCCCAAATTACTTGATTGGCATGTGATTTATTTTCATTCCACCTTTGTGTTATGCTTTAGTTCCTATGCTACGTGCCATGTTTTAGTTCCTTTTTTTGGGTTTTGTTTTCAACAGTTTATGTGTTTGTTATTTAGAAATCAGTTCTCAGGAATATTTTATTTGACCGTAATGGGTTGCTTGACCTCTTTTAGTTCCTCGCTCACAGCAGGAAGTGCTCAAGAGTTGTGTTCCCCTGCTTTGACAAGCTGTGACTCTTTTCAGTCCATACACCTGGGTGTATATATTAAAATAGTTCTGCTGCAAATATTAATGTATATGAAGCTCTCACCACCTCTTACAAAGTATGAGGATAATAAAATATAGCATAGGTTGGAAGTGAATAAATATTAATTCTAACCTCTTCCCTAAGGATGTACAGAAAAGAGGTAGTGATCAAACTCTAACTTGAACATATACCTGTGAAAATAAAATAAATAATAATAACCAACCTCAAACTGTAATGTCAGTTTGCTCCAAGTTCCTCTTGGACTCAGACAGTGGAAATGTATTTATTAAAGGCTGGAAATATTCAATTTGAAGGCACTTACTGGTGCTTTATTTTCTGTTAAATTATATTTTTACAAAGAAATAGGTTTAGAAAGTTTGAAGTTATATGGAATATTCGGTACTGAAATTGCCTAAATGAAATGTAATGATTCAACCTGTCGGAGTCTGTTCTCATATTATATGGTGAAGAAACTGTCTCCAGCCGGGGGTAGAGCTTTTGTTTTTCAGAGCTCAAAATTTCAGGACCAGAAAGCTTATTTTCATTCCTGGTTTTGGTTATTATTAGAAATATCAAAATATAACAGCTTCATTCAGCTCCAGGTAATTGTCAACTATTTGGCTGTTGGTTAATCTCTGATTCTTTAAAGCAGCAAAAAACCTTCATCCTTCAGTGGTAACATTTCTCTGCCTTTTGCATCAGTGGTGCTACAATTCTGTGATTTGGGTTTGAAGAAGGCAAGTGTAATGGCTCAAATGGCATCGTGGGCACACACTCGATGCACATGAATCACATCTTCCAGTGGGTATGTGCAACTCTGACAACTTTGCTGCAATTCCTGTCCCTTTTTATGCTCTGTGACAAAATTTGATGCGAATTAACTAAGTCTCCTTTTGATCTTATTTCGCTTCTGTTAAATAAGTAGTGGGTTGAGCAGGAAAACAAACAACACGGGGCTGTTGACACTGCAAACCCTAAGGGTTCCTTTGGAGATAGACTTAGTTGGATCAGAGTAAATAGGTCAGCTGCTCTGCAAACTGCATCCAGGGCCTTCCAGGACTGTATGACCCATCAGGCAGCCGATAATTTTGGCCAGATAGTGCCTTAATATGCTCTGGTAAAGCCAAGAAGACTTTCTCAGCAAATAACCACAATAGCAGAATTGTAATCATCCACATTTGTGCTCTGAGGGTAGTGTTCTGTCATGTGCTGTGATAAATGCTGAACACATATGCTGTAATGCTGTCATTTATTCCCTGTAATAATCTCAAGAAGTGATGGTTATTATTAACTGAAAGCATTGAGTATCATAGCAGAGAATTTTTTTAACGTCATCTAAAAAAGTGCAAAAGAGGAAAAATAAAAATCCTTCTTCACGGTCGTGATGTTAAACTTACACTGGAAATTCTGAAACTTAAAGAATGAAAATTAATTTGTCAGTGCCAACCAAGGCACAACACACAACATGAAAAATAAAATGGATATTTAACCAGAAAGCAACAGGAAATGAAATTACTAGATAAGGTGTGAACATATACATTTTGATCGATGTACTAAACACATGTATATCCAAAAATAATGTTGACCTGGTAAAAACAAGTAAAACCACCTCTGTAATATGATATTGATCTTTTAACACCATTATTTTATGTTATTAGTGCCCTCATATATCTTTTTTATGAAGTTTGAGTTTACAGCCTGTGCTATAATGGAAATTTCAGGGCTTTCACCTAGTTTTCTTATACTTTATTGTGAAAAGACTGCAGTCATTTTCCACTTTCATCATTCACCTTCAGAAATGAGAGAGAAAGTTGAGGATGCATAAATGTGTTCTAGTATGTGAAAATAAAGATTATATGTCATTACAACACCAAGCAAACAGTGTTTATCATGGTTATAGTATTCAGGGACATGTTCTTTGGAGCTTTTGTCTGGTACGTCAGAGAGCTGCTTTGGATAAACTCTGGGTTTATCATGGAGAAGGTTTGACATCTCGATATTGGGATACCTACAGTAACATTGGTGTAGAAAGTGTTTCACTCAAGTGTTTGCTCTCTAATTTTTAGCTTTGGGTCCTATTCTGAAGTCCCACATTACCTTAGTGAGCAACTATGATTACATTCACCGCACACATAGGGACATCTGTCCTCCAAAAAAGATATTTTTTGCTTTTCTTTATGTCTCTTCTCCTTCCTGAAGGAGATGGTATCCTTTTCACTAGTTGTGCTAACATGAAAGAATTACCTTTTCATCTGATATTGTGGTCTTACAGAGTAGTGCTAGTCCAAACTGAATGCAGTTTTTATTTCTGCAGCCCCATCTGTGTTCTTGTTCCTTTTTCCCTGGTCCGAGCCCTATTTTACAGTAACCCAAAGCATCCATGTTTTCTGTTCCAGTGCTAAGATCCAACCTCCAAGTTTTATCTCAGTCTCTCTGCCTATACTTGCACAGTGATTTGGGCAAATGGTTCAGTTTTCCAAAAGCTTTTCCATATAGAGCTTCCCTACCACTTCCTTATCGTTTTAAATCTCTGGGGAGATCAGGTCTCTGCCCAAAATGTAACACTCAGTTCCTGCAGTATTTCCTTCAGAAAGCTGCTGCCTGTTTTTCCTCTCCTTTTTTTTCCTAAGTGAATCTTGAGTCGCTGGGTATTTTTTTCTTAATCTCCAGTTTTGGAATGATAGGCCTGTCTGGTGATAAGTATTGCATTTTCAAGATTATGCTGTGAATAATTATTTCTTGAGAGCATTTTTTTTTTTTCTTGCAAATCTCTCACACATTATTTTCTCTCCCATTTGCTCCTCCTAACATTGTATGTCTGTGTGGCATTTATTCAGTGCCAAGCAGGATAGTGAGTACCTTCTCCCATCCTTCAGCTGAAAATCATTTTCTTGGTGGGGTTGTGAGGTCTCATGAGTGGGATTTGCAACTGGTGGGAGAAAAAGAGACAGAGGCAGGAGAAAAGGTTGGATGGGGCTTGGAGCAACCTGGTCTAGTGGAATGTGTGCCTTCCATAGCAGGAGTTGGAATGAAATGAGCTTTAAGGTCCTTTCCAACCCAAATCTGTAATTCTATGAATAAATAAACCAATAAATACAGTCTGTGTGCATTGCACCAGCAGTGATCACAAAACAAAGATGTATTGACAAGCGATTCTGTACTTGGTGTGTAGTCTGAAAGGAAATATTCCTGAATTTACAGACCAGAAAGTCTGTAGCTTGAATAGGTGATGAGGAAGAAATGACTCCAAACCCCTCGACTTGCCAGGGTGGGAGCTACAGACATGGAGAAAGCAGAGCCAGGAGAAGAGATAATCAGTTAATATCCATATTGCCTTCAAGTCAGCAGCAAAATGCTCTTCAGTGGTGTGAATATGTTCACTGAGGAGCTCGGGATCACACACTGAGGCAGAGGATGCTAATAGACACGAGCGGGCCCACTCATAGAATCTGTGTTCAGGCATCAGTGAATAAGTGAGGGAAAATTTGTCCTGAAATGCCTGGAAACGAGCTGGCTCAAGCCTTCAGGAATTAGTTGATGGAGGAAAAAATACCCTTGGCTGTAAGGAACTCTCCCACCTGAGATTCCTGGAGAATCCCATGGACGAGGACAGAGGTTGAGGAGACCTTTGATCAGTTGTTGATGGAGGGAAGAAGTCAAAATCTGACTTCCCAGCCAAGGGAGCATGAGAGGGATCTCAACAGCAGCAAAACAAGTGAGACTGCAGAGGGAAATGAGGTGATATGGAACAAGAGTAATTATTCTGAAAAAATCTCATTCCCTCATGTTTTTATTATGGGGAGATTAGAGAGGACAACCCAGGAGAGAGGAGTGACCCTGCTGCCGTTGCCCTCTCTCCGAGCTGGAGTCCAAGCTGTGTGATTCACTCTGTGCTCCTTCAGGGAAACCATCCCTGTTCCTACTGTATGTGGAGAAACATCCCAGCTTCCCACATTTTAAATCAATCTCAGGTTTAAGTGAAGGTGCAGGCTTAAAAGTTATTACAGCTCCACTGTTTCCCCTGATAAATTACATGAATAACATTTGAGACAATGCATTGTTAAATATTTATGTCTAGTACTATAGAACCAGAAAAAGCACAAGAACCCCTAGAAGAATAAATATATTTACCTAAATAAATTACTAAGACAAATATACTCCTATGTGCTCTGTACCAATAAACAGTAGGTATTCACTAAATTGTGGAATATAAATGGCTCATTTCCTCTAAATGTACACTGAAAGATCTATAACATGTTACACATTTCCTGTGCTTTGCATATATATTTCAATATTCATCATGAAAAGGCTTGCTTATGTGTCAATATACATTAGTTTGCATACATTAAGAAAATATTTTTTTAATTTTGCCATTACAGATGTGCTTTGCTATGGGGGGGTGGTGGCCAAAGCCGAGGCTTTATTTCATGATTAACCCTTTGGTGGCTCGTCCTGTTTTATCAACGTGACATTTGCACAAAATGAATTGCTTGCTTAGACACAGCTAACTAAATAAAAGCAGGCCAGAGCTGATAGTATGAAAAATGGATTTTCATTACTGTTTCATTGATTCTTGTAAATAAGGGCCTGAGGCCTGCTCCAAAAAGGCTGCAAACAGTAATAATTTAATCTGAGGTGACATAGACCAAAATGTATGTGGACAAAAATCATCCTTGAATATTAAACAACAGCCTCAAGACAGAGAAAAGTGTTGCAGGCGAATTTAAATGTATGCAGATCGGTGGGTAACATATTTAAAAACAGAAATTAAAGATTCCTGTCATAAATCACATTTGCTGCCATGGATATGCCTTGTTATGCTGGCGTTTAAGGAAACCTGAAAGGTTAAGGCAGTTGGTGCATTAAATCGTACAAGGATAATTAATACTTTTCTTGTGGCTATTTATAAGAAATGGAAAATATAGTTAGATCAGCTGTGGCACTGTAGTAATTTGAGGGGGAAGAAATGAAAGTATGAGTCAATAGTTTTAACTGGACAAATGTCAAAAGCTTAATGATGCAGTGTCCTAATTTGGAGGCCTTTTAAAAGTTATATACGAAAAAAATTAGATAAAATAGCTTGTTCTCCTATTGCACATATAATTTGTTTGCCTTTCAAACCTTATAACCTGTTTAATAAAAGTAATTGAAAATAATTTCTCTGATTGCAATTTAAAAGAAAAAAAAATCTTATCTGTTCCATGGAAGCAAAATGTAAATCAGCTCCCGACTCCAGAATCATTTTTTGAAAAAAAATTTGAATCGAACTTTGTTTTTTTCTTATACATCTTCTAATTAAAAAGACCACTGTATTTTGCTATAAAATAGCCTGAAACTACGTGTAAGAACATTATTTCACTTGTAGTACTTTGACTTATTACAGTAGTACCTAATGCTCAGGATGGCTCATAGCAAGACTAATGCAGAAAATAATTTTCCCCTTCAACCTGCTGAAGCATTAATCCTATTTTTTTCTTTTTTTTCCAACTTGGGGTTACATTCAAACAAACCCTTCCAACTAGTGTAATTCCCCAGAGGAAAATACTCCTTCATCACTCATTGAGCTCAGGTTTATGATCAGCCTATTATTTAAAATTCTTATTTTTCTTTTCTTTCATGAATAAAAACAATAAACTTTAGTGGTATCAAACATTATTAAAGGGTCTCAGAGCAGCAAGACAGAAGGTTTATACGACCAAACTCTCTTAATATAAAGGAGTTGTATATTTTCAGATGTCACTGCCATTCATCTCTTCTCTCTTTCTCTCTCTCTGCCTCCCTTAAGCGAGGAATAAAGATCCTATTTAAAAAATCTCACCAGCATGTAATAACTTTTCACCTGTTTCATGAAAAGTTAAACATTTGGAATACAATTTGTCTCACTATTATTTTTATTCTGAATGGAAACAGGAAGCATGTCTTTCTTCAGAAGGGATTAAAAGAAAAAAAAAAGTAAATCATTTAAGAAAATTATTTTCAATCTAAAACCAACTTGCTGGGGGGGGGAAATATTTCTCAGACCTCACTGGATTTCTGATCTGTTTGGAGAACATTAAATTTTTCATTTTATCAAGACAAAATTTTTGAAATTTTAATCTGGTTTTGATTTGCAAATATTCACAAAAATTGCCACGGCTTCATGCAGATCTTTGGAAACAAAGATTAGTGATTTTTTTTTTCACAGCTCTAGCTGGAACACGCTGTCTTTGGCAAGTTTCTGTTTGCAACAAACAAAATGTGATACTTTATAGGTTATAATATTCATCATTACCCTGATGTGTCATTGGTATGTGGTGTCACACCCTGCTACTTTCTGGACAGTGTTTCTAATTTGATTATGACAAACCTTTCCTTAAAAACTGCACTTTTAAGAAAAAAAAATCCTAAGAAATTAACCTAATCGAAGACAAAGAAAAATTCCTATTTCTCTTCAGAGTTTTGCTATACAAATAAAAGATGGGATGCAAAATACATTTAACATGCTGAATTTCCATGAATTATCTAGATAATAATCCAAGTTCAAAGCAAAAAAAAAAAAGTGTGAAATCAGAAAATTCAAAATCCAAAAAAATCTTTATAAAGCTTCTGTCAAAATGGAGAGATGGAAAAGTATCCCTCTGGAGTATTTCTTAGACAATAATGTAGATTTAGTAAATGTGGTGCTTCTGGTGATTGCAGTATTTTTTTTTTTTTGTTTTAATACGTGATATCTTCCTTCTGCAATGATGTAAATGTCTGAATATCAGAAGCTGAGCTGTCTATGGACTTTTCTGGTTAGTACGTTAAAAAAAGAAAGGAATAGGATAATGATCTGTTCAATAAAACCACTTATATTTAGTCACACCCTAGTAATTCATGAACCATATCTTCATAGTCCAATCTCCTACATCATAGGCAATCAACAATTGGTTGTGTAGGTTGGAGCCTTGAGGATATTTAATATATATATATATTTATTTTTAAAGAAAAGAAAATTGTTTCCCAGCCACTCTATCAATAACAGCAATATAACTTTTTATCTCTGCTACAAAGCACACTTTCCATACAGTAACTGTAAACTGTGTGCAAAGTTCCTCTGACAGTGGTATGTTCAACAGAAGGAAAATGTCTCAAACATTATATTTTGCTCTGAATAACCACACAAACGGAAAAGAAAATATAAGGCTCCTGTTCACAGAGCAAACAATTTTTTTTTCCTCTTTTAAAAATTTGAAACTCATAAACAAACAGCGTAAAGTCACAAGGTCCAAAAAGCCTGTAAATCTCACTGTAGAATTTTAAAAAGTGGTTTGAACACAACTGTGTTTATCTTTATTTTGCCTAGACATCTGCCAGTACATTTTAGGCTGCTGCTGCTCATTAGGCCTGAGCAAATAACTTGTAATTATTAATGTTTTCCTTGAATTTATACTACATTTTCTGTTTATGAACTATGTAAAGAAGATCATGACATTTTCAAATGTCTTTGTTATTCAAAGTTATTTATGAATTTTTCCATGGCATATTTTTCCCTGTGGGTGGTATTCACTTGTGTGCATGCACAAGGACTAAGCAGTACTTAGACCCCACTTAAACCTTCAAAATAAGTCTTCTGCAGAGGATTGATTTTCATGCAGAGGGGCTTGTGTATTTGATCAGAAGGATATTCATTTTGCTATTCAAGCAGATAGTTACAGGAGATAAGTTGTAATGTAGCAGTGCCGTGTAAAGGGCTGGATGTGCCATCCAGCCACGTGTAAATCAGGCAATTTCTATAAATAATGTGCAGTTCTTAGAAGTAAAACTTAAAAAATGCAGAGCAGCAAATTACACTGTTGTTGTTAATGTGTTAACTCTCGGCAAACACAAAGCTGCCCACGAGCTACGAGTTTTTATATCTAATAGCTACACATTTTCTTCCCCCTTCAAGTCCAGACAGCAGTTTTCGCTGTGTCATGGGTGGTTGTATTAAGAAGCAAGTGCTGTAATGCATATTTTTTGGTTGTTTTTAATATGAATGTTCCTTTTCATCGTGTAGCTGGAAGACCTCCAGATCAATTGAGAGTCTATCATTGTTGAGCTTAGAAAATAACAAACCCAAGCGGTGCTTTGAACTTATTTTTTATGAGAATATGGGCTGTGTGAGTAGTATAGAGGGAACCAGAGTATTATAAAAGCAACAGCCTTGTGTGCCATAACCCTTCCCAAAGGCAGAGCTGATGGGGACGAGGCACAGCAATGAGGGAGAACAGCGAACCCCAACTTCCACATCGCAAATCTCCAAATCGTGCAACAAAGGGACTGCAGTCACTGGAGCCAGCGGGTTCATTCCAGGGTGAAGGTGGTAAAGGGATGCTCAGAGTAGGAAAAATTGCTCTTGGCCCAAAGACTTGAGGTCAGGCCTGACTTTGGCCATGTTCATTTCTCTCCACACTGAGGCTAACTCAGGCCTCGGCTTTTTCATGCCAAGTCACCGAGGCCTGCACCTCTCCCTTTAATCCTTTTTGGCAGTTTCTCCCTCTTATGAGAGGGTTTCTTAATTGGTTCCTCCTTCTTCAGGCCAAGTGTTGTGAGCTTTCTCTGCTCCCCTAAGCACCAGGGATGTTGCTTCAATGTCCACTCCCATTAGATGACTCCCATTACCAGTTCCACCTCAAGCATGATTCATGAAGTTTAAAGCCAAAGGGAATGATTAGATCATCCAGTCTGACCTCCTGTATATCACAGGCCATTAAATTTCACCGAGTTACCTCTGGATTGATCCCAATAAGTTTTGTTTTTCTGAAGAATATCTTGGAGAAATCACCCAATCACTGTTTTGAGTGATGAGGGACTGGATCATCCCAGTTTGCTCTCCGTGGATTATTCTTTGGGTGAATTGCAATTGATTGCAATAAAAGGGCTCAGAAAAGCATTTAAACAGTCTCTAATAATTTCCAAAGATTAAATAGCCTCTTCAACATAATATATGAATAATAATCAGTTATAGTGCATGTCTTGTTTCACAGAAGCTTCATAGGAGAACATTGTGTTGTGCATTAAATTACGGTGTCTTGGCTCAGAAATGGCTTTTTTTTACCCAATATTCCTAAAAAAATATTTTTCAAGAGCAATAATAGACTAAACCCAAAGAAAATATGTAAATTGTGGCATTATATAACATGTATGAGTGGTATATCATTTCACTTCTGTGTGAGACATGACTTTGTAAACATGACTCCCAAAGTTGATCAATAACCTGTCTCCAACAGTGGACAGCAGTAGATTGTTGTGGAAAAGTATATTAGGCCATGAAGAGAGAAAGTCCCCTTGGCACACCCTCCCTGATCCTGTCAGTGCATTAGAGACCTCTTGGAGCAGAGGTGACGTGACTGTCACCACATCATCGCAGTGTTTACTTAACTGTTCCTGTTTATTGGATAAATACTTTGGTAATTAATCTCATTTAAAATTTGTGCTTTGGCCTCCACATCTTCCCAACAAGTCCCACAGCTTAGTTATGCACTGTGTGTCTAAAGTACTTGGTGTTTTAGGTTGCAGCTCGGTACCTGCTTCTCTAAGAGTTGCCAATTTGATTTATTACACTATTGTTTTTTGATAACTCATTGTACATAAACACTTCAGTACAACTTTGTCCTACTCCTCTCAAATATTTCCAGTGCTGACCTATTTGGTTTCTTTCTCTCTGGCAACTTGTAAGCTTTGATTGTTCTAATTTCCCTTCTTAGTCCCATTTCTGTGTCTGTTACATATTTTTTAAGGTGAGACAATCAGAAAACTGGGATTTCATTATCCCACACTAGATTTAAAAAATAAAAATTCGAGAATTATCATAGAATTCTAGAATATTTTGGGTTGGAAGGGACCTTAAATCTCATCTTGTTCCAATCCCCTACCATGGGCAGGAACATCTTCCACTATCCCAGGTTTCTCCGACCTGGCCTTGGACAATTCCAGGGATCCAGGAGCAGCCACAGCTTGTCTGAGCAACCTGTGCCAGGGTCTCACCACCCAAGAATTTCCCTCCTAAGATCTCATCTAAACCTACTGTCTAGAATGTGTGAGCTTTTCTCTATTTCTTTTCAAATAATTCTGATCCTGGTTTTATCTTCAGAATGCAACTGATCGTTGAAATGTCACCTATTTGCCACCTATTAATGATTTAGTGACTCCAAAGCTTTTCTGTAGTTTTAAGTCTCATATTAACTAACACATCCTATCATGTAGAGCAGGTATTTTTACGTTTTAAATGGTTACATATAGGAAAAAAATAACAACTATTTGTTCAAATGAAGTTATGTTGAGGATGCCTTTGGCACTACTGTGATCTGGTTGTTCACTGGTCTTTTAGTTAAGCAAACATTATCCCTCTCTTGGATTTCATCCAAAGAGGACTGCAATAGATGACCAAAAAATTCTCTTAACTGTCACTCTTACAATTGCCATTGTGTTGGAAATGAAGCACTTCAGTATTTAAGGCACAAACACACACACACTCTCCAAACAAAACCCCCAGAACAAAGCTAGAAAAACATTTAATTCTCATCTATAAATAGACCAGTTAGCTCTGAAAAGCAGAGTAAGACATTTGTTTTTACACAGGAAGAAGGAGCTCGTTACACATTGGTCCCCACCCCTTGTTCTAGACCCCTGTGGAAATACATGTGTTAAATATCCCACTGCTGCAGCAATATACTCTATTTATATTTTATATAAAATAATAATCTGGGCCATGGTACTTTGAATGGTGCACAGAAGCACAAGAAGTCATTAACCTAATCCTCAGCATAACATGATGTAAATCATATAAGATGTCATGCATTTTTAGAGGAAGTATTATTTTGAGTGAATACAGACACGGCTATTTGGCATGATTTCTTGAAGGGGATGGGAGTGTTATGACCCAGAAAATGTGCTGCATTTATTGCTTTGACTCAGGATGTCATGAAGCTTCACATAAAAATGGAAGTTTCAAAACAACAACTTTAAAAAAAAAAAGTTAAATACCAGGAATGTCTTTGTCTAGCTCTAGATTTGGGCTGTGCTGAAGTGAGCATTCCAGCCCCTTGTATTCATGTCTTTACCAAGAGTCACTTCAAAGAAAACTTACACAAACCAGAAAATTCTTCTCCATAGAGGAAAAAACCTAAATTAATGATACCACTTCTAGTGATTTTAATTTTTTTCCTGAAGGATGAGAAAAGGAAAATCTGAGTAATTATTTAAAGGACAGTGTATGTGACTCATTTTTTGTCATCACAGCTGTCTACACAAGGTCTTAAAAGTCTACCTACTCTCATATATGCTCGGGTAATAAAGATACAGCCCATATAAAGTCAGATCCAGAGCTTGCTGAAATCATAGGGAGGCTTTGTAAGTATTCCAGTATTCTTGGATGCAAAATATAACTTAGTCCTGCAAATCAGGATGCAGTAATATCTTTCATATGAGTAAATCGAGTAATATTTTTCATAGAAAGTGAAGTATGTGCAAAGTGAAGATGCTGCATGTTTGGAGTGTTAGTTCAAAGAAATGGAGTCATCACCAAGTTCCTGGCCGTGTCCCATATGGAAACAGGATACTTGCAATCCTAAAATGCTAAATTACACTCATTAAATTTCCTTTGGAAGAGTTACAAGTCATTGCTTTTTAGCTCACCTGGGAGCTCCATGAAAGCAACCTCAGAAGATTTTTGTCTTTGTTCTGGCAGACTTCCATGACTTTTATCATAGAATCACAGAATGGTGTGAGTTGCAAGGGATATATAAGATCATCTCGTTCCACCCCCTGCCGTGGACAAGGACAACTTCCACTATCCCAGGTTGTTTCAAGCCCCATCCCACCTGGTCTTGGACACTTCCAGGGATGGGGCAGCCACAGCTTCTCTGGGCAATCTGTGCCAGGGCCTCCCCACTCTCAAACTTGGCCCTTGCTCTTATTCCATGGCTGTGGTAACAGGAAATCAGGGGTTTGTGGTGATAGCATGGAGATAACAGGCTCATGGCTCCATAGTGATGGAAAATTAATTCCCCAAAGGTCTCCTCATGCAGACAGTAGGAGTTGCATTGGAAATAGCTAAAGCTGTAAATGCCAGGTAGAGTTATACAATAGCACCTGAGCTGAGGTTCTTCTGGTCTCCCCAAAGTTTTTTGTTGTTTGGAGATAGTTCCTAAAATCCTGACATAACTGGACTTGTGACACCAAGTTTACACCTTGTTATTCTCACTCAAACTCAGCCAGGAGAAGAAGAGCTGTAGTTCCAGCATCAGTTTGCAGTCCACTTGTGCAGGCTTAAGTGGTTTATGTAGTTAGGGCTCTCACCCTAATGTGTGAGCACTCAGCTAAATAGAACCTATGATCTCCTCTGAGGTTCATCCATCATTATTCAGAACCTCTGCTTTGTGCCGTCATGCGGGCAAACGCTTTCATGTATTTATTCATCTCATTGTAAGAATTTCTGCGAGCATATGCAGACCACTAAGGCTAGCAGTGATTAAAGCCACGCAGTCTTGAGCAGATGTAGACACTTTAGTTCACTCTATTCATTGTGCTGAAAGAGTATAAATCAAGTATTTTCAGCACCAGGAAGAGTTCATCTGTTGCTGGAGATCACGGCTCTCCCCAAATATCTTTCTTAGTTGTTGTCTTTTTATAATATTTGCCTGTTCCGTGATTCCTTTTGTACAGAAGAAAGTGATAAAATGGATGCTGAACTTTTCTCACACACCCCGTGTTTGGGTGACTACAGTGGAGTCCTGCTTGTCCTTACAAGCAGTAATGATAATGGAATGGTAAATGGTAATGTGAAGAAGCTGGGATTCCTGGAAAAGGGAAGAAAGCGTATCAGTTTAATTCTTTATTTTTCCAAAGCAGCAAAGCTGTGGAGGGAGAATGTGAGAGGAAGCATCATCCATGGAGTGAAAGTATCCAGCCAAAATAATTTTAATTTTAATAGGTGATAAAATCCAAGCTGAAACTGGCCTGTGACACACACAGCCTCTATTTACAGCAGCACACTTTTAACCACGGCTATAAACCATATTTTTTTCTAAGGACCATTTGTCTACTTGGTTAATTTTCGTGAGCCTTTCATTTATACAGTAGGTCATCCTCCCAGACAGGCTTTCTGCTGGCTCTGGAGCTCCAAAGGAGCATTTGATTCTCTGCTTGGACCCTGTCCTGTACCTCTGTTCCTTGCCAGCCCAATTAGCCTTGGCTGTCAGTAGCCTAACTACCTTGGAGCCATCAGATTAAAGTTTCCCTTTCCCAACTACTCTATTCATCAGGAATCCAGCACAGCCAAGGTTTGTATAACCTGCTATGCTGAACCCTCCCACTCAATTGATTTCTGATCCCTAATGAACCATAGGCTGATGGACAATTACTCATCTTGCTGAGACATGGGGGGACTTTTAAAGGCAGGGTACTTGGGAGCTTGTAAAACTATGTGCTTTCTTATTTAACATTGGTTATAATTTCTGACACAGGAAGGATTATAACGGTATCTGTTAAACATCAACCAGACTATCTCGGTAATGACTAAAGTTGTTTTTTAAAAACTCTCAGTCCCTTTACTATTTACTTGCAGATAAACATATAACAATGAGTTTTAACAATCTGGTACATCTAGGAAAAAATCCCCTCCGGTGGAATATGACATTAATAGCTCAAAGCAGCTCAGCACTGCTAATGTGGACTGTACTGTGTTGGACTATAACTCAGATGGATACAATTAAAATAAGAGTATGATTATTGCTGTTGCTGTACTGTGTTATGACTGCTATGAAGTGCTCCTGCAACCTCAGCCCGTGCTTTTAAGCAGAGATTTGCTACACCAAGTGTGTTAAAACTTACCCCTGATGTGTTGAGGAGGATCACAACTGGAATATTTGAAAAGTAATCTATTCCTATACTTAAGCCCGTTAATAATTAGACAGCTAAATTTGTTACCCCAGGGTCATAAAACTCCTCTGGGAAATAAATTGTTAAAATCTCTGGGTTTGTAAAGTGTAAGGTGTGTGATACACGCTGCTTTCCAAAGAAATGGCTTCAAATGTAGCTGTCTGATTTCTATCTCAGCTTGGTGATCCTTTACAACCAGTGATGTCATTAAAAAACACACCACTCATACAAGTGTTTTCACTTCTATTTTAAGCAATTGGCCTATAAAGAATTGACAGGATGGGTAAACAAATATATAACTGCAGAAGTAGTTGTTGTAAACTGATTAAAAGAATGCTGACAACAAAAACAGGGAGATGGTTCATCAGCACACTTCTGAATCCATCATGTGAATATAAATATTCCCCTCCTTACCTCTTGAGAAGTAGATCGGTTGATCTGATATATAAGTAATTTGAACATTGTTATTTAAGTCTCTAAATATTAGGGAAAAATGTGAAAGTGTTTTATTCTTTCTCTTCTGGTTTCCCATTTTTATCTTCCAATATATCCCACTTCCTATGGAGTCTGAAATGGTTTGTCTTATAACCTCACTGTCTTCCTTGAAATCCCTTATGTTCATTTGCCTTTAACAACATTCCTTCAGACCTGCAACAGTCTAATCCCTAAGACTGGATGCACTGTTCTTATACAGAGTGCATGGTCTTTAAGACTCTGAATGTGTCTTCATTTGTGCTCTTAAAAAGCCATTATGGCTATTGCTATTTTTTAATTATTTATAGAGGTCCCTATAGATGGTACTGTAACATGTAAATAGATAAGCTGATGACCCTTCCCCTGCAGCACTGATTTTAAACTAAAATACGAGTTAATGAGATATGTTGCAGTTAATGGAAGCAAAAAGGAATGGAAGGGGGAGGGCAACAAATCCAGTAGTTTATTGAGGTAGTATTGAAATTGTCATAAAAATATAGAATCCTAGAATGCTTTGTGTTGGAAGGGACCTGAAAGACCATCTCATTCCACCCCCCCTTCCATGGGCAGGGACACCTTCCACTATCCCAGGTCGCTCCAAGCCCTATCCAACACTTCCAGGGATGGAGCAGCCACAGTTTCCCTGGGCAACCATTTGTCCTTGTGTTGACATCATCTTTTAGTGTGTAATATCTATATTTGGTGCTGTATCCTCAGAATAGCTGCTTTCCAGCCCCCATCATGCTCTTTTTGGGGGAAAAAAAAGCAAAAACCTTTCCTTTGTTTTTAGCATAAACTCTTTTTTTCCATCGTTGTCTTCTGCTAGTCCTTCTCTGAGGAATACCACTCACTCTTCCAAGTGAATCAATACCTCTACCCATGTCAGAGATGATTTTCCTGAAGAAAAAACACTTTAAATCTTGACTTCTTCTCATAGTCAAAGAAATATTTCCCTCACTCTTCACTATCCCACCACCATTTCTCATTTTCCCTCTTATACCACAAACAAGAGGACTGGCAAAGCCCCAGATGTGATTGGGCAATAAGAGAGCTCTGTTTAGGTTAAAAACCACAAAATTGTCCAAAGAATGGGCAACTGGGTTGCACACTTCTCCTCCAAAAGAGGCATGAGAAAACTATGTCTAAAATGCCAATGAATTTTTCATGCATTTGGAAATTTTCATTAATATTTATAATGGATTTTGACAGGGGATGTGGTTGGTTGGTTGGGTTTTTTTCCATCCCGATCTTACTATTTTTCAAAACCATTTCAATTTCCATGTTCTATCTGGGCTCTGAAATGGAAGCACTGCAATGGCAGGGCAGAGAGCAAGACAAATGTGTCTTTCAGAAAGGACAAATTTCTGGTTGATGTTGTTGAGTTCACATCTCAAAAGTTTGAAAATGTTCCTATCAGGTCTCCCACCTTTTTGAAGTGCACCACTCCCTGGTTTGTCTCTTTAAAACACTCTTTTGTCTCATTTTATTGGGATTGGAGGGTAACTGGCAATTGCAATTCCAGTAGTCACTGGTGTACTCCCTGATATTCCCAGAAAACTATGTTGTATCCTGAGAAATAACTGGCGGGTGTCCTGGATGACTTGATGTCTGGCCTTTTGTGTGTGACAGCTTTCATCCAGTCATCCCTGCCTGCATGGGTAAATATGTGGTCAGCTCTAACCCTCAGACTGGGACCAAGCCGTGCTACTTGAACTCATCACTTTTTTTTTTGTTTTGAATTCCTGATTTGGATGATTCTGAAAACCAAGGGATTTAGCAACTACAGTGTCACAGGTGGAATGGGGTTTGTTCTAATTTTAGGGTCATTTTCTGCTTTTACTCTGTCTAGAGGTGTAGGGAAGTAATAGCAGAAAGGCTGTTTTCACCTCTGGATGTATCTGGAAGGAGTTCTAAGGAAAGCCCAGGATACTTGTGGTAATCAGCACAGATTCAAAGCAAGTATTTAGGTGGCTAAAATCACTTTTGTAAAGGTAACTCTGATCCATGTCCTTAAGCACCTCACTCACCATCACAAATCTGGCCACAACAGCCCTGTAATGACACATTGCCTGAATTCACTGGTGGTGTGAGAGAGAAAAACATCCTTTCAGGTTGTGAACACTTTGCAGCATCGTGGATTCTGCTGCTCTCAAGCCACTGCTCCCTGTGCTTCCCAAATGTGCTTCCCAGCACCGCTTTTTTTTCACAAGATCTCAACCCTCACAATGGTACTATTTGTGTTATTCTCCTTTTTGGTGCTGCCTGACAACCCTCTCCCTGACAGAGCCCGGCCAACTCTCACCACCAGACTCTGGTGGGTGGAAATGAGGACAGTTCTGTCACTTTGATCTTGCGCTTAATAGCAGAGACCGTGGCGTTATTGACAGTTGTGATACCTCCAGCTCCTGCAGGGTGTTTGGGGGGATTGCACACTCTGAAATACTGCAGGAAATCTGTGCCTGGCCCTTCAGAGCATTTTGTTACCGGCACCGAGATTTTGGCTCTTCCTTGCCCACCACTTGGCACCAGGCCAGGGATGGAAAGCACCAGAAAGGGGAGTGGGATGGGATTTGGCATCAGAACTACCTGATTGTGCTTTTTGGGCCTCCCAGTTGGGGAGGAACACAAGGGGTTTTGCCCACGGGGGAAAACAGAGAAAGCCTGAGGCTGCTCTTGTCTTGGCCAGGGGTTGTGCATTTGGGGGTGAGGTGAAAGAAGTTCTCTTTGCTTCTCCTCTGCAGTGTGGCCTCATAGGCAGATTCAATTTTAAAAACAGAATTTCATAAGGATTTCTACCCATAAGGGAAACTTGAGCAGCCTTGAGGCTGCTCTCGTCTTGGGTAGTGTTTTCAGGGAGTGAGGTGTAAGGGGTCCTCTTTGCTTCTCTTCAGCTCTGCAGTGTGGCCTCATATGCGGATTCGATTTTAAACAGGGAGTTTTACAAGGATTTCTGCCTGTGGAGGAAAATTGAGCAGCCCTGGGGCTGCTCTTGCCCAGCCAGGCTGCTCTTCCCCAATCCAGGGATAGTGGTTTTGGGGGCTGAGGTAAAAGGGGTTCTCTTTGCTTCTCCTCTTCAGCTCTGTAGTGTGGCCTCATACACAAACTTAGTTTTGAAAACAGAATTTCATAAGGATTTCTACCCATAAGGGAAAATTGAGCAGCCCCAAGGCTACTGTTGTCCAGGCCAGGGTGGTATATTTGGGTGTGAGGTGTAAGGGGTTCTCTTTGCTTCTCCTCTTCAGCTCTACAGTGTGGCCTCATATGCAGATTCAATTTTAAAAAGGGAATTTCACAAGGATTTCTGCCCATGGGGAAAAAGAGAGCAGCCCTGGGGCTGCTCTTGCCCAGTCCAGGGGTTGCATTTTTGGGGGTGAGGTGAAAGGGGTTCTCTTTGCTTCTCTGCTTCAGCTCTGTGGTGTGGCCTCATATGCAGACATAGGTCAGAAAAGGGAATTTCTTGCAGTGAAATCAGGCTTAGAGATAGCTGAAAATAGAAAATGGGCAAGCAGGCATATTTTTTTAAAAAACTTACAATAAGAAACTTTATTTTTATTTCCTTTTCTTCTCTTTCTAAGGGTTATGTATGTTCATTTTCAGTTCAGGTTGTGCTGCATGTGCTGAAAATTATATCTGTGCTTTACAACCGAACTTGCAAACCAAGGGTAATTTTTTTTTACCTTTACAACAGCAAAGAGAATAACTTTTTTTTGCAACAGATACTGAAAAGCGAGGGGAGTTAACGTTTCATTAACCATCATTAAAAATTATTATAATTACAAATACATTTTGGAGCTATTTTATAAGATATGCTGATTTACTTTTTTATCTTTAAATACAAAGAATTAAAATATTTTTGAAACCTGACTTCAAACCATAATGGTGAGAGTTCACTGTCCACTGTAAGCAGTGAATGGAGAACTGAATTTAAGGTTCCAGTCAGGGAGAACTGGGTTGAAGCTGCCCTAAAATGTGAGTTGTGGAGGCACTGAATGGGAAGATGTCAGGACGAGGAAAAAGCCTATAATGGTGTTTTTCTCCTTTGAGGGATGTAGTGAGGATTTCAGTGCTCATTGCATGTTCACAGTGAAGACGGAAGCCCTGGAATACCTGAAAGGGAAGGATGTCTTTGCTTAGTTATTTGCTAATTCAGTAATGAAGAGTTCCACTGCACATTTCTAGATCAGCATAATTTTCCTCCTTCTCCCATCTGACACAGTCTCAACACTCACTCTCTCTCAGCTGTGTCTCCCTTCCTCTCTCATTCCTCCACCATCTGCTCCACATGCTTTCCCATAAATTCCTGAGTTGGACTCAGTTCCTCAGCTCGGAGCTTATCTGTCTCAGGGTTACAGGCTGGAGCCACCAGAAAAGCATCTGAGAACTTTCTGTGTAAAATGAATAACAGTGGCCAAACCTCCAGAGGAGTTTGGGAGGTCTCTGGAGGGGTCAGAATTTAATTTCTTGTTTATTCTAAGGGATTTTTTTGTGGTATGGGAAGACAAGAGAGGTGTCAGGAGTTAACAGAAGTTTACATGATGAATGTTTTCACGTTTTGAATGTTATTCCCAGGGTGGATTTTTTTTTCAAGTTTCAGATGGAGGAAATTAAAAGTAACAATAAAATTATTTCTAAGTTCTTGTTTCTATTACAGATTTGTTTTTTCAGCCACTGCTTTTTCTTTCTTTTAAGAAAAAGTCCTGTTGCCTACAAAACAATTATCACCCAAAAAACAAAAACAAAACAAAAAAAAACCCCCACAAAAACCCCCCCCCCCCCCAACCAACCAAAACGCACCCAACCAACCAAAAAAAAAACAAAAAAGGAAATATTTTATACATTTGATAGTTTGTTTTCTGAACTTAGCTACCTCTGCTTTGAAAGATAGAACCATCAAATCAGAGGAGAACCCAAGAAATACATTTCAAGCAAATATAAAATTAACTAATTTCTATTATTCAGTTTGTAAAGAGGATCCACGTGTTGCTACTATAGGAGTGGAGATGATTTTAAGTGTATTGTGCATCTCCAGGAGATTTCTGAAATCCATGGCCACTTCCCAACCTCTTCAAGTTCTGTCTTCAGTGGTGGCTGCTCTAGGAATTGATGGTGCTTGTCATGTAGCAAAACTACTTTTAACTCTTTGAATGTTGAAAGTGGTTGAGTTCTGCTCCAAATCAGAGCATGTTGTGGAGAAAACCACCATTATCTACAAGTTGCTGTTTTCTCCCAGTACTGCAGGAAATTAAAAAATGAGGTTGATTTCAGTGAAAGCAAATCATGGAATCCTGGAATCATTTGGGTTGGAAGGAGCTTTCAAGACTATCTTGTTCTAACGCCTTCCACTAGACCAGGTTGCTTGAAGCCTCATCCAATCTGGCCTTGGTATCAAACCCAGTTTATAATATCTCAGTGTTTCTCTTTTGGAATGGTGCCTTGATTTTTCCTCTTTGCAAAATATTAAAGCAGTAAAGGCAAAATTTAGTATAATTAAGGCAGAATGGAATTGCACAATTTTGTACAGCTTTGACCTCTCTAATGTCACTCAAGGCAATGGACTGTTTAGCCCAGGCATCCTGGTTCTTGTGTTAAACCCATTCCAAACAGAGCCAATTCTCATTGTCCCAATCTGGCTGAGCTCCTGCTGCAGCTCTGCCATCACATGGTCATCCTGCTGGATCTTATTCCTTTGCTTGTCAGACAATGTTTAGGAAGCTGTAGGAACTTTACCAATGGGAATTCCTTACAGTTCCCTGGGCTGTGGTTTTGTTCTGGAGTGATGGGAGTCACAGAATGGATGAGGTTGGAAGGGACCAAGGTGGCTCTTCTGGTCCCACCTCCCTGCTCCAGCAGGGCCATCCCAGAGCACATGGCACAGGATCGTGTCCAGGTGGTTCTGGGATAACTCCAGTGGGGGAGACTTCACACCCTCTCTGGGCACTGACAGACACTGATGAGATCCCTTCTCAGTCATTTCTTCTTGAGGCTGAACAGGCCCAGACAGTGCTGGAGTGTAAATACCCTTGCTGAGGGAAACCAAGTTAATAAACAAGAGTTATAACATTATTTAACTTTTAAAATAATAATAGACTTCTTGATTTCTGTGATGGAAAAATCATTAGGTGTGTGTACCTAAGAATAAGTCAACTGAAGGAATAATCAAACTCTCCCCAAATAATCTTTATATCAAAAGCTTCACTCTGTCCTTATTTCAACTCTACAAACAATAGATGTGCATCACAGCATGTCCAGGAGGCCATGAAACAGGCATGTTTTGCCCAGATAAAATGAGCTATCAGATACTGGAAAAATATTATTCTGGAATTGATCTTTTGTGGCTTCTGTGAGCAAGAAACAAGGTTATATTAATTTTAGAACCATCAGAGCTTTGGGCACTGACTTTCATTGGCTCGGATGTTAATATTTTATGTGAGCCTAAAGCATGGCCAATTAAAGTGAGATCAGAAACGTCCACAAGTATATTCAAAGAAAAGCATTAGAGTTTTAGACAGTGCCATAAATCCATGCACCAAAAAGCTACAGAGGGAGAACGTTAAAGGTCTGGCAAATAAAGAAATAAATAAAAGCTTGGAATGTCATTCCTGCAGCTCAGGCAAGTCTCATGGTGTAAAAGCAAGCCCCACCATAAATCCTTTAAAATAATTGCCACACATGAGAGCACCAGGACAATAGGTGGTTTGGAGGGGGAGTGGCACTGCCAGTGCCACAGTGCCACAGGACAGGGTAACCTTGTCACCTTGAAAGGTGACAGCAAGTAGTGAGTCAGGGCTTGTTCCTCTGCAGGGATGGCACACTTAGAATCGTAGTGTCAGAGAATATCCTGAATTGGAAGGGACCCACAAAGATCATCAAGGTCCAGCTCTTGGCCCTGTAACCCCAAGAATCCCACCATGCTCCTTAAAGTGTTGCCCAAATGTTTCTTGTACTCTGGACTTCTCAGAACTTGCTTGGCCCCTGTCTCAGGGCTGGAGAGGATCATTGACTGCAGAAATTGCAAGATATTGACCATCACTTCTCCAAAATTATGATTCTTGCTGTTTCTAATACCTCCTTATTTCTGGAAGTTCCTCTTTGATCTCTCAAGGTATCCAAGAGTTAACCTGGGTATGCTGGAAACTCCCCAGCTGTGTTACTCTCTAAAGGGTTTCTGTGAGCCCCTGCACCACCTTAGTCTCTTTATTTTTTTATAAAAGCAGCACTGTGAAAGCCTCTGGAAAAGTTTGGGTTGGGTGGAAAAGACTTCTAAAACCATGGCCAGTTCTTGCAATGCCTGTTAATAAATTCCCTCAATGTGACTGCTGCCCAATCTCTTTCATCCAAGGACATCAACTCTATCCCTTCCTGGATGTCTCACCCACACCCATTTAGCTGTGATCCCATCCCTACTCAGGTTTCATCACCTGATTTTAGATCTCAGCCACCAACTCCCTCCTAAAACCTGTAGCATCAATTTTCCCCATATTTTGCTGATGAACCAGTTTAGGGCTGACTTTGTCCTGGCTGTACAGACCTGCACTTGAAAACAGGGACCAAAACCATAGATTTCAGACGTGTTAAATAAATTTTATCTAAAAATTCTGATTTGTCTGCATGGGCCTGTACATATATGGCTCTGTTTAAAAAATTAGAAACAGCAAGGGAACTTTCTACAGAAAACTTCTTTTTATGTGTCCAACAAAAAATAAAAAGATATATATTTTTCATGGTCCCTCATGCAGTTTTGTGAGTGATACAGATATTTAATAGGTTCTGTCTGCATTCTGGTAGGCAGAATTTAATAACTCTATGATAAAGCAGGGTCTGGGCTGAGAGGCTGATCTGGATTTCAGGTGGCTGCCCTTCCACGCTGAGGCAGAACATCAGAATTGTTCCCTCATCCCCTTCTTCCCCTTTCCCCATCCCCATGAGTCCTGCCCCAGACACCACTGTTTCTGTTCACAATGTCCACTGCAGATCAAACTCTTAAATAATCCTATTTTTAAGGAAAATGAGGGGTCTTGAACATGGAATAAATCCATAGGGGTCTCAATTTGCTTCTCTGTGTGGCCTAAGTACATGAAAAATTATTGTCATTTGCAGGTGTTTTTTTTCTGGTTAGTTTTTTTTGTTTGTTTATTTATTTTTTGGTTTTGCTTTCCTTGGTGTTTTGTTTTGTTATTGGAAGTTTTTTGTTTGATTTTGGGTATTTTTTTTGTTGTCGTTTTGTTGTTTTGGGGCTTTTTTAATTATTTTATTTTTGTTTTGTGAACATTCACTCTTGAGACGAAAACCCCAAGTGTCCACACAGAGCAAACTCCTGCAGATTAACTAGAGAGAGCTGAACCACTTCAGATAAAACAAGAACCAGAACTGTTCTTTTCTTTGTCTTCTCCTCTAATTCTATTTTTTCTGCACTCCTCAAACCAAACATAAACTTTCCTGACGTTTATGAAAGTTCTGAAAACTTTTTGTGTTTGTTTTGCATATTTTCACATGCCTTAGTGCTTCCTGGTCTTTCTCAGGGTCTGGAAAGAGAAAAAACAAAACAGTGTATAAAGAAATGCCTGGTATTTGTTGGGAACTCTCATGGGAACACTTCCCTTCAAGTATTCAGCCCTTTATACTCCTATTCTACATCCATGGTCAGCTCAGCATCCTGGAGTTGGTGATTATTGTTAGATGAAGCTCAGATACTACCTGCATTTGGATATTTATTGGCTCATTACAATGCTTACATGAATTACTATGAAGTTAAAGAATCTCTTAAGCCTCATGAAAGGTAAAATTATGTTTGTGTAAAATTGTATTTACTTTTGTGATAGAAAAAGGAACACCAGTTCCTCATTAACAGAACAGATTTACTGAAATTTTTTTAACACAACCCCCTAAACCTGCTCATCTGAGGGTTTTTGAAGGGAAGTTTAACTTCAGAGACATTGCAAAGAAACTTTTGAGAGTGTTTTGTCCAGAGTATAAGAATTCTTAACTATATCCAAACTTTAATAATTGCTTCCACATTTTGTTTCTTGATTTTGGTTTCATTAGACTTCCAAAGCAGGAAAAGGTGGGAAGGTGTCCTTCCACCTCTTCCACCTCTCTGTTTTTTTACTGAGCAAAACCCAATGTTCACTGTGCAAGTGAATATATTTTGTGTATTTTTTTGCAGCCAAATAAACTGAGTTCTTGAGAACCTAAGAATTGTGAGTAATTGATTTAGGGCTGAAAGTCTGGTGTCCTGTGACCAGTCCCTTGAGCTATGCAGTCCCTGGAGAGGGACAATATTGTGTTTTTCCATCCCCTGTCTGCTCACATGAGCACACAAAGCAGGGCAGAGGAATGAAGTGACACACACACAGCTGTTTTCAGGTATCAAAGCAAAGCTGTGAGGTCCAGTTTTAGTCTGGTTTTATCTCTAACCATGTCACAGGGCCCTCAATAAATAAGAAATACAATTTGCAGTTGTTTGGAATACAAAAAAATTCTGAGTGATGCCTTTGCTCTACAGGTATTGGGATTTTCTCTACCTTTATGGTGTTTTGCTCATTTGCAGCATTTAAGAGCCTCATATAAGGTCTAATCCTGGCCTGATATAAAGTCTAATCTTCTCAACATCTAGACTGGTCTTTGCTTTGCCTGGGTGGTTCCACATATAGAACCTTTCCTCAAGGATTTTTGGAGTCTGTAGATGCAAGGTCTTTCCATGGGAAGCACTTAATAACTCTGTCCTGAAGAGCTCAGAACAAAAGAAAGATTCAAAGAAAACATGTGAAAATACCTGTTTCTTGCCTTCTTGCAAATGTCTATCATGGTTTAAACCACCACTTCAACCTCTGTGGTCTCATAGGTTATAATTTCCTGTTATCAGGGTAAGGATGTTTTAAACAGCTTTTTGCAGATGATTAGGTATTTGCTGATCATTCAGGACAATTTACAAAGATAAATATATGTTAAATGGGTTTCTTGTTAAAACCAATGTACAAGTAACCCCTCGAGGCCAGACAGTAATTACTCCTAATAACAAATTAAAGCATTACCTACTTCTTTCCCGTTTTTCATCTTGAAGAGGAAATTACCTTACAGAAATGAATGGTTTCAAAACTACAGAGTCATATATTTTTGATAAAACTACAAAAACTAAAAAAAAAAATTAAAAAACAGGAGGGTGAAATGTTTAGAGAAAGTTATAGTTTCAAACATTTATTTTTGCTGTAACTCTGTTGATTTTGAGGACCCCATCATGATCTGGGTCTGGCTGTATTTCTGTTCACTCTCTAAGTGGTGCTGGTGGTGTGGCTTCATCCAGGCTGGTGTGAGGGTCACATCCCAGCATCCACCACTGCCCCACCCACCCTCCAGACCCTTGGGACCTGGGGAAACCTCTTCTTTTGCTTGACTCTTTGCCTGATCCACATCAAAATGTAGACTTGGCTTGAAATGGCTCAGCCAATGGGTCTTAATTTCCCCCAAAATATTTGCTGCGTGGTGGTTGTATTACATTCTCCTTTTCCTGGTTGTATTACTTATAAATCCCCATTAAATTTACCAAATGTGTTCAGACTGTAATCATCATGACTATCAAAGGAATGTTCTGTATTAATCAATTATTACAGAAGAACTGTAGATTTCAGGGAGCCTTTTCAAGCTTGTCTGCTCATGGTTTAGCTGTTGACTTGGGAGCTTCTGGGATACAAGAAGGGGAAGTGCTGTGGACTTCTCCATCAGCCAGTGAGTTGTCTATGAAAAGGGGCTTCCCAAATCTTTGGAGCTTTTTAATTGTTATAATAAATGTCTGAGGCTTAGTGGCTCTTGCAGCTTTCATGCTGTTAAAATTTATGCTGAAATTCAGGGCACACCTCATGGTGAATCACAGCAATGTGTTTGATACACTTCCTCCCAAGGAAAGACATCCTTGGCTCATCTAGTTCCTTTATGTATAACAACTACTTCAGATGTTTCTAAAGACTCTATAGAATTTGTGTGAGTAAGACATTTTTTCGTGAGTTTCTGACTTTTCACTTAAAAAGCATTTTCTATCTGGGTCTTGCCATCTGTTTGCAGAGCTGTCTTGCTAGACACTCACTTTAAACAATTCCCTGTGGCTTCTGAACCCCTTCATATAATTTTAGCTCTGTCAGAACCTGTCCCAAGTTTGGTCAAAGGTTGGTGTCGTACCTGGAGGTCTTGGATACCTAATTTACCTCCATGTGCTCACTAAGGTGCCTCATGCTATGTGTGATAAGAGCTTTGAATACACAGACATTGTCAAATTCAGATTATCAACTATGGAATTTCTTAAATACATTTTTTTTTTTCATTTCCTTAGACAAAAGTTTTACAGAGTTGAAGGCTTTCCAAAAGCAGGGACACTTAGTTCTCATGGGCTCCATGTGGATGCAGCACAGCAGGCATCTGGCAGTGAAACAAATGGTAATTTCTTGCAAGTTTTATTCAATGACAACAGAGCAATATATCTGTTTGTGTATGCAACATACTATCTCTTAGAAAAAAAAAAAACCTATAGAACCACTGTTAAGTACCCACTTTTTAATAATGTCTCTAATTGCTAAGGGTGAAACTAAAGATACTAGTTAAAAAGTTTGTGTCAGAGTTAGAAATCCACGTTTGATCTTAACTACAAGTTCCTCAGAACTAATTTGCCCTTTCTGAAATAACAATGTTTTGGAGAATGCTTTAAAAAGCACTTAGAAATATGTTGGTGTATCTGGTCAGTTCTTCCCAGGATAAATGCAGCATAACCTCCATTAATGAATTACAGTGTTGTGATCAAAAAGTCCAGATGAACGTGTGTCACGCGTAACACAATTAGTTATTTTCTCAGTTTGTCTTCAAATGCACCATTTTGTTTGGGAATATTGCAGATATATGTCACTCATTATTGATAGATTTGTCTGACTTCCTGTCAAATCTATGTACATTGACAAAAATCTATTTTGTTGTTTTTGTCACAGAAATCTATATTGGCATTTTTCCCCATGGAGATTTGGCTAGTCATTGTCAGCATGAGGTGCCAGCTAGAGCTTTTACTGTTTTTATTGTGCCAGCTGCTTTCTTGGCTTCAAATCTTTTGGTTCAGATTGTAAATGGGGGTGAGACATCCGTATCTAGCCAGCGTGCTCGATGGAATATGACAGGGACTTGATTTTTCGTTTCTTGCTGCCTTTCTTAGTATTAGTAGAAGATGACAAGGATGGCTTTATCTTCTGACCAGCAGAGAGGGTGAAGGAATGGGGAAGGAGAGATCCTGCGTCTACATGGACCGTGGGAAATGTTAAAACACATTTAAAGCTGCTTATTCCTACTGTGGGTTTGTTGGTTGGGTTTTATTTTTTTTGTTTGTGTTTGGTTTTTTTTTTGCTTCTGAAGATCTCTGAAGACATCTCAGAGTTCAGAAAAAAAATCATTTCCAAACCTTTTGGCTGACGTTAAATAGGATTAATTGTATTCTTTTCACTATAGTTTTGGCCTAAATTGTTATAACTGAGCACACGCCCTCTGAGAAATCAGGTCTTGAGGTGTCTGTAGTTTGTTTAGAGGCATCCAGGATCACCAGCTAGTTTGACAGTGTTAGGATTTAGCTAATAAATAGTGCATATTTTATGCCAAATTTGGGGGGTTTTTTAAGCATTGGCAACTTTTGCAATTTTAGCACAAGTCTTGTGATATTCTCTGTTTTTCCTAAAGCCCCAATAGCTGGAATAAGGTTGTTAATCTGAACATGTAGTCCTTTATAAAGCATTTTTCCAGCCCATGTGTTTACTAAGAAAAAGCTTAAAATCATGAACTCTGTTAGAGCAGAACAGTTAAACCCAACACAATTCTCTCCTCTTGAACCTCGGTGATATTAAGGCCAATCTTCCGACTTTCTGGATCCTGGCTCATGATTTTCAAATGCTGTGAGCTGGCACCCTGTTTGCATTAAACTGTTTCCATTTCACATGGCAGCCTCCTGACAGTCATCCAGACTAAAGGATGGGACCATATCTTGCATTGCAAAGCCACACGACAGCAGGATTCGATGATCCTGGTGGGTCCCTTCCAACTTGGAATACTCGGTGACTCTGACATTGTTCTTGCCGTTTCACCCACGGGATGCCAAGGAAAAGACCCTTGTTGACCCCACGTGTCCCCACGTGGACTGTGGGGTGGCTGGGGAGTGCAAGAGGCCTGACCCTCTTCTCCACAAGCCATCAGAGCACAACCAAGCTGGTTCAGTTCAGCTTCCAGGCATTCCAAGGTCCATGGAGCCATGTCAGCACAGACTTTGGTTCAGGCCAACTCCCTGAGAAGACACCCAGGGTCCCAAGCAGGCTGTACATCTCACACTGAAGCCTTGTGCTGCCACAGCTATTCTGCTGCTGGTACCCAAGGTAGCTTGATTAAACTTGGATACGTAGCCACATGCTGTAACCATTCCCTCAATGACTGCAAATTTGGCCTTGTTGGTCTTTTAAATCCTTGAATTTCAGAGTTGCCAGTTCGCTGTAAATCACAGACATTCTCCATTTTCTTTATTTGATTCCAGAAAGCTGTCTCTGTGCTGAAAACAAGTCTTTGAAAAATGCTTGTGTATCCTGCTGTCCTCTCCTACTCGGGGTGATTGCATAATTAACCTGGCCAAGTATCAACCATACAAGAGTTGAATGCATCCCAAGTGCAATTGGGGAGGTTTTTACCATAAGAATGTGCCTGTCCTGAGACTAAAACACAGGTTAGATTTCCAAGTTTCTGAATATTGCTCAATGAAAGAAGAATATGTTGCCCATGAGAAAAAAAAATAAAAATCAAATGGTGGTGTAATCTATAATCAAAAGCCCTAATGGGCACAAAGCATTTTAGAACAAAGGTTTGCTGAATCTGCAAGGATAATAAAAGTGTTAAAGTCTGAACAGAGAAACGTTCTTATTTACTAAAGTATAAGAAGGTTACTAAAGCACAGATAAAAAGCTCATAGGGCAGACAAAGCTCTCTGAATCCTTTTTCTTTTCCTGCAGTCAGAGATGAACATATGATACATGAATATTTATTAGAACAGCAGATAACTAGTAACTACAGTTGGATTTAAGCTCAGCAAACCATGGCTTGCAGTTTGTGTTCACAGGGGCTTCGTGCAAGTGTATTTTATTCTTTTTTTTTTTTGCACTGTTTTTGTACTCTATATATGCAGTCTTGTCTCCCCTAAGCTGTCTTTTGATTCTAACTGAATGAACCTAAAAATACAGCAAAGATCTTCAATACAAAACCCCCAGTGCATATCAACTAAAGGCTGACAAGGTTTTCTACGCTCAGGGTTGACAAGACTGACTTTCAAGCTGTACGTAGTCAAATCCAGAAACCTCCAGATTTAGACCCGGCTTCCTCGTAACTCTCTTCAGGTTATGTTGAAACATTTATGAACCTCCCAGAGCCTCGTCTTGCCTCAGTTTTGTAACAGTGTCTGCAAGCTGGTGATGCAATGGCAGTTTCACACTGGTGTAGTTGCAACTTGATCATCTGCTACCCGCAATTTTGAACAGCAGAAAATTGGAGGCTCTGCAGAGAAAAGGGGAAAGCTGTTGTGTTCTCATCCCTATCCACAGGTACAGTGATAGATGGTAATTATGGGAAAGAACCTACACACGCTCTTCGCTCGAGTGCTTGTCTGTGTTCCAGCATGTTGGGGGTAGCTCTGAAAAATAAGCTTTGAGAGCAGAGAGGTGGGAGCACTGGGGGTGCTGGTTGCAGAAAACACCCTGGACAGTGACAGCAGTGAGGGCTCACCCATTTTCATCGAGAATGACCATGCACCGACCAAGCTTTACTCAGCCCAGCCCCATCAAACCCTAAAAGTCATGAATGCAAGGAAAGGAGACTGGAGAACAAGGTTGAAGGTTGGACTTGATGATCATGAAATCACAAAATGGTTTGGGTTGGAAGGGACCTCAAGGATCATCTCGTTCCATCCCGTCATGGGCAGGGACATCTTGCACTGTTCCAGGTTGTTCCAAACCCCATCCAACCTGGCCTTGGACACTTCCAGAGATGGGGCAGCCACAGCTTCTCTGGGCAACCTGTACCAAGGCCTCACCACCCTTGCAGCAGAGAATTTTTTCCTAATATCTAATCTAAATCTCTTCTCTGTCTGTTTTAAACCATTCCCCTTTGTCCTGTCACTCCAGGTCCTTATAAACAGTTTCTTTCCACCTTTCTTGTAGCCTCCCTTCAGGTACCAGAAGGCCACAATTAAGTCATATAATCTTGGAAATCTTTTCCATCCTTAATGATTATGAGATGTGGCACTCCTTTTACCTCGTTTTCCACTGGGATGTGTTGCAGTAATGATTTTTCCCCTGTGTTTCAGGCACATTTGCAGAATTGTGGCAGAGGGCAGGAGGGTGCAGGCCAGAGGTTACAGCTGAGGAGTCAATGGCTCTGCGTGGCTTTGGCCTGGTACTGCCAGACTGCTCCTATTAAAGATTAGCGAGTGATCTTCAACTGCTAATGTAAGAAAGGCTGCTCTGGGCCAAACCAAAATTCCCTCTAGCCCAGTAGCCTGTCTCCAGCAGTGGCTAGTTTGGGAAGCTGTATAAGAATAGGACTTTGGTATGCCCTTCCTGGCTTTTGGTAAGTTGTGTTTTAGGGACTTTCTGAGTTTGCGGCTCTTGGGGGACGACTGAATTTTTAGGCTGATCTGCCATAAACTTGTGTAATCCTTTCTGGACTTCACCAATGCTATTTTGCCACTTTGTTTCTTAATCTTAGTTTGTTCAAATGTAATACAGGTTAATTGTTCTTTTGCAGTCTGCTTGTTTTCCTCGGTCTCTGAGAAGGAAAAAGCAGAAATGTGAAACAAAAAGTATTCCCCAGTTACAGGAACATCTTTTTCAAGCTAAGCTGGGTTGGCTCTTGCTCTGGAGCCAGACCTGTGATGACTTCTCTTTCACATAACAATAATAATTTCATTTTTCCTTTCATCTGTTTTTTTCAGTTACTACTTTCATCGTAGTACAGGCCAAGGTCTCCACAAAGGCACTTCCAAGGGAATAGAAAGGTCACAAACGTGGGCTTTATTATTTGATCTGTTCTTTTTATTACAGGAAGAGTGGATATAAACTGCAGTTTTGAACCCAAACCTTTATGAACTGTCTAGTCAGGGAAGTAAAAGTAGTTTTGCATCCCTGCTTTGGAAAGTGTTGCCGTGTTTTATATTTTAAGCATGATAAAAAATTAAGAAAGGTCTATTTTCTGCTTTGGTCTCAGACATAGCTGAAATCCCTCAAGGGTCCAAGGTACTGAGGGTTTTAAAGCAGTTTTGGCTTGGGTGGGATGTAGGTCGTGAGTAACAACATGAAAAAGCATATGGCAGCATTCGTCTGGACATAGAAGAGCCATAAAACTGAGGTTCAGACAGGACAAAGAGAAGGAAAAAGGTAAAAGAAAGGGGAAATTACAGAGCATAGAAGAGGACAGAATTTACTCAGAGGTGAACTCAGGAGGGATGTATTTTTCAGAGAAGGTAATAGGCAGACTCAAAGAGCTCAGAAACATGAGAGGGAAAGGAGATATGCTGTGTAATGTAAGAAAAATTGGCCAGTGTGTAGAGGGGAGCGGTTTTTATTCACAGTCTTAAACTAAGATAAGGGTCATCTGATTCATCGTGACCTGACTAGAACCAACTAGGAGAGCTGGACTAGCTCCATGTGAGTCATTTTCCTGCATCCTGAGCCATTATTATTCTTATTAACCCAAGAAACTACGCTGCTCTCACATGATAAGATTTGAGGAAAAAGAAACAAGAGAAGCAAGGATATTTACAGTTGAAGGATTTGGTTTGCTTACACTTTGCTGTCTCACTACCTGAGGTTGTTAAATGGGATGAGCCACCATTCAGGGACCTCCCCTTCGCTGATCCTATGGTGAGTGGCATCAGGGATGGAGCAGGAGCTGCACCTCAGGCAGGTGGGGTCAAATCATGTAAATGCTGCAGAACTTTGTTGTCCTTGGCAACTCTCTGGAAACCTGAATGCCAAAGTGAGCTCAGAGAAGCACCCAAATATTCAGGTGTTTTATATGAAGATGATTTTAGTGTTACGAACTTCACAGAGGCACAGAACTGTGCTGGAAAATTTTCTTGTGACTCAGCACTTCACTCACACACATGAATGCAGGAGCACACAAAAGTCAAAACCCATGGCAAAACACCCAAACCAGGGTGTTTCAGAACTCAGAGAGGAAAAATATTTTTTCCAGTTCTGGTTCAAGTCTTTGGTTAGTTGTTGTTTGACAAAGCTGGGTCACAAATCTATGCAGTCATCAGGATTTCTGTGGGACTCATTTTATGACTTCTAAAATAAGATTTAGTTTAAAATCTTTAAACGTGTCGAGTCCTATTCACTATAAAAAATCTGCAATCTTTGAGCACATACAGTAGTGAGAAGGAGTAAAACCCAGCAACCTCAGAGTGCAGTGCTCTGTGGTCCTTCACAGGCAAAGGATAGTGATAAGTGAGCAAGGAAGGTCAGCAGAAAATTTGGGATGAAAGAACAATCTGTTTGGAGACTGACAATTCCCAAATTAATTGCTGAGGTCAGACAAGATGAGGATATAACCCTGCTCACCTCTGGAAGGAGAAAACACCCCTGGGCAGAAGCTGAGCTTGATTGCTGTTTGAAGGTGGTTAGTGATACCCAGGGGGACTGAGGATGCTTCCCAGGCTCTCTGAGGTTGTCACCCCCAGTCCCTCTGCAGTTTGCTGCTCTTGGCAGCTCCTGTGTAACAAAGAGGTTGATGAGCTAAAGACTCACCCCAGCAGAGCCACCAGGGAGTCCAGGGACCATCCAGGTCTCAGTGTGGTCCTTGCCTTCTTTCTTGGCTGCTATGGTAGACTTAAAGAACAGTGGGTCGTGGGAGGTGGGAAAGTAATGAGTTAAGCTTTTCTTCCCCTTAGCTGACCCTGTTTCCCCCAGATCCAGCAGCCAGTGGGATTTATCAGTTCTGCTGTGACTCAGCTTCATCCTCCCCTGCTTTATCCTACCTGCTAGTTCTGATTTTATGATCCCCTGCATGGAAGAGAGGAACAGATACAGCCTTAAAGCACCCAGAGCCTGTGCAGGCACAGATGCAGCACCAAGCCAGGATGACTCAGAGCCCATCTAAGGTAGACAAACCTGAAATGCACCCAGTTAACTGTGTGGGAGTCCTGTGGGCCAGACTTTGGAGGCCTAGATCCTTTGTACTCCCCCTCTGCAGAGCCAGTAGGTATTCAGTGCCTTTCTGTCATATAAAAATAATTTTATACCAGTTTCTTTGGTCAAATTTTCCCCCTTCTCTGACTCATGTGTTACACTGCTGTTTTCAGGTTTCTGTCACTGTCATCCATGGAAAAATGTGAATTGAGGCAGAAGTATTTTATGGAAATTTAGCCATATTACCTATTTCCATAGGAAAATGAAGTTCAGATGCTCAGTCTGTGTTACATTCAGTTTCAGACTGTGGAATCACTACAGCACTTACACAAACACCGGGCCCATGGTTTACAAAATGCATCTTATGATTTAAAGCATGCAAAAGGTGAATGAAAAAGCTTGAGAAAGCATCAACCTATGTTACAGGACGTGTTTGAATCTATTGACACCTCTTTGTCTCAGTTAGCTGTTAGAATTCTGATATTTCAGGCTCATAAACCAGGAGACAGGTCCAGTTTAGATGGACTTTGCATCCCATGGCTCTGCAATCTGGCTGATGGCATAGAAAGCAGCACAACACCAGCATGAGTCAAGAGACATCCTCCAGCTGTGTGTACATTCCCAGTCCACAAGGGGTTAAACAGCCCAGGATTTCTAATGTCAGGGTTGGCCATTCCCAAACTCACAGCCATAGGATGCCACCTCTTGTGAATGTGGTCACTAAGTTAGGGTTGGCTAACTGCTCTCTAAAGTTGAGTACTGGGTTCAGGTTTGGGCTTTCACTATAAAAAGACTTTGAGGGGCTGGAATGTGTCCAGGGAAGGGAACAGAGCTGGGGAAGGGGCTGTAGCACCAGGAGCAGCACAGGGAGCTGAGAGAGCTCAGCCTGGAGAAAAGGAGACTCAGGGGGGGACCTTCTAACTCTCTCCCTGACTGGAGAGTGGAGCCAGATGAGGTTCAGTCTTTTCTTCCAGGTAACAAGCAACAGGACCAGAGGAAATGGCCTCAAGTTGTGCCCGGCAAGGTTTAGGCTGGATATTAGGAAAAATGTCTTCACAAAAGGATGGTCAGGCACTGGAATGGGCTGCCCAGGGCAGTGGTGGAGTCCCCATCCCTGGAGGGATTTAAAAGCCATGTAGATGTTACACCTGGGGACATGGGTCAGTGATGGCCCTGGTAGTGCTGGGGAAATGATTGGGTTCAATGATCTTAAAGACCTTTTCCAACCTAAAGATTCTGTAATTCTCTGATTGCTCTGAGCCACCACAAGTGGAACGTGCTGTGCAGCGTAATTCCCAGCACAGCTCCGTTCCCAAGTCACACCTGGATTCTCAGGGATTTGTGCACTTACCTTTCCACCACCACGTGTTACAAAGGCATCTGTCAGAGCACCAAGAAGCAACACAAGACATTTATTCAGGCTTTTAGCCAGCCCAATTTGGATCAATAGTCTATACTTTGAGACTGGGTGTGCAGCACTCTGGATGTTTCTGCCATTTCTGTGCAAAACTTATTGAACTCTTTCAGAAGGCAATTATGCCCTTCAGCTCACCTTAACTGAAGTTCTTTGGTGCCACTTGGGATGTGACAGGCCAAAGCACAAGCCAAGGTCGTTATCACTGCAATTTCTATACAAACATATTTTTAGTCTTTCGCTTAGAGATCGGAGAAAAGGGAATATTTGGTGGGGAAATATCTGGGAAAATGACTAAAGGTCCATAGTTTTAGTGTACGTAACTCACAGCAAGTTTTAGGTTAAAGTATCTAAGGTTAAAAAACCCCAAAATGCATCAACGCAGGCAATTGTTTGGAGGATTTAACCTCACAACATTAAATCCATGTGCTAGAAATATAATTCTTCTGTGTTCAAAGAGTAGGAATTCTATAAAAAAAAGGAATCTTCCAAAAGGAGATTCCTGAATAGGTGGCTCTCTCTGACACTGGTGCATTTGTTCCAAGTTGAAAACTCAAAGACATAGTTGATGTAACAGTTCAAAATACAAAATTGACTTTAAAAGCGTGGAGAAATGGTTTAGCTTGCAAATGAATTATGGGCAAGTGATGGCACATCTATTCCAACATGCTTTCTTGGTGCATTGTCTTTTCCAAGTGTGTTTTTTTTTTCCCTCTGGTAATTCACTTTGGGTGAGATTCTGCCATTTTTATTCATACTGCACAGTAGCTTCTTTTATGCAGAACCTTGCTCATGTAATGAAGACAGAATGACACTAAAATTTACTTGAGAAAGGACAAAAAAAGGGTGTTTCCAAGACCTGTGGAGAATTTGAACCAAAGTTTCAGGTCACTTCTCTTCACATGAAACTGCCTATTTAAATATTCAGAAGAGGTGACCAACAAAACTTGGGGTTTAATTTATTTTCATATAGTATTTGCCTTTGGGGAGAAAAGAGGTTTTTCAGTTGAGTTCTCAGACCCAGAACCAAATGCTTTGTCTCAGTTTGAAAGTGACTTGTAAGGAACTGAGGATCCAGAACTTGATTTTGATCTAAAATGTAGCAGACAGTGCAAATACCCACAATATGTCTTATCAAATCAACTTCTGTGCAAATAAAAGTGAGAACTGATATAAGGTCGTGTGTGCAATGTGTCTGAGATGTGGAGCTCACTCTTAAAATAATTATCACGGGAACAAATTAATATTTTCTTTTATGACCAATAATGGGCAAAATTTGTTTTGTTTGTCCTTTGAATGTTGAAGTATTACCTGCAGACATTATAAATCCAAGATTAGCTAAAGTACTTGAATTGCTATGGTTTTTAACTTGCCTTCATTATAGCTTCCAAAATCTATAGATTTATTTTATGTGGACCATATGCAGTTAAAAATAACTGGAGTTGCTGTATTTTATATATGCCTTTGTAAGCATTTCCAACTGCAAAGGGTGTTTTTTTATAAATACAGAAAACCCCAACAAGTTTTATGTTTTCATTTCACCTCTTCCCTTTTTATTTTTTATAGAAATGGTACAAAGGGGAACTTTTGATAAGTATTGCCAGCAAAGCCCAGTATTGCAACACAGTTAAGAGCTGCAGAGTTTCTATTTAAGGTTACCTGGCATAGTCAGCTCAGCCAGATGTACTTCTGCTATTGGATAATCTCATTTGCTGACAATGTGCACTGCCTTAAAAAAAATTAAAGAAAGAAAAAAAGGAAGTGCCTAGGTGACTTATATCCAAATCACACATATTCTTTTAGTTAAAATGAAATGTGAGCTTGAATTTAGCCTTTAATTACATTTCCTTTCCTACCTCCAACAAACAAATTTTTATAACCTCTCCAATGAAGAAAGTCATATTTTGTGAATTACTTGCTTGGAAGCTTACCAGGAGCAAAAGTTATTTAGGAAATTTTCTATTATTTGTATTGCTCACAGATTATTCTCTAGGTTCCCAAGTATTCCATAAGATAAATTATCCTTTTCCAAAGGTTTTGTGTATAAGTTTATTTTTATTTTAGAGCTTTTATCTGAGTTGCTATCTGGCAAATGGAAATTATGCTTGTGAAGAGGGAAGCATAGCATGAAAATAGGACCCATCACACCATGTTTGGGGGATATATAATAGAGCTCTTACATGTTAGGGACTTAAATCATCCCAAACTTATTTTTATAAGAATCTGCACGGTGCAAGCAGCAATATAAATCAACAACAGAAAGGGAAGAGTTTTGTACATATTTGAAGACATAAAATAGTATTGCTTAAGTGAAGCATTAAAACCAAGTATACTTAAATTATCTTCCCTAATAAGATATGTCTGTCATTTTTTCATTTAGCATTGGCTCTGAGGAGACTTCATTGTTCTGTCAGGATTAAAAGATGAAAAACCCGTCCACATTTGAGCATGTGCTTAAACAAGCAAGACTAAGTATTAAATCTGAGTCCTCTGTACTTGGAGAAGCATTTTTACAAGTGGAAAGTTCTTCAGATTAGATAGTTCATCCATTTTCCAGAGCCTTTTAAACCTGAATAATACATTGAACGTCAAAATACTATAAAACCTCTTTAACTATTGATATCTACTTGTAGATAGCAATATAAATTCTGCCATAAATTCAAATAAGCAAATAACTTTATCTAAACAAAGATTTGGTGCACAGCTGCACTGTTAATATCCAACAGTGTTGGCTTCTTAATTCTTACACCATGGAGGGAGACTGGGGTTTGATTTTACACAGTCGAGGCTTTGAAATCATTGCACTTGAAAATCAATATTAGGGAGATGCTAACAAAAATAATATGGAATGCATCCTTTATACAAGCAGCTACAAATATATTATTGAATGTACAGACAGAGCCTGAGTTTATCTGCAGAGCTTCAATGCAGGAATTCACCTGTTTGTAGGCTTGGGATATAAAATCAGCATATATTAAAGCAATTTATTTCTCTATCAGCTGAGGGATCTTTATTTTCTAGCTGTGGATGATGTGTTTGTGGCCTTGGCATGTTTCCTTGGCAGAGGCAGCAAACCGGTTTGGAAGTTGTCAAGGTGTATGAGCAAAATTTCAAGGTATCCATCTAATATTTATGCTACTGCTGTCTGTGGAGACTCTTAAGTTAGAAATGTGCTCACAGTAGCATTTTTGAACTGTTGTGTTTAATTTGTACCACGAACAATATCAGTAACATGTTAATTATTACTTTTTTTTTAAAGAATGCACTAAATAATGACCAGTTTGGGAAAGTCTGTTCACAGGAGAGAAAATACACTCCATGACCAAATCTTTACACATCCTACACCCCTAAAAGTCATAGATTAGACATCTTTCATGTTTCACAATCCTGTCCACCCTCTTTTACCAGGAAAGCAAACCCTTTGGTTTTAAACTCACTTAATGTGGCAAAAGTGTATAATAAAAGCAAACAGAGGGAGGGAGGCTGGCAGGAAGCTCTTGATCCTTTTACAGAAACTGCCTGTTTGGCTGGGCAGAAGCTGCTGGAGACCTTTAAACATTCTTAAATAAAAAGGCTCTTTGGCTTCAGTTTGGGGCAGACCAAAACCCTTTAGTTTCTAGTAGCTGCGGCCACATTTGCAGGTCAAATACGGTTTAAAGCTTAATATTGTGCTTCAAAGAGCAAGATCTCTGATTCTGTTCCATTTAGGACACTGCAGTCTCTTCAACCTGTTTAACAGATGAGGCTTGAGCATCTTAATTCTTTAGAAATAAATCATTATCTCCTTTCTCTCTTATTTTTTGCCTGTTTTACCCCACTCCACCCATTGTCACCCCACCTCCACACACACTTTTTTTTTTTCCGGACAACAAACAGGAAAACCACAAACTTCATCAGCAAGCTGTGCTTTCCTCTGAAAAGCCAAGACTTTGAGGCTCAGCACACAAATCACATGCTCGTGCCTTCACTACTCACAAACCACCCTGGAGCTCACTTCAGAAAATTATTACACTTATTATGTTAAAAATAAATGGGCCTCTTCGTTCGGGGAGAAAGTGTCCTGGGGTGGAGATTTAAAGCAAAGAGAAGTAATGGTTAGTGAATATTTAGGGAATAGCATGCAACAGTTACCTTGCACACAGTTGTGCAGATGCCTCTGAGGGGTTTATTACAAAATACATTATATTACAAATTGGCAGTGTGGATGTTCACCATCACCCACATAACTGGCAAAGTGCTTCCATCCACTCCTGATCTTTTAGGCCACAGCAATATCTATTTACTACAGGTACTTATAGGGCTGTCTTCCTGTCCTACCAGGGAATTGGTTCTCAGTGGATTTACTCTACGTGCTGTTGGAAATCAGATGTAGAAGGAAGATGCAGTGAGGGTAAGGCCACACAGCAAGTCACTGCCTTGGCCAAAAGTGATGTATGAGAGCTTGGCTTTTCTGTCCTCTGCTTCAACTTCTATTTGTAAATTATTCTTGTTTTCCTTCTTTTGGCCAGAATTCATCCCAGTACGCTGAGAGAAGGGATTGTAGCCGAACATATGTAGGAAAAGAATTAAAATGGAAATCCCATTCAAAGCCTTAGGGCTCAAGCACGGCACGCCTGCAAGAACTGGAACTGGGAATGCAGGAGCAGTTGCAGAGTCTGCTCAGAGACAGTGGGGTGTATCCGTGCCATCGTCCTGCACAAGGTGTCTGGTGCCCAGTGCTGCCTGTGCCTGGGGCAGGTATGGAATTTTAAGCTCTTATTCTTCCATCCAGTTAATTTCAGGTTATGGCACTTCCCTGGCTGGATGCAGGGTACCCACCAAACTTGCCCTGTCACTGCCCTCCTCAGCTGGGTAGGGGAGAGAAAATATAATGAAAGGCTCTTGGGGCAAGATAAGGACAGGGACAGATCCCTCACCAGCTACTGTCACGGACTAAACAGAGTCATCTGGGGGAAATTAGTTTAACTTATCACCAATCAAATTAGAGTATGATAATGAGAAATAACAACTAAGTCTAAAAATGCCTTTCCCCCACACCTCCCACTTCCTGGGCTTACTTAATTCCCAATTTTCTTTCCTCCTCCCCTCAGTGGTGCAGAGGAATGGAGACTGAGGCTGTGGTCAGTTCATCACATGTTGTCTCTTCTGTTCCTTCCTCCTCAGGGTTTGGACTCCTCACATTCCTCCCCTGCTCCAGTGTGGAGTACCTCCCACAGGAGATAATCCTCCATAAACTTCTCCAATGTAAGTCCTTCCCGTGGGCTGCAGTTCTTCATGAACTGCTCCAGTGTGGGTTCCTTCCCCAGGGTCAGTCCTTCAGGAACAGATTGTTCCACTGTGGGTCCCTTCCACAGGGTTAATCCTTCAGGAACAGGCTGTTCCAGCCTGGATCCCTTCCATGGGGCCAGTCCTTCATGAACAGGCTGCTCCACTGTAGGTCCCTGCCTAGGACTGGTGCCAGGTGGCCAAGCTCACCTTGATGTCACACACCCCATGTGTGTGACACACATTCAATGGGATGTCACACACCCCGTGGTATGTCCCACCATGTGCCACACAGAGTGTGGCCTTGGGCTGTCCCAGCCCTGCAGGTTTTCTGCTGAGCTCAGGAGGGGAACAGTCTGCTCCCCTCCTCAGCACAGCATGGTACAGGCTACACACAAAGCCAGTTTTTCAATTTGTTCTTGATTTTTTCCATGTTCTGTTTATGGTGCATTACCTTCCTTCCCCTGCATTCAGGGAATGTCACTGTGCAGCTCCCACTACAAGGGCTGGGTAATGGAGGAGTTTCATCACCTCTCCCCAAACTACAGAGCCAGGCAGGACCCATCCTCAATCTTTCTGCTGTCAACACAAAGTACACACAGTTATGATTATAACATGAAGACAAAGATCCTGTTTTCTCTCAAAGAGTGGAAGGGTTTGCAAAGGGTTAAAATAATCTAACCTCACTATTTTCTCCTCTTTTCTCTTTTTCTTCACAATGGCAAATTTTATTTATATTAAAGGGAAAACCAGTCTAGCATTGCCAGGTTGAGCTCACTTCTCTTTGCCAGCTAAAACACAAAGCAGAGTTACTGAGTTTTTGGTACCTGCAAAACAATCTGAACACAGTGTTCTGTCATCCTTTGAAATGGCAAATGGAAGTCATTTAAACCAGATGAGTGACTGAGGAGGGAATTACTGCACCTACAGCACAGGATATACAGTATATGCACCTATTTCAAGAGAACTAGAGTGGGTGGCCGGAAGAAAGGAACTTTTTTCCTCATTTAACCTGTAATTTGACAACATCTGCAAAGAATTATCCCTAGTACTGGCATTGTAATTGTTGTATCTAACATCAATCACTGGGCAGGGAAGGTTGCTTTAAATAGATGTTAGCTGTGTTACAGTTTCAAAACATGAAAGAAAAAAAAAATGAAAGGAATGAAATATGTAAATTGGTAAAGAAATTAATTACTGGAAACTTTGACACTAATTTATTGTTTAAATGAGACATGTAACTGGCCAGTGTGGGTGACTGTTTTGGTTTGACCCTGTATGCTTTGGCAAGTGTTAGAAAACAGAGGCCACTTCATTCTAATTTATAAAAATTGTAACCTCTTTTTTCAAGTCTCTATTAATATATAGAAGAAGAAAGGGATTAGACTGACTCATATTTTACAATGAAAGGACAGAAAGTAGGAAAAGTTCCATGAAGTGTATGTCTTTAAAACAAAGTCCTTCCTCTCCAGCTCTTTCAACGGGATTTCTGTCTTTGACTTCATCAGAAACACGATTACAGGGAACAAGCTATGCACGTTTTGGGACAGCAAAAGTTGTAATTCCAAGCATGCTCCAGATTTCCACTAGCAGCTCAGCAACTTCAGGAGTAAATTCATATTCACAAGTTATCAAATTTCCAGCGTGTATCCAATTTCGTATTGGGTTTTGATTCATATTTGTGGCTGGATGTGAATCAGACCCAGTATTTGTTTCTCAGAAATGTCATGGAAAAGGAAATCATTGGGTGCTCTGGTATTCACAGCCAGATGCAATGCACAGTACCACTATCCAGCCTGAGAGCCAGAGGAATGGTTATGATGGTCCTGGGAATTGCTCTTAACCTGGGAAAATGTTTTAGAGACAGAGAGAAGAAAAACCTTACTCTGTAGTGTCTCTGGTGTCTCTAATAACCACCATACTCTCCCTCTCACTATATATATGTACACATACGTGTTCAGCCTGAAATATTACACCACATTTTTAGAAGTTAGGCAGTAAATTATGTTATTTTCCTCTTCCCCCCCCACCTTTTCTGTCTTTTTCCTTTTTTTCCCCCTGTCTTTCTCTTTTTTTTTTTTCCCCTCCATTTTTCTTACTGGGCCACAACAGCAAAGGCACTGATAGATCTTGTTGGATTCTCTTCTTCAAACTTTGGCTGCTCATTTTACTCACCTGAAGCCTTGCCTGTAGGCAGATTTCCCAGCTGTGTCTCACATTTATGTATTTACAGGATAGGAAACCTTTTGCTCAGGAGCTGTTGCTCATAAGGAACCCATCAGCTCCAACAGGATAGCCCCATAAAACTATTTACATGCATATGTGGAGTAAAATTCTTTTAACAATTTGTACTTTAACATCTCATCACATGAAACTTAATATATTTCACTCCTTTAAGGATAAAATGGCATTTCTATATATAGTTGCCATTACCTATGCATCCAACAATTCTGAATATTGGTTAATGGGGGTATAATATTCCATAACAAAAGCATATTATTGCTTTAAAGTCAATCCTCACAGATTTAATTCCTTTCATCTAAAAACTCTATAAAATGACCCCAAAAATGATCCAGCTGATGAGGTTGGAAGGCCACAGCTCTGTCCCAGCAAATGGATCCCATAGTCATCACATTGCACAGGTGACCTGTTGAATGTGTTTCACTTAAATTGTGTGTTGTAAAATGCTGCCATTTATGGGGAGAAGGAACTCATAAAATGCTACCCTGCATGCCAGGCAGTGTTTACCTTACTGTTCATATGGGGCTTAGTATTTTGTGATGAAATCTTTAGCTTCCCCTTAAAAATAAGCCTTGTAATCCTACATCTCTTTAAATCTATTCCAAACCCGAAAGGTGGCATACTCTTTGAGCCCTCACTCACTAAAACAGGATTTACCTGAAAAGTTTAAATTAATTTTATTTTTTTCTTGGAGTACCTGTCTAAGGAGAATATTCCCCTGGCTGCTTGTGGGCTGGTTTTTGTAGTTCCAGCCTTTGGTGTTATAAATTACTTTTCTAGTTTAAGTTAATCAAACATCTTTAATTGTTTAAAACTTTTCTTTTTACTTAATTTCCTGCTGAGATGAAAGACAACATATAATTGTATAATTGTCATGTGTGCACGATGGAAAGGGTTGCAATATGCTGTTCAGCAGTGGGTTTGCCTATTTATTTTGAATTTTGTAGTGGTTTATTAGCAAAGTTTGACTCAGTTGATGTGTATGGTGACCAGTGTCAGTATTTATGTCATGTTTTTGCAGAGAAGAGTCCAGCCCAGCTGTGTCTGTGGCAGTACAAGCTGTGCTTTGGTGCTGACTGCTGAAACCTCTCAGGAGTAGGGCAGGAGTGAGAATTGGGTGGGAGCACCTTAGAAGGGTGAAGACAGTGACCAGGACATAGTTTGGATCAGCTAACCTTCAGTATCATTAAAAAAACACGGGTACCCAGAGACCTGTGGCCATCCAGATGTGGGCAGTGGTATAGAATATATTTTAAAAGACTTATTTATGTCCAAATCCTAATTATCTACTCTGGAAATGTTTATATCCTGCTGTTCTCAAAACATCTGGAAAGTTCACCACCTTCTGGCACAGGAGAGTGCAAGGCGTGAAGGGACAAGCACTTTTGTGCAGAGACTCCAGGACAGCACAAGACTCATCCTAAGGCTCTGAGCAGGCAGCACCACTGTCCTTATCCACATGGCCACTCTGCCCTCAGGGAATTTCCTTCCCTGGGAGTGCCAGTGTCAGCACACACACCTTTCTCATGTGGATCCTCCCTGCCCATGCCAGGGGGGTTGGAACTGGATGATCCTTAAGATCCCTTCCAACCCAAACCAGTCTAGAATTCTGTGATTCTATAAACCTTTGAAGAACACAGTTCTATGTATAGCCTGACTGTAGTGTCAATAAGTCATTTATTTTCTATACTACCATCATAATTCACAAAAATTCTCTCCTTCTTGGGGGAACACTTTATCATCTGATAAGGGGCAACTGCAAGCCAAAAATATAAGGCCTTTACTAAATGATAAATACAGGATGACATAAGCTGTAAAACATAAAAGAGTGAGCGTGTGTAATACATCCCAGGGATGGCTGAGGATCAATTTAAACTAAACGTTTTCTGTTAACATGAGAATTTTTGTAAACTGGAGAAAATGAGAGGGAAGAAAAGGAGGATTTATGGAGTAATGTGTGGGAGGCATGTGGTGTTAAAACAGCTACGGCTGGGGCATGTTTGTTCTACTGTCTCAGGAGTAGCTTGTCCTATCCTTACTCTTTCTTTGGCAAACTTCCTGATGTCTTTTGTTGGACACGCTGGAAAGTTGAGGTTTGATGTATCTGTGTTTCCTTGTTTGGAAAAAGAAATGGAAAGCATTATTCAGAGAATTAAGCATCCACCTGACACAGCCTCACAGATTAAATCTGTCGACTCACATCCCTTTCTGGTGCTCACGTCAATGCTTTGCTGAGTTTGTTTTCCGTCTCCCTTTCCCATGGGATGCTCACCTTCTTGGGCTGCTCTGATGGCACCATCATTACTCAGGGTGTTGAGCAATATCTGAGTCCATGAGGAGCCTCATGTGCTGGCCGTGGCTCCTCTGAGGAGGACGGTGCTGCTCATCATAGGGGAGGTAAAACCTGGCCATTTATCACTCAGGATTTTCCAGAGAATTCATCATCATGCTTTAAGCCTGCAGTCCACTCCCACCTCCAAATAAAATCCATTTTCTGATCCATGACCTCATTCTGCATATAATATTTCAGTCCAGCTGCATGATTGGGTCCCGCATTTGCAAAACTGTAATTTCCCTGCCAGCTCAGAGCCTTGCTTAATTTTTTTCATTATTATTATATTTTTTTATTCAGGCTCATCACTACTTTGGCTACCTACATGGATACAGTGAGGCATATCACTAAGGCACAGACTTGGAGCCAGGAGAAGCAATCATACGACCTCCGCGAGGCCAATTCTCCAAAGCTTCCCAGCGGGAAGCACAGATCACTAATCATTGCAGGTCTATTTATGAGCTTGGAGAGCTTTCCAACTTTGAAAAACTTGCTGAGTTTATTTCAGGTACCTGTATTTCCAGGCCAATAAACATTTAGTTTTAGCATAGCTGCATCAGAGAAGAAAGTGAAAATACTTGTAAACAGAGACCAGGACTTGAACCCCCCATCTCCCCTTTTAAGTGAAAGCACGGGCACATGTAGAGTGAGCAATTCTTAGATATATAGCCCACCTAGGTAAAGCACTTTCAAATGTACTTCATTTATTTATTCTAGGCCTTTTTCTGGCTCAAAATCATCAAAAATTGCTGTCTCTAGTTTCATTGTGCCCTTTTGAAATTGTCCAGATTTTGCACTAAGAGTCTAAAGCCACAGCAAAGAAGCAGGCCAAGAGGAAAAGCTTTTGAAGAGTTCCCACAGCTGTGAAAACACGGGCCTCAGGCTGTGTGTAGAGTTACTTCAAACAGCTGCTTCAGGTGACTAAACACCTTGAGTCTCATTCATCAAGTGTTGTTTATACTGGCTGACAGACCAGACTTGGAGAATTAACTCTGAGAAAAAAAGATGTACTACATACCAAGTATGGGAAAGGAACCCAATTCCCTAACTAAGAAAGAAAGGGGAAGGGGGGGGGAAAGTGGGGGGAAGAGGGGGAGGGAAGAGTCTCTCTAAAATAAAACAGATGAGGACCAATTTTATTTCATGTTAATAGGCCTTTTGATGCCCTTTGCACGTTTAAAATCAGAGGTGAAGGAGTATCGATGGTTTGCCACTTCATAATCATGCAAATAAAAGCTTTTTGAAAGATCCCTGTGCCTTGACAAAAAGCTCAGCTAACCTGGTGTAAAATCTCAAGGGTTAATTAGCAGCCTTGAATAACCTATTAAAATGAGACCTTTTTTCCCAACTATCCTCAACAGAGAATATCAGGAAAAAAATGCCCAGTGCCGCCGCCTCCCTGCTCCCTTTTAGCATCAGATTGTGCAGATTCCACCCGTAGTTTTGGTACAGGACTTATCACTCAGCTTGAGATAATATTCTTTCATCTCATATCCATATGAGAAGGTGACATGATAAGATATTTGCAATCGTGTAACTGCTTTGCATGGATCAAAAGAGGAATGAAAGAAAATGACACAAGTCAGTGTCAAGTGAAGTGCTACCAGTTAAGTAAGCTTTAAATATTGAAGGGGATTTTTAATATTTCCTTTTAATCTTGAAATCTGTCACTTGGTGATTTTTTATAACACTGGAGTTGTTACTAACAACATTTTCCATGGTTTCATTCAATCCAAATGAGAAAACCCACCCCATCTCAGTCATGGCAAATGTTGTAATTTCTACTGGCAATTCCTCATCCGCAACCCGGGCAGATTTCAAAGAAAAAGATGTTTTTCAGGCGCTGGGATACTGTTGGGATCCTGATGTTTGAACACTGGCACTAGAACACAGGCCAACAGCGAGATTTCAGTGTTTTTCTTTTTTTTTCTTAACAAGCAGTCAGACTGTGAGGGTGAATGTGCTTTGAGAGACAAAAATAGCGTTCAAAGGAAGAATTTAGAATCATAGAATATTATTTTAAAAGAAGATTGTTTCGGAGGCTGTTTCCCTGACAAACTTGGTAAATAGTTTGGCAGATAGTGAAGCTGTTGCATTTGCATATGCATATATAGGGGCTGAAGAAAAATACCAGGTGGTTTACATCTGAGAGCTTCGGAATAACAGAAAGTTGATGGCAGTAGATTTACATTTTATTCTCTAGAAAAAAACCCCCAAAACAATTCCTCAGAAAAAAAAGGATTGTGAACAGGAAAATAGAAGAGCAGCAGGTTTGAAATTGTATGTGAGGAATATTGACGAGCCAGTTTCTCCCTTTGCTTAGGGTGAGCTGTGTCCTCCACCGGGATGGATCTTCCCATTGGATTTTATCTGGGCTGAAAGAGACAATCATAATTGGATTAAACCCCCTCCTAAGTAATCCAGTGTATATCCAAAATAAGAAGATCAAATTACTCAAATAATATCTCATTCTTTCCCCCCTTGAAACAGTGATATCACTGGAAAGGATTAAAATTTAAGTTGTTTATGTCCCCAGCTGACATGATTTGGGACAATTTCCCATGTCATTTATAGCACAGTAACATTGGGCTTGTGGCTAATATCTACAGTAGGCAAAAATTTTAGGGTTAAAAAAACTAATTTGAATTGAAAAAAAATGGAAAAACTGCAAGGTAGTTTCAATAGCAGAGGTTCTATGGGATGTTGCAGTGGTGATTTAGGCAGGGCACGGATTGGAAAATGTGATTTATTTAAAAACAAGCAGCTGGAGATGCTCAAGGTTGGTCAGAGACCTCAAAAGTGAAGGAGTTAAGCCCAAATTCTTTCCAAGCTGAGGAGGTTTTTTGTCTCAGTGTCCTCTTGGTGTCCCAGCTCTTTACCATGGTGCCAACATGGAGCTGTTTGTACCTCACAAAAGGGGCTCCGTGCTGGCTGAGGGCATTTAGGCACAACTGCAACTTAAATCACTGAGATTAATGTATAGCTGTGGTCATACACAAAATATATCAGCTGAATATTGGTTCTCTTTGCAAGGCTCCAGGGGGAAATAAAATAGATTTGCAATGCTTATTTTCAATAAATTATTTTTTTCGAGTCCAAACAAAATATTTTTTTATTCTGTTTTGCTCATAATTTTGAACTACGCAGCTACTTTTAGCTTGGAACTGGTGAGTTTTGGAAGAGCTTTGGCAGCTCAGCTCATGTTGAAACTCGATGGGCTTACAAGTTTTAATCAGAGCAGGCGCCGGCTCCGTTTGGGGCACAGGGATCTGCGCGTGTGGCCCCGTTGCCACCACAGCGACCTCCTGGCTTCTTCTTTGGAGTGAATCTCTGTGTCAGTGAATCAACCTGGGATCCCAAGGCTTGGGGAAGAGGGAAGGCAGCTCAGCATCACCCAGGTGTCACTGTTTTATTAGGTGAGTGCCTCTCTCCCTCCTTGCCATCAACGCCGCGCTCTCTGCCAACCTTCGAGTGCTGCCGCCCCGTCTCTTCATCCGGACGGGGCTGCCAGGAGCCACTTACATGTCTGTCCCTTGCTGGGAGTTGAACACTCTCCAGGTCCCTTGATTTCTCCCCCCTCCTTCTACTTCCAGGCTGATTTTTAATTTTTTTTTCCCCCTCTCCCAGTTTGATAATGCAAAGTTTGTTTGTTTCCTTAATTAGAACTGAAATTTCCCTGAAAAAGCAAAAGTGCCTTCCAGGCCTGCAAATATTCTCTTTCTCCATTTTCCTCTTGCTGCTAATTGCAGCTGTGCCTTGTCTATGAATCTGAGCCACAACATTTACCTAGAAAAAGAATAATCTGCCCACTGGAGTGAAATTAAAAGAATCTGATGATAATAAGAATCACCATTATTTGCAACTGTGTAAATATGGTCCTTTACAGAGTATGGCTCCACATTTTGCAAGAGAGCTGAGAAATAATCAGATATCTCTTCTTTGGACAGCTCAGAGGACAATTAAAAGGTAACAATAACTGAAATATAATAAATAATCACCCTGGGGATATAAACAAACCCTTCTCATTTATTAACATCACAAGAGTCCTGGTGTCAATTTATAGCAGCTTAGATCACCTTCAGTGAGATGTTTGCCATGTTTCCTTAGACTGAGCTTGGTCTGCTGCTTAAACAAAGAAAACACAGTAATAAATTATCTGGAATATACCTGGGCTCAAGAGAGGCCACATTAAGCTTTCATAGCTTGTTATTTTTTTCACATAATTTCTAATTTATTTTGTATTTTAAAAGTTTGTTTTGGCTGGGATTGAAATTTAATTTGTTCTTCAAAGAAACATAACAATGGAAATATAAAGAGGAAGCTTTTGTTCTCTCCCTAGGAGTTCTGAAAGGTAATAATTATGAAATGATAAGATTCTAAATGAAAATGTCACTTGCAAAGGTTGAGGCTGAAAACAGCACAGACCTATGTAAAGCGAGAAAAGTCACATTTGATTCATGAACATAAATACAACCAGAATGATTTAATTTTGAATCATCTGATGATTTATTGTATAAATATTTTATAATTTTGAAAGGAAATTCTTCAAAGCACGAATGTCTGCGAGAACACAATGCAGCTTTGCAAAAACACTACTCCTGTATTATTAATAATAATAGTAATGGTAGAAAGATTAATAAAATATCATAAACACAGACTAGAAGAATATAGTTATTTGTATAAATTCCAACAACTGCTATTCAACAATACCCTAAATCAGATGTAGGAGTAAAGTTTTAAATTGTCTCTCTGCTCTGTATTGTTACAGTGATCAGCATATCAATGGTGCTGGTTTTTCCCCTACTCAACAAGAGTATTATGCCTCAAGGTTTAAAACAAATATATTCCTTCAAATTTAGCTTTATACACTGCATTTCCTGATTTGTCAGGAGGAATTTAACCCCTTCCCTTGCTGCTACCTACCTGTCTTTCCTCCTGAGCATAGATGTGTCTGTAAAGGGCGATTCATTGATATTTAGAAAAGCTCTGTTTGCACACAGGTAATCTGCCTCCCTCTGTACATCTTAGTCAGGCAAACCCCCCTTGCCACCTTCAGAAATATATTTTGATGGAGTTTTTCCATGAATTATATATGCTGGGTTTTTGCTCTCAACACAGGAGTGCCATGAAAACAGTTCAGCGTTTGAGTCGTTGCTGCCCAGGAGAACCTCATAACGCTCCTGCTGAACTTCTCCTACTGATGTAAAGCTCCCATACAGGTATTAAATGTTTTCACATGGAAAATGTTCAAAAGAGGGGATGCTGGTGGGGGCTGTGAAGTCAGATGTAAAGGAGGAAAGGAGCCGGTGGTCTGCGTTTCCACATTACCACACTTGCTGACAGAAACATCTCGGCACTGATTGCTATCTACATCCCAATTTTCATTACATTCCAAATACATTCCAATTTTCCCTTTGAAAGGGATCAGACAGTATTATCAGCTCCTTCTCAGTTGTTTTACTTCCTCTACAGTCTGGATGTAACTGGTGGCCCAGCTCTCCTCCCAGTCTTTTTTTTGGCTGACACAGGTATTTTGTCACTCAATGTTGTGCTACCAGTGAGGCTGAAGGAACCATCCCAGTCCCTGAGCTGAGGTTATGTGAGATCTGACTGGCATCAAAAGTGACTTTCTTCAGTACCCAAAGTTAGACATCCTGGCATAATAGTTTTGGTTGGATAAAGACAATTTCTCTTTCTCTTCCTGGGCTGGCGAGATAAATCTGTGTAAAATAACCCATCTGGAGATAAGTCCAGGGCGTAATTAATTCATTAATTCTAAACCCATTTCTTGTGTATATGGATGCTTTTAAAAAATATGTGTTGGCAATGAATTGTGAGCAAATCTGTGGAGCAATTAAAGACAGGAACACCAGTTTGTGAGTTTCATAAACTGTCTTTTTCAATATTTGTGTAGCTCTGTCTTGGCTGGCCAAGAGACCAAATGACACCTAACTGGTCACGAGAGAGGAGCTGGAAAACTGTCCTTCTTTCTAATAGAAGTTTTCTGAATATTCTTTCCAGAAACTCTCATGTCTGGGTGCAAGTATGGGAAAGTTTTTCTGCAATCCTTTAATGGTATCAGCTTTTATTCTGTTCTTTTTTATTGCTTATACTGAAAAAGTTTCACAAAATCAACGAAACCAATGTTTTATCACTACATTAGTCAGAAAATCAAATTTTATCCAAACTGGGATACTGGGTGACAGTTAAATTCTAATTTCAACCATGGCATATGGTATAATTCTTACTTGAAATGAACAAAATCACTTACATTTACCTGAATTAGATGTGGCTCTAGTATTTTCAGGTAATTTTACCTAAACCAAAAAAATATGCAATAGAGATATTCATTTGAACAGTCAAATAAAAAGTGTTCTAACAGCATTTGTACTTCTTGTGTTCACTTTTAAAAATATTATTAAAAAAGAAAGATCATATTAATCTATGATTATTAAAAATAAGAATATTGTTTAAAAAGCACTTGCTGGAAGGTGTTCTCAGACATTATTTTAAGAGCATATATTAATTAAAAAGATAATTTTGTAGAAGTTATACTGGATACCAACTTTTAAATGATTTTACGATCTTTGCTTACATGATTAAGTGAAGTTACTGAAATATTTTTGTTCTATCACTATGTGATAGAAACTCCAGTAGATTTGCTATGAACTGACTATAAATGACTGGAGAGTGGGTGGAGAAATTGGGAGGTGTAGTTAATATTCACATTTCACTTTGCCTTCTCTTTCAACTTTTTAAAACTTTTTTCTCAAGGTTGGGATGGGCTCTCTATGTCTACCTGTGCATCCATAAAATGGACAATCTCTTCTGAACAGGAGATAAAATGTAGCCAAAGTTTAAACCTTCTTTTCCTACCATGTGCATTAGGAAGAGTTTTGTTGAATAAACTAATGGGGTGGTACTCTTATTCCTAGTTTGAATTTAAAAATACAAAAGAAAAGCTACATAACTTGTATTTTAATTGTGTTGCACATATTTTGGATCATTGTTATATTTGTTAGCAGCAGGTTCATGGTCATTCAATTCATTCAAGGAAACTGTTATGGGACATTTACTGTCTTTACAGAGTTTGTTCTTTCTAAAGTAAAGGCTAAAGGTGGTGAATTATGAATATACATTTCTCCTGCAATTTGGGTGGTGGAATCCTAAAAAATCCTAAAAAATACCAGACTTTTTGTAGGGCCATGTTCAGTCTCACAGGGAAATAATCCTGATATAGGAAGAAAGACCTTAGAGTGGACTAAAATTCTTACCTGAATTTTTAATCTACTCCATAGAAGAGAATAAAAATCTATAAACCTGTCGTAGGTCAGTAGGAGAATTTGTTATTGACCCCACTGAAGATCATGGAAGGGGAAGTTTTTATGTGGCTGTAGGAAATATTGCTGTAAGGAAAAGAATGACCTCTCATCCAGACATGGGCATGTTAAATCCTAAGTATTTGGCACATTTAAATCCTTCAATAAGCCTTTTTTTTACATGTGAAGAGTAAATAAATACTGGGGAAAAAATAACTTAAAAAAAGATGCTAAAGGAAACATATAGGTATTGCATTTTTATGTTGCTCTTAAAACAAGCCCAAGGCATTCTCCCACACTTTTTTTCCCAACATTTCTCCACCTGTAATAATAAAACATCTCTTCTGATTACTGTGCTTTCTATTATCTCATGTCTGTATCTAATTTATTTGTTACCCAGCCTTACTTTTCCTGTGTTAAAGGCTTCTTTCTCTTTTGGTAATGCAATCTCAGGTTGTGATTTAGTAGGTGGACATGTCTCTAACCCCCCTTAAATGTTCTCTTCTTGCTGAAAAAAAGATGTATAAGTTGTAAAATATTTCAGAACACAATGTGTACTAAACTAGAAAATGGAACTACATTTAAATGACATAATTTTAAATTCATATAAAGGGTGAGACAAAGTTGGTACTTTAGAAATATACAATTGCAAAAGCTCAGAGAGTACAGTGAGCTTTAATGACCTTCAAAGTATAACACACTAACAATGATTTCTAAAAGCAAAATTTTAAGAATGAAAATTTGGTTGTGGTTTTAATATATGTGTTCTCAGAGTTATTAGCACTGGTTATTCTCCAACAGTTAAACTCATATACCGATTACAAAAAATCAGAATATTCAAATGCACATATAAGACTATTGATAAAATTAGGAGAAATCTTCCACAACACATTTGCAAGATGTGAAAAATTGATAAATCAATTTTTTTTTTGTGCTTTACATGTATGTATTCATTGCATAGAGTTAAAAGTACACTTTGATAACTAGTTTCAATGTGTGGTAAAAAGCTCACTGCAGGTCTTGTGGATGCAATACTCATCCCTTGAAGTCCATATCAATGGGAGCCTTTCCATTGTTTTCCATGGATATTGAAACAGGCCCTTATTATTCTTCTAAGGCTTAGTCTGCTTTGTTGTGATCCAAAACCCCTGTGATTATGAGGACAGTGGAGATAGTGTGTGAGAGTGAGTGATTTATGCTTTGCTTGTTTCTGTTGCCTACAGAACATGGGTTTGCTACAAGATGAACTCTGATTTCAGGAAATTACCCACATTGTCAGCAAATTTGCTTGTCCTTCTTTAGCATTATGAACAGCACATTTTTCATGTTTTAGAAATATTTTAATGCTGGACTTTGATATATTATTACCACATGGTCATATCACAATAAACTTCCCAGTGCACACATACAGACTTGAGGATTCTTAAAAAAATAGTATCAAAGGAGCAATACCCTTGGGTCCCTGCAGAGATCCAAAGGAAAAGCTCTCCCTAGAGCTGGCTCAGTTTTACTTTTCCCATAGATAATCACAGGACACGGGAGTCAGATGTTCCAGTCTCAAATTTACCCAGAGAATGAGGAATTTTGGGAAAAGCAACATACAGGATGGGTAGGGGGAAAGATCCAAAGGAAGAAGTGGTATAAAAGTGGTAAAACCAAAACATCATAAAAAGTTCAAAGGTATCATGAAACGTTCAAAAATATCAATGTGCCTTTATCTAAAAGGAACATATATTGATGTCAAGGGGAGTTTGAGGAATGGAAAAGCCATATAAGTCCCTAATTTCTACATGAAACACACTATGTTGTATTTTGTGGGATGTTTTATTACCTGATGGGAAATTATGAACCTGTCCTTGAGAAGGCAGCAGGGGTTTATAATCCCCCTTGTCAAGAGGAATGGGAATTTACCTTTCCTACAAGTCTTGAAGAAGTGGTCAGAAGTAGAGGAACAGCTGATTAAGATTCTCCGAGAGTGGAAGAGTTAGTCCTGAGCCAAGTCTGATGGCCAGGTGTGTAATTTGGGAAACATAATTTGTTTCTGGATGGAATTTTTTCCTCTCAAATTCCTTGTAAATAAAAGAACAGTGACTGTCTGAGCTGATTTGTATCTACACTGAGAGCAGGGCTGTGTTATGAGCTGAGATAGCTGAGAAAAGGGCTTTGTTTTCTGTGTCAGCTACAGGAAAGGCCAGTGTGTCCATTGGAACTTTCTTCTCTATCCCATCAAATTATCAGCCTAAGGATCTGAAAGCAAACGAATAAAAATAAAAAGCCATTATTTTTTATCAAGCTTGAAATTTCTCTCTTTGAGACTGGTCAAGTGCTGGAAGTGGAGCCCAGTGGGAATCCCAGGAAAGGTTATTCTTGGAGATGCTCCAAATCAGTTGAGGAAGCCCTGGACAACATTCTCTAGCTCTAAGATTGGCCCCTTTTTTGGTGGATATTGGACAAGATGTCTCCAGATGTGACTCCCAAGTGAAGTTATTCATGATTCCATGAAAAAATTACCCATGCCAGACCAAAACATATGGAGCTGAATTTTGTCTTGGTCTTCCATAGCATTTCCTGACTTCAAGTATGTATTTGGGAAGGAAAGTGGGCTATGATTTAATTTTCCCTTGAAACCTGATATTTTCTACCTATGAGACACAAATATTACTCATATCTTTTGGTTTTGATATGTGACAATAAGAAACATGTTTAGCAATTTTAAATTGACTTGAGAGCAGCATTTTAGTATTAAAGTATTGTGTAACTATAAAGTAAAATACTAAAGTATTAAAGCACTTTGTTTGTCTCTGGCTCTCTAGAAACACTCTGAAGTATTGAAGAGCAGCAGAGAACCACTGAGTCAAAAGAAATGAAGGCATTATGTTAAAATAATGGAAATATCACTGGCATCCAAGAGGATCCCAGTATCTCCTATTGCCTGCAGTCTGGAAGTTTGCCAATGCTGCTGAGCAGGTCGGCTGGGAATCCATCCTGCTTAGTAGAGCTCAGTTGCAAAGATAACCCTCCTCTCCAGCCTTGGCAGCACCTCCTTGCACCACCCAACCCTTTGGATTTTGGAGCTCTGCTCTCTTTTTCTTCAAAGTCCATCAAATTCGCTGCCACGAGTTCAGTATCCAAGAAGGCAAAAAGAATCTCTTTTCTAATTTTGTAAAAGATGGAGTCTTAATCCCTTGACTTTAAGTGATGAGGTTAAAGAAGTAACTCAAATTTTTTTTGATGGAGTGAAGGATAACGGGACCTTTCTTTTTATATTCCTCTAATTCTTTCTGAAAGCGTGAGCTGCCAATTCCACATTTAAGACTGCTGCTGGAAACTAATTTCAAGGTTTCCACTTGTTTAAAAAACCTGTACCCAGAATCATTTTTACCACTTTCTTTCTGTGTAATTTCCCATGTTTTGTTTTTCCATCCAGGAGAAACAGAGAGATCATTTTGGCAATTACTATTTCCTCATAACGATGAAGCCTCAATGACCACATTTTACAGTTTCATGTGTCACAGGCATGAGCTCAAATGAGCTCACTGCATTAATAATTTTAGTCCTGATCTGCCTGTTTTCCCGTTCCTTGGGTGGTAGGAAACAAGTTCATTTTATAAATAAAATACAGATAAGATAAAACAATCTCACCTTTCCCTGTGTACCTTCATAGCAAGACAGAATATTTATTTGAAAATATGGGACAGATAAAGCTTGTGGATTTGCAGGGTAAATATCTCTGCCATAGCTCTACAATGTGGCTTAAAGTTGCAATATAATGAGTGAGCAGAAAAATAGATGTTGTAGTAACCCAAGCAGAATTGATGTGTTATTCTAACTGATTGATATCATTTACATTTACAAATGGAGAGTTCACCAAAGTAACATTTCACAGAATAATAGAATCATAGAATGGTTTGGATCAGAAAGGACCATAAAGCTCATCCAGTGTCACCTTCTGCCATGGGCAGGGACACCTCCCACTATCCCAGGGATCCCAACCTGCCCTTGGACAATTCCAGGGATCCAGGGGCAGCCACAGCTTCTCTGCCCAACCTGTGCCAGGGCCTCCCCACCCTCCCAGCCAGGAATTCTCCCTAATCTCTAACCCTACTCTCTGTCAGTTTTAAACCATTCCACCTCATCCTGTCTGTCCAGGCCCTTGTCCAAAGTCCCTCTACAGCTCTTTTGGAGCCCCTTGAGGTACTATTTCTTGTGGTGTTCTGGATACTTTTTCTCCAGCTTGTAAATTGAATTTCTTTTGATTTCTTTGCTCTTCTGGCTCTGTTTCTTGTTAGCAAAACTGCAGTAAAATAAACCTCTAGATGTTTCTGTGCAGTTGGAAAAAACTGTGGTGAGTTTGGTTGTGAAACAGGGAAAGGTTCAAGAGGTTAGAGCCTGTGGTTTTATTTGAATCAATCAAATTCCAATAGGTATAATTTATACCTGGCATAGATGGTATAATTATTGTCCTGCCTTCTCCCTGGGAGCCATCCTGCTACTTTCTGCAAGTATGGATGACTTAGGTATGGATTTTAGACCCTCTTCTTAATAATTCCCCCTTTGAATCTTTATTGCTGGCTTTGTAGTCTCCTTTTATTTGCATTTAGCTGCATTTGCCATCTACTTGCTTCTTAAAAGATCTAAATCTGTGTGTGCCATGCCAGAGCTGTTGATCCTGCTGGATGGATTAGCCATTTAAAAGTGTGGCTTTGGCTGTGCAGGTTCCCATGTCGTATCCATTTCTCCAACATCAGGAACACCACCCTTTGACAGCAGGTCCCATCAACAAGTACAGTCAGAAAATGGCCAGGAATGTCAAATATTTATCCCTTTTAAAAAATTTAATATGTTCTCCTGGGGCCTGATTACAGAATTTTTTAATGCTTACAAATTTCTTCAGTGCAACAGTACTAGTTTGTTTCCAAGGAAACAAATGTACTTATACTGCACTGCACACATTCTTAATCATTAAATTCTATAATCTCCCTGCTTCGTTCTTTCTTTTCCTCTGTCTCTCTCCCCCTCTCTCTGAATGGGCAACTTCTAAAAATTGTTTGTTTTTTTATTGGAGTCCCCAGATACTCTTTAACTGCAGGTAAATTTTCAAATACGTTCTCAACAAAGGATTGTTTCAAATTACTGAAAAAAACCCTTAATTGTTGAGAGCTTTTATGAAATCATCTTAATCAAGATAAATATGTATTCTTTCTTCTTCTACTATTTAATGTGCAAATTTATTTTTCTGAAGCAGATCTTTAGTGTGGTTTGATGTGAAATGTCTGGGTACAAGTGATATTTAAAAGTCAATCTTAAATGTATATTTTTTTTAATTCAGGCTCTGAAGTCTATGTATGTTTATGCAACACTGTTTCTCTAAAGGAAAAAGGTATGTGAGCTATATGGTACATTATAGATATATATATTTACATATAAGATCCTGGCTTCGAATTTCTCATTCAAAATATGCTAAATATTAACAGAGGACTAATAGGAGCTCACTGGAGGGACGACACATTTTTAAAGTGACATCTTAGCATTCAAACCATTCATATTCTTCAGAGTGAATGTAATTTTTATCTAAATGATTTCAGAGGAAAATTGATTCATTTGACTATAGTGCTCCTAAGACCAGTGGGAAGCTCATCATCTTAATATTGAATCTGTAAATCCTTTCCACTAGGGATGATTAACAGCTTTGTCAAGTGTTTATTTTACTTTAAGAAGAATATGTAATTTCCTGGCATAACTCAGACAGATTTCACTCTATTTCTTCTTTTGCATGTCACATTCATGCTGTAGGTTAGCATGATCGAGCCTACCTCTATTAGACTTCTATTTTGAGCAGTAAAAGGATAGCCTAATAAGTTTTCATAGTTTAATGAGCACACATCAGTTTGCCCTATGATTCATTTATACTTGATAAATAAAAACCCCTCAGCAGTCCTGATAAGAAGTAATAATGGGGAATTACTTCCAGATGGCACTTTTGCTATACTACACGTGTGGTCTGAGCTGCCCACGGGATATAAACCCGGAATTAGCGCAGTGATGTGCTGCTCACAGGACTGGGAGGAGGTGGCAGACCCTTCGTGGTGGCAGGACAAGGACAGGCACTGGGGTTATGTGGAACTATTTAGCTGTGCAGTGACATTTCCAGGCTCAGCTTTGCACGCAAAGTCCAGGGGAGAGTGGAAAGGAATGGGAATGGGAAAGACAATGTCCTCGACATCCCTGGTGTTGTGGCTTAATTGAGACACCATAGTTGGACTGAAAAAAACCCCATCAGCAGTAAGAATTTAATTACTAAAGTAGATGCAGATTTTATTGCTACAAACAGCTTCAATGAACAACAGATCAGTCCCTTAAATATGCATTTAGATTTTTTTTTCAAAGTTTTTGACCCAAAGGAATGGCCCAAAGGAATGTGTCAGGGGAGGTTTAGGTTGGATATTAAAAAAAGGTTCTTCCCCCAGAGGGTGGTTGGGCAGTGAACAGGCTCCTCAGGGCAGTGGGCACAGCACCAAGGCTGACAGAGGTCCAGAAATGTTGGGATGATACTCTGGGGACATGGTGTGACTTTTGGGAATGGGCCTATGTAAGGCCAGGAGTTGGACGCCGTGATCCTTTTGGGTCCACTCCAACTTAGTATATTCTGTGATTCTGTGGCTATGTGATCATCTGCAGATTCTTCATCATCTACTGTGTCAGGCAAAAAAAGGTTGTTGATACATGCACATCCCTCCCCAAAGAAAAAAATACGTATATATGTGTATATATATTCACACTCATGTAATTACCCATATATAATGGTTTAATTCACCAAAATCCTACATCTTCACCACTCCTGCCAGAGTTCAAGAAGTATTTGGATAATGGTCTCAGGCACTGGATAGGATTATTGGAGTGTCCTGCACAGGGTCAGGACTTGGACTCAATGATCCTTGTGGGCCCCTATCAACTCAAAATATTCTATGATGCTATGATCTTTTAGGAGGGGTTTCATCTGTGACCTTTTCCTACTTTAGCTGCTCTTGTGAAATGCATCAGTGTCTTTTGGCCAGAACTTCAGTGCTGAGGAAGGTGCTCTGTAACAAAGGGAACGAGATCCTTGTAAATGTTTACAAATCTGAATTATTTTCACTTGGAGGAAAAGGGGAAAATTCTGTGTTTGTGCTGCTGGTTGTCCAGCTAAATCTCAGCTTTTTGGGGGGGTTGAGGTGGGAAGTGTGCAGGAAAAGTTTAGCCAGTAATGAGCTGTATATGGTTTGAACCTTCTTGTGCAGACTAACAAAATAACAGATTTCAGGTGGAGGGAAAAAAAAAGAGAAAGTTTTCTGGAATCTGTAGTTTCTCTTCCAATAAGAGATTAATTACAGCCAAAATGATCAGTGCATGCTCCTGCTTTAAGAATAAATGTTGTGAGCATGATTGCCTTCAAAACAGGAGTGACATAAATCTATTCTGCTTCTGAAACGGTGTCATCAAGTATTGTTTGGTTTGGGTGTTTCTGCAGAAAGTCCTCCGTGCTCTTTTCTCTCCAATTTCCTGCTCAAAGTCTAAAATAGAAATTGCAGATTAGAAAATCCTTTGAGAATGGGGTTCAGCAAGTGAAACTGCTTGAAGGTAAGTTTCATACTAGTTTGACTGAATTTAATGAGCCATTGTTAGGAACCAAGCAAGCAAGTATTCTAGTGAGGCAGGAGGTACACACAAGCTGTCTTTTTAAGAAACCATTGTAAATCTGGTAACAAAGAGAGCCTGACTTTCTCCTTGAATTACCATGTTGACAAAAAGTCTACTGCATGCACTGATAGCAAATGAGATACATTCTGCTAGTAAAGAAAATTAGACCTTAAATTTAACTCTCTAAAGCCTGATGTTGAGGGCAAGGGAAAAGCCAGAGTCATGCTGAAAACCAAGCTGTTGCTTCAGCGTAGAGCGAAACACAGGCTGTGTGTAACTCCTTGTTCTGAGACAGAACATTATGTGCAACTTTGCTGTGTGATTAACAAATGAATTTTAACAGAGCCTAAAAGAGAAAGAAAAAATGAACCAACGTAGCAAGCTGTGTCTTTAACCAGTAGGGATTAAACAATCCACTTTGTTACCTGGGAGGCATCAAGGTGAAGGTCTCTGGTTCTGAGGGGCTGTGCTCACTTAGTGCTTGCTAACCTTGGGCTGGCTGCTTACAACGTGTATCTTTGCTGTAGCCTGAAAAGGGTTTTTTAATATTTAAAATTATTAGTTTATAGTATCCATGTAATTTCTTCAGCCATAGGGCTTTAATTTCTTTGATGTGCATCTCTGTTCCAGCTGGTACTCCTACCACTCCTGCTGTCTCTTAGCCCTAAGTAAGGTTTCTCTCTTTGTTAAAGCTGGTGCCACTGATTTATCTTCAGCTCTGGGAAGGGCTTTTATCCATTTTAAAAGTGATGCTGCTGAGACAGCTTCCTCTTGCCCTGAGAAGAAGATTTTTTTATTCATATTTGGTGGTTGGTTGTTGTTTTTTTTTCCTTTTTTTTCCTTTATTTTTTTAAAGTATTTTTACATGGAGATGTGTTTCTCTTAACTTGTCTATGGGGTCCCTTTATGTTTTGTTTGTTCCCAGTCAAAGCTTTTGGGGGAAAACAGCAAATTTTCCCCTCCTTTCAGGTGTGTGGCTCTTTCCACCCCACCAGGGGCCACATCCAGTATTGCCCTAAAAAGGATCCTGTTTGCATCATGAAAGATAAGAATTAAGGTTTTCCTCATTCAGAGTCTTTAGTCAGGGAAAATTAGCCTGGATCTTTCCCCTTAAACTATTCAAACTATGTTTCCTCCCTGCAAGTACTGGAGTCAATAATTTCCCTGTGAATGAGGCTCATAATTTGTTATTTAGAGTAAATGTGTTGAGTTTATACACTTGTGGCTTCCTGGACTTGTCTTCCTAGATTGTTTTCTCCCCTTTTACCATCTATTCTATACTTGGTAGTTTAGCATTTTTTTAAAATATATTTAAGATGAAAATGGTTTGAATTATCTTTATAGAAATAGCTAAAGGCAGCTTTTGAAGTCACCTGGTTTTCCTTGGTGCCTTGAGTTGATGCAGCACACCAAAAACATTTTTTTTTTGTACCACCTTTAATACAGACAAATCCTAAAATGTTTTATATTCATCCTAATAAAAAAAGAACATCTATCAAATACCTGAAAACTTATAAAATGCAATAGATTTAGATTAAAAAGACCTTATAAAAATCTGCAGATCACTCTTAAAACAAGAAACAGGTTCTAAATATGGAAGTGCTGCCCAGGAAACTGGACACTGAAGAGAAATTTGTTTTTTGCTCAGGATCGTGAAATACCTGCAGCAATTCACAATCTACAGGGGGAAAAAAAAAAAGAAGTTTATTTACTCTTAAAGTAGCCAGTCATTCCATCAAAGCCCAAATTAACTTGTAACTTGGTATTACTGAAGGCCCTGCTGCCATCTACATGCTGAGAAAGGGTTTCAGCCTTTTAACAGTTTTCTTTTTTGGAGTCAGTCAGAATTATGAACGATCTGGGATATCTTACATTGCCTGCAGACTAGACAAAATGCTGCTATGCAGGCCAGCAAATAAAGCTTTACACTAATCAAATGCTCTGCTGAATAAAATATGAGCGTGTTATTTTGCATAATAAATAGCAAGCCAAAATATAAATTGAACAGTAGTACTAATAAATAAATAAGATCATCTAAAGCTGGGTTTCAGGAACAAAAACTCCAAACTTCATCAATTATGGATGTTTGTGTGTGTGCATGTGTGAGTGGGATGTGTGTGTGCATTAGTGTGTATAAAAGCAGAGGGGAAATGGTGGCATACATGATTTTTTCTCTACCTTTGTGGTCTCACTCTCTCTTTGGATCATTAATGCAGAAAGAACAAGTAAAGAAACCCCTTTTCCCATAGCAAGGGAGTTGGAACTAAATGATCTCGACGTTCCCTTCCAACTCAAACCGTTCTGTGATCTGGGTTTCTTTTCTTGCCTTGCAAAGCCAAAGCCTTGCAGTCAGCTTCCACTTTTCCAAACCAAAACAGATCCTCTTTGCCTTGATATAAAAGCAGTTAAAATATTTCATTTTTGGTGGCTGAGGGTCTTTACCTGCACAAAGGTGAACAAAGAGCCCTCAGGATGGTGGGTGCCTGCCCAGAGATCTGCCCAGACGCCTGTGCTCCTCCTGCACATCTCTGCTCTTTGAGGAAGACTTTCCCCATCAGGAAAGACAGGAAAAGGGGAAATTATTCTTTTTCATATATGCAGATTTTCAATGAAATAAGAGAGAACAAGCCTATTGCCATAGTGAAGACCTATTATGTATTGTGACAAAAACCCCAATTGGAACAAAGCATTTTTAATCAGTTCTGCCGTAGTTTTTAAGTCTACATCCCTTTATTCCCTACCTAAATTCAGACTATATGAAGATGTATAAGAAGTCCAGCTTCAAACTGGACTTTAAATTTAGACTAAAGGTCTGTGGGACAGAGGGGATTTGTGGCACCTCTGCCATAAATCATGACAACAATTGAAATAAACACAAATAGGAATTCTTTTTTTGGGGGGAGGAAGTCATGTGTCACCTGTCACTACTGGCTACCACCAAATAAGTAACAAAAATCTGGAGATGTCAGCAGATTTTCAGTTACCTCATTTCCTCTTCTCTTTTTTTTGTTTTCTTGGTTTCTAATCATGGGAGAGCATTTGCTTATTTTTGGAGCAAATATCAGGAAACTCTTTGCCTTCAGTTTCTACTCTGAGGCTACAACGAAGTGGAGTGGCTGGAGCCAGACAGGGAACTTTCCAGTGGGATTTGTAGGTCCTCATGCCAACCTGGAGCTCTCAAAGGGGCACCACCTGAGTCTCCAGGGATGGAGGGAGCAGAGGTGGAGTGATTTTGTCTCAAGGCTGCACCACACTCAGCTCATTCCCAAGTTTCTCCTCAAAAATTACACCTATTGATCCACACAATAAACACATAATAGGAAGATTATTATTTTTTATTCCTCTCTTTCTTCTTTCCTACAAAGCCAGATAATGCCCAAGAACACGAACTGTTATTTCTCAGTGTATCTCAGGTTGGAACACTTTTGTTCTCTCACTGTTTTTTTTTTTATTTTCCCCATTATCTCCTAATGCCACAAGTTTAATCTTCAGAGCTGCTCTCCCAATTTATCTCAATTAATGCCCATCTGCTGTTCAGGGGAACACCCTCGCCCATCCTGCTGTCAGTGTCTTGGATATCTATAGATAATTTCACATCCCAAACCCCCCAGAGTGGGACTTGCTGCTTAGGATCCATAATGCACTGAGCCTCTCATTTTTCCATATATATTTTTTCAGCCAAGCCACTCTGGATCCAGAGCAGCCCAGTGTCTGTCCTGCTGTTCAATACTTGGTTTTTTTGAGAAGTCATTTTGAGAACTCAAACTTCAGACTTATACACCTCAAGTGATATTTAATTTAGGTGTTTAAAGCTTCCCTGAACATCTTCCTGAACCTCTTCCTTTTTCAGTGAATTAAGGTGAACATTCCCCACAGTGGTAAATACAGCAAAACTAATGAAAATGAATAACCCATTCTCATAACAACCTTTTGCTGAAGCTGAGGTTCCTTTTTTTCTATAAATTGTTCATACCAAATGACAACAATTATAAAAATATTACCTATATATAGGTAATTTTTTAATAGAAAACAAGATCCTCATTTATCATGGAGTTTATTCTCAATCAATAACTCAAATGTGTCTTTTTGTCTCTTTGACCTCTAGACATGCTAAAAAAGAATAGCAAATAAATCCTATTAAATGAAAGGACTCTTATTCACAATCCTGCTGTCTACTGAATACGTTTTCCCTGAAAAATTCTTGGCTTGCCTATTGGTGTTGGATAACACCACATTTTATTAAAGATCTGTGAAGTGTTTCCTAAGATGTTACATAGTGTATTTTTTTTAAGACATTTAAGTTTTGCAAAATCTTCTTGGCTTTGCATAGGTGATAACAGGGAAGGAGAATAATGAGATAAAACCTCTTCTTTCAGGTTTTTTAATTGAGAAACAAATTATTTCATAGATTCTCATTAGTTATTCCCATGGATTCTAATGACAAGGTGTCAACTTTCACACTTTAAACAGGTTAATTAATCAGGTAGTAATGAAATAGGCTGATACCTGTGTGTTGGTTTGCCACAGCTCCTAATAATGTGCTTAAACGTCTGTAAGCCTGAAAGGATATTTTCAACTCCAGCTCTTCTCAGCACTGCATAAATAAATGCTTTCTAGCTAATAGGCAAACTAACTTTAAACTTCCTCTTTGGTCACCGTTTTTATGTTTCATGAAGTAGATGTTGATATTTCTGCTCTTTTTAAGACTACAAAGGGACACCAAGAAAGCTGGAAGATCCCGATTGAAGTATTTATTATCCTTTTATCCACTTGGCATAGGTGTTAAATATTTTAATGGTATTTCTTTCCCCTAAAAATAATAAAATTAAGTTTAGAAATTGCTCTTTTGAGGTCATCTGGGATAAAATTGATGTAGGAATATGGGCAAGTAGCAGGAACCAAGGTTAAGAGAGCAGCACGTGTGCACAAGGAAGGAAACACATTTGGAAAAGAGAAAAAACAACCAAAAACAGGGAAAAAAAATTGATTTTCAGGCTTCCAAAGAGCAAGTATAAATAGGTGTGTGATTCACGTAATTTAAAAAATATCTTTGAAAAAATCCCAGAGAAGAGTTGCAAATAGCCTGTTGTGTGGTATAAAGAAATGCTCGAGTTTAATTTCTCTATTTCATGTATTCAGGCACAAGTGGTTCAATGATTTATGACAAACAAAATATTACACAAGTTTTGTGCTCCTTCTTGCTCGTGTTTTGCTCACACAGTTATTCTGATTTCTAGGAAAGTATTTGTTATTTCTAAATATTTACTGGATAGTTTATGCAAACAAGTGTTGGACTTATTCCTGCCCCGATCATTTCTACCAGTCATTGTTTATAACACACAATTTGTCATCAAAATCACATGGGTATTGTATCCATTCTCTTCCTGGATATTTGACTGCTTTAAAAACGGGGAATAACAAGGCTGGCAAGTGAATGAAGAATAACAAAGCCCTTCCTCCTATGAATTTTTGAACAAATAAACATTTAGGCCAAACTTGAAAGGTCTTGCAAATATTTGTACGAATAAACCAGTCAGGGCTCATCTGAGCACTTGCCTGAGAGCAAATAACGTGACCCCCCAGAAAACAGCAAAGCAAATTTCCAAGGCATGTTTGCAGAAGTGATCTTCAACAAGTATTTGGGATTGTTTGACCACATATGTCCCAGTGTTTACTCACAGTGCTACCGAGCTCGAAGGCATCTTCCTACCACATGAGTCTGAAGATGAACTGAATTCATGGTATTTTTTTAAAAGTCTTTTTTTTTTTTTTTAATAATAATAAAGAAGAAGAAAATTTGCTTTAATTTTTTATATTAATTTCTGAGGTTTTTTGCAAACTCAAAAGAAAATTTCAGTGAAATTCTGTTGACTGATGAGAAACTTTGTGAGGTAAAGCACCAGTAATCCTCTACTTCTCTAGTGAACGCTTCTAATAACTTTTTGCTCCATGTTTTATTTGTTTGAGTGAGGATTACTTGTTTTCTTGCTTTTAACTAGTGGGATCATCAGTTGGGAAGAATTTTCTTCCCTGGGATAGAGCTTAGTACAGCTGGAAGTACCGGGAAGTCAGCGAGTAATTGATAAATGCAGTGAGTAAATGGTGGCTTATCCAACAAAAACGAAATTTAAGTTCTCAGGACTAGGTGGTCTAAAAAGATTAAACTCCACTCTGCTGGGATACGTTGAATAATGATTGAACATCCAGAGCATCTCAGCCCTGCATCTCCCACTCTTTTTATTTTCCACATTACAATTACCAGCCATGATCTTCATTCATGACTTATTGTGGGCGACAGGCCATAATCCTCATTCATGACCAGCTATAACAAAAAAAACCAACAAAAAACCAACCCACCACACAAAACAAAAGCCCTTCATGCTACTTAGAGAGAACATGACATTATGCAGAGTTTCCCTCTTGCTAAGAGCAGTACAGAGATATAACAAATGCTACAGCAGAGATGCTTTAAAAACATTTGTTTAAAAAAAAAAAAAAGAAAAAAAAAGAAAAATAAAAAAAGATGCAGCTTCCCCAAGTTACTGTGGGGAAGAGAAAAACAAGGATGGAATTGCAAACATGTATATCATTACTGCAACTGCATTCCATTTATTTCCCTTTGCAAAATAAATTACATAAATGGGGTTTGTATTGTTAGCTATTCTTCATCCAGAGATTGGGATAATTAGGTTTCAAATACGGTGATGTTTTAAAACACATTTAATTTAGTAAAATTGGTAAGGAAGCTACAGCAATTAAAAATAAAGGACAAAAGTTTCTTTTGCTTTCCTGGGTAATTTGGGGTGAATTTAGACTATGGCAATAGAAGTACAAAAGGTAACTAAAAATGCCATTAAATGAAATGTTCCCAGTCCAAGCAATTTCCTTCTTAACAGAAAGTAAAATGCAAACAGAGATTACTAAAACCCTGCTGTGTTTAATTTAAGTGTATGTAAGCCTTTTACTCACAGTTATTTTGTCTGGAGATAATCATGTAGATCCTCAGTGGTCAGAGCTGTGAAGCGTGTGTTGTCAAAAGTTGCTCACTCTTTGATTCCCTCTCGCTTCTGTCAGCCATGGTTCACATCATGCAAGCTCAGCTCATTCATCTTCTGACAGGGTGGGATTCTCCCATTTCTGTCTCCATCAATTTGTTCCTGTCGCCTCTGGATTGCTTGCAGAAACACCGAAAAAGTGTGTGAGTTGGGTGTAAATGATGATTATTTCTATGGCTAACAGGAACAAACTGCAGGGATGGAGCACAGCAGCTCTTCCAGCGTGGCAGCAACAGGCAGGGGTAGGGTTTTAAACTTAGGGGGAAATTCAGCACCCATTGGAGATTCATTATTCTGCAGAAATGAGAGTTATGGAGATGCATTGGATGCAGAGCCATAGAGAACAGAGGCTGTTCTGGAGAGGTTTGTGCATCTGAGAAGCAATTACAGACAGCAAGAAATTAGGGAGCAGTGCCTGCAGTGCAGTCCTTCCTTGGGCAAGGGGGTCAATGGGGAGTGTTGCCCACAAACTGTGGGCTGCTCTGTGGGAAGTTTCTTTTGTTACACAGATTCTTCTGTTGATGCTTTATATTGGTACCTTATATCTGGACTAAAAGTACTCCAAGGGAAATGAGGACTTTTTTGTTACCCAGTGCTGGAAAGGCCTTGATTCACACCGGTGTTCACTGTGTGGACAGTCACTATTGCTTCTGCAGGGACCAGAAATTGCATTTCACATGATGCAGTGGAAGCAGAGTGGATGTAAAATGTGGTTTACATTTGCCAGTCGTAGAGTGTGGAATAATTACAGCAGCAACCAGCTGGGGACGAGCCAAAAACTGGGATGCAACAGAGGCTGATGTGCTCCTCAACTGGCAAAGGCAAAATTGCAGCATCCCAGGAGTCAGACAAAGCAAAATAAAATTAGGAGGTTTAACTGCGGCCTGGCTGCCAGCACATCCCATCCTGTGACCTCAGGTAGCACCTCAGACCCATCAGCTGCTTTGGCTTTCCCTGTTGTGCTTACTCACATTGTCCTTCACTTTCAGCATGTGCCACTGCTGTAGCTGCACATGGATTTTACAGCCAGGCACAATATGTAATATATTTTTAGGAGTTCAGCTCCTGTGAGACTGGAATGAAAAGGGCAAGTGCACCAAGTGATGCCCAAGAAAATCGTTCTCAAAAAAAATGCATGTCAGAATTGTAAAATTAACAAATGATTTGGGTTGGGAGAGACCTTAAAGCCCATCTTGTTCCACCCCCTGTCATGGGCAGGGACACCTTCCACCATCCCAAGTGGCTCCAACCTGGCCTTGGACACTTCCAGGGATCCAGGGGCAGCCACAGCTTCTCTGCCCAACCTGGGCCAGGGCCTCCCCACACTCTGAGTAAAGAATTTCTTCCTAATATCTAATGTAAATCTCCCCTCTTTTAGTTTAAACCTGTTCTCCCTTGTCCTGTCTCTATCTGCCTGTGTAGAAAGTCACTCTCCTTCTTTTTCAGTGTCTCTTCTGGAGCCTCTGACTTAGTTCTTGAAACTCACAGAGATTTAGTCATCAGCTTCCCCTTCCTGAGCCACAGGATCCGGGTCAGCACTGGGAGAAAGCATCAACTTCCCACTGTCCTGGAAGCAAAAAGTCTTTCTTTGGAAACAAAAGTCTTTCTTCTGAGCCTGAATATTGTTCCTGAGCAAAACTCCTTTTAAAAAAAATGTTTCTTAGTGTGTGAATTTTTTCTCTTTTTTTTCACTATCAAGGGTGGATGTTTAGGGTTTATCTTGTTTTTTTCTGTTGAACATGATGACCTTATTATTTTTACTTCTAGGCTATATCTGTGAACTTAAGCTCAATTCACTCCCACAAAAAATTATCACCTCTCCTACTCTGTAAGAAAAAAAGAAAAAGGTGTTTCCCTCCATCATCTGGGCAGGAAAACACAAAGATGACCATGATATTAAATAAGACCTTTATATCTTCTTAGATTTTTCTCTTGTCCTTGGCACAGTGAGTGAAGGAGCTCTGACACATCTATTGCTTTTAATATGAGAGTAAGCAGAGAAGGATGGCAATTACCCCTCTGCAGGGAAGAAACTCTGCTGGGAGGCACCAAAAACCCTGCTCTGACTCTGCTTTTATTTAATGTGCTCTGGAAAATTGAATATGAATTAGTGGGATGCAATGTGCAGTCTGAGTCTTCATTTCACCTGGCCTGACTTTTGCAGCTCGATGTTTTGTTCCTACCCCTCATGCAGGAAAACATGACCTATAAAAATATTAAAATTAAAATAAAAGGAATTTGTATACAACTAGAAAATGATGACAAAATCTGTATGATATTAATTGAATATAAAGCACTATTAAATAGTAATTTTAAAGCACTTCTAAATTGTGTTTTTCTCTAAGCATTGTTGGGGTGTTTTACTTTGTCAGCACAGCTCAGCTGCTCTGGGTCTGCCACAAACTCCTCAGAGAGGAGATTTTTCTCAGTTCCAGTCCCTTGTCCTGTAGGAATCCATCTGACAGCAAATCTGAACAGAAACACCCCGTCTCTAACACACCATCACCCTGGCACGGGGAGACACACTGAACATATGCAATAACTGTTTGTTAACTAAGGAGGGATCAGAACTCCGTGTGAAATCTGTCGGGGAGCTCCAATGTCTTAATATCAGCCATGTCCTGTGATAAAAATTCCTATTGATCCAGCTGCCATGAGGAAGTGCTGGTTTGGGGTGGTTTTGTGCAGGGGGAATGACAGGCAAGTAAAAGAGTTTTATTCTTTCGTGAAACGTTATTGCTGTGGTTGGGAACAGGAAGGGTTTCCGTGCCTGTGCTGCTGTATTGCCAGGTTATTTTTGCAGGGAAGAGTTACAGTGTGTGTCAATGAAAGGAAAAGCATTTCTGGCCACTTAAGAAGAAATCATAAGTGCTTGAAAAGTATAGATTCTAGAAATGCTGGAATATTATGAGTGCTTTGCCAATCTTTTAATATTAAATAGATTACAACTTGGGGAGAAAACATTTTCTACGAAGCAACCTCTTTGCTATTATTTTTGTGTTTGCATGATGGGCATCTTAGCCCTGTCTCTAGATTTTCATGATGCATTTTATTTGTGTAGAGATCTGACAGAAAAGCTTGTATCTGAATTCAATTATGTGCTGGAGAATGTGAGCCACTTGTGTGTTTCAGGATAACTTTGGATTGCTATCAAGATATGTTCTAACCATAAACTACTAGGTTACCAAAAAACTCAATTTGGAGGACAGTTAAAGCTTAAGGTTAGGAAATGATCACAAGTACCAGTGACTACCTTTAATCATAGCCTGGTTTGCCAAGAAGAATTTCCTTGGTAATAATGTCTTTTCTTCTGTGCTGAATTACAGAAGATTATAGGCTTTTTTACTTTAGGAAAGTCCTCTTGTTATTTCCCAGCATAAAATGTTATTATCTACCTGATAAGTATTGTCTGCAGGAAAATGCAAATGCTGTATTGCAACAATATTGTTTTCCACCAGATCACGTATCATTAGACACATTAGACTTAGTTCTGTGAACCTAAAGAAAATGCCAATCCTGTTTATAGTTCTGGAAATGAGGTTTTATGGAATGATATGAATTATGGTTATGTGCAGACACTCGGAATAAAACTGTTTCTGAGCAACTAAAGGAGAAGTTGCAGTATTTGAAGTTTATAAAAAGCTTCAGTTTGAAATGAAAACAGTCCTTTCCCTGCCTCCCACCTCCCCCTTGGTCTCCTCTTGGCACTGGGAAGATCCTTAGGATGCTGGAAGTCGGAATGCTGAGCAGCTGGTGGTGCCAGGGAAGTCTAGCAGATGCAGTGTGAAGAACTTGCTCCTCTTTAATTAAAGTGAAGATTGGAATCAGCTTCTGAAGGCCTCAGAAACCACCTTTTCCCTCCATCAGAAACAAATCACTTCCCCTTGTCTGATTCTCAGACACCCAGGACTCTGGATAGCAGAGCTTTCTAAAATTCTTAGAATTTGGTAAGTTTATACTAAATTCTGCTTCTTTTCAGCTATTCCATGTCAAAATAGCCTTTACCAGTCTTCAAATATCCTTTTGCTCAAATTGCCACTTTCTGAATCAGAGAATTCCTTGGATCACTGATGAATAGCAGGATAAATTCCCCATTATGCACATTTATTTTTGTGAAATGTTCTCAATTTGTGTGAGTGCCCAGATATTTTTAGATTCTTCACAAACAGTGACTGTAGGTATTCACTTATTTTTCATTTTGACAGTGTCCTATCTATCCTTGGTTCTTGGTGTACTCTGTTGGTTTTCTAAGACGATATTTCCCCCCTGCTGTTTTTGATTAGATCATTGAAGATTTTTAAAGACAAGAATAATTAATAGTGATTGGTGAATAGTCAAATGAAAAGGCAATTAATGAATAATGCACACCCTGTACAAATTTTCAAACATTGATCATCTGCTAATCTTGTGCAGTATTTTGAATTCAGATATTTTTTCATTCATAAACTCATCATGTGTATGCAGAGTTTGAAAGATTCTGGGCAGTGAATGACAGCAAAATAAAATCAGCTTATTTCTTATAGAAAAAAGAAAAACAACCCCAAATCACAGAAATGTTTTGTTGTTCCAGCTCTTCTCTCTAGGCTTTGGTGACTCAGTTCTTCTATTCTCATCATCACCTGAAACCAGGCACTAAAACAAGATGTTTTACAACGTGTTGTGCAGCCACTGGGTTTTTCTGTGTGCTGTACCCAAGGTCCAGGAACTCTGTGGTTACTGAGAAATCTGGGAAACACCACTGGGAAGGGAGCTCCCTGGGAGCCTCTGACTGTGTCTTTAGTGAACAGTCATCTCCTTTGACAAATGACTATTTTTGATGGATTCTGGATCTCTGCTCTGGGACACACACAGTTCTGGTGGTTGTTTTTTCTTTGCTTTTAATTTCCTCTGATGTGCAGCAAGTTGGAGAACCGGTAAGGCTTGAAATCTCTATTTGGCAGATGATGCCACATAAAATTTTTCATAGTTAGCCCTGCAGGACCAGAAGGGTTTAACTGTGCTCACTTGGCTCCACCTGGTCTGTCCCAGCTCCTTTCCTTGGGACTCCTCTTAAACTGTGTAGGGAACTCTGTAAGTGGGTTGAAATGTGTCCTCTCATCCACAGCTGGCAGAACTCTCACAGAATTTAGGGATGTGGCCACCAAAGGGGCCATGATCTGCCCAGGATGTGCACATAAATAGTCACTTTTAGAGGGCTAAAATCAGCATTCTGCTCAAAAACGATCTGTCTACAGAAAACTGCTGGGAAATATGGAACGAGGGAGTCCTGCCCCACTTCTACTCAGCCTTCAGCCCTGGATCCTTAAACCAGAGCACACACAACTTTTCAAAGGTTGGACACATGTCTCCACATCTCTCTGCCTCTTTGAATTCACAAGTTCATGTTGCTGAAGCCGTTTGAGAAGCCAGTTAAGGATCTGAGGACCAAAGTTCAGGCTCAGGCATCTCAGTTCATGGTTGTAAAACTCAGATTTTTAGGTACTTTAATGGACCTGACTCCATGCATCTTGTTTGGGCGGAAAGATGCGTTAAGGTATAAATTCAATCTGTTCTTGCTGGATTTAGCTGTTGTAATGTTTTTAGGCTCTGCTGTGCTTCCTTCTAATGGGAAATTGTTTCATGGATCTTCTCATAGCCTACAAAACCCTCCAGGCATCAAACAAGTGGGATACCCACAGGGAAGTCTGTGTAACACTAAAGAATATCCCTTTTCTTTTCTTGTTTCATTGAGAGTTACAAATCTCAGTTATTTTTACTGAATGTGATACCAAAAAACATTTTAGTTTTGCTCAAACGAGTTCTAAGACTTTGGTGTAAAGTTGTATATAGCACTCTTCAATTATTTTATGAAAAATACATTGCAAAACTTTAAAATCCAAATAAAATATATTTTGGAACTTTATTAGTTGTGACTAATCCACATAGCTTTGAACATAGATTATGGTGAATTATGAACAGAAAGTTTATAGGTTTTTATTTATCAAGCTCATCTAAATGAGCAATATTTTATTAATACAATAAAAATATAATGAAGTAGTAGATGAAGTTTGTTAATTTAAAAAAATTATGTTGGCACTGCCAATGCTTTTCACTCATTCACTTCTGTTGGCATGAAGTTGAGTGTATGTATTTATGTGTGTATGTACATATATATAAAGTACACACACATAGAGACATATTTTTGTATTTTTTTTTAGCTATTTTTGTTGTAATTCATAACTACTGAGCTACAGTTTATTATAAGGTTACTCAAGACAAACTGTTCCATTTCCTCTATTATCAAAACAGAATGGTTTATGGTCAGGCTGGTCAGAATAAAATTCAAATGGCCTCAGAGTTCAAAGGAATGGTGACGACTCGAGCAAACCATTTTTGTAATCTGTAAATTCCATTTCTCCAAAAAAAATTGGCTGGAGTTTGTAATGGCTATGGCAAGATTTTACAAGGTCAAGAGAAAGGGAGTGTTGTGTGTTTTGACTCTGTCTCAGGACAGACAATGCATATTTGTGAATGGGTTCATGTTACGCTCTTTCAAATGTTTTAAATATGTTGGGGTTTGGGTTTTTTTTTCCCTTTTTATTGATTAATATATAAATATATGCGTGTGCATGTAACTGGGACACTGAAGACAGGGTATAAAAGCCCTGATCTCTATCCCAGCAGAGTAATCTGGGGTCTTTCCACTGGGTTTGGATAGGGAATATCATACACAGGGAGGAGAAGGGGCTGTATGGAGACTTTTAGTGGTTTGTGTTATATGAAAATTCACAAAGAGCTGTGTCTGGGAAATTCAGCAATGGGGCACTCCAGCATGAGGAACCAGGATCATGGGGCTTCTTGCCTGAAGGGCATTTCTGAGCCTGGTGGAGTACCTATCCCACATCTTTTACAGATCATCCCTTCCATTCTTTGAGTTCTTTCCTCCCAACTCATTCCCAAATCAGAGGAGAAAATGTAGTGGGCATGGAATGATAGGACAATGGATTTAAACTGGAAAATGACAGGTTGATTAAATATTAGGAAAAATTCTTCCCTGTGAGGATGAGGAGGCCCTGGAAAAAGTTGCCCAGAGAAGCTGTGGCTGCTCCATCCCTGGAAGTGTTCAAGGCCAGGTTGGAGCAGCCTGGGATAGTGGAAAGTGTCCGTGGCAGGGGTTGGAGTGAGATGAAAACCAAAAGGTCTCATTTGCTTGTTTAAGGAAAGATTTAAGTTGTTCTTTCTCTTCTGTGACCTCTCTCAGACTTGAAATGATGAGTCCAGCAGACACCAGTATCTCAGAAAACCGTGGAGTGAAAGCACCCTTCACTTTATCCTGAAAAGATAAAATCAGGATACTGTAGAGGGAAGACTTCTCTGACAGGGCTTTCTCAAAGAAATTCCTTACAACCCACAAGAAAATTCCCTGCTGAACAAAACCCTTTCTGAGGCTTGAATGATTCTTACAACCATCCCCATGAACATGGAGGAGAGTTCTCTTTGTGATTCTTTAGATGACAAGAGTTCAAAATATAATTTTTAATGTGTATCCACACAGAGGCTAAAAGTTTGAGTCCCTGAGCAGGATGTGACTCTGTGAGACACTGTGCAAATATGGAGCTGAAAATGTCGTATATGGAACAGAAGCTTGAAACTGGGGAGAAAGAGAGAAATAAGAAGATGGAAACTGAACATGGGACACTGTGAAAAAAACAGAAAAAAAAAAAGTTAAAGAGTTGTAATTATTTTTTTCCTCTTTTTTTTTTTTTTTCTGGAAAAGGAGAATGGACAATGACCATTTGGAACACAACCTCCCAAAACCTGCTCTTGTCTCACTTGAGGCACCTCTCCTCCTCTGTGTGTCTGGTTTATAGGAGCATCCCTTTGAGCTTGTCATGTTGATTGATGATTGCTGTTGTATCCTCTCAGATTGTATTGGGCATGTTGGTATAAAAGATTCTTCTGAAAGAAAATTGGGTGTCTTCTTAAGGTGGTACTTGTTTAGAGAGGCTTTACAAGTTGCACAATTAAGTCACGTGTGATATCCAGTATCTTAAACATCTTTAGCAGGTACTGATGTATCAACTCAGCACCACAGTTTATAATAATGGCCTACAAACCTGCAAAATGAAAAAGTCTTGCAGTGATAATATTGTTGGAAATAATACAAATGGAATTCCAGAAACAGTTTATCTGATTAATTTCAGGCTTGCTTAGAAACAATGTAAGTAAATGAAATAAGAAAAAGATGTTAAATAAGAAAAAGATGTTAACCTCTTGAAAAACTGCCTTTAACTATGAAACATCAGGATGCAGTTGAAAGATATTTTTGAGATTTCCAGGATCTAACTACTGAGATCCTACTGGAACCATTAATTACAATTCTGTTTAACTGAATATTGTCTTTTTCTTAAAAAAAAAAAAAAAGAAAAGAAAGGACTCTAAAAATGCCTTCAGCCTAAGATATTTTGCATTCCACAAGCAAGTTTTATGCACAGTTTTTCAGGCTCAAAATTTCCTGTGGTTGATCAGACATCACCCAGATTCAGTTCTTATAAACAAGGTGTCACCATGTATGGCCTGAGCTAGTGCCTACTGAATCTAACATGAGCTGAGCTAATGGAAGTTGCCTTATCTCCATTTTTTTTCTCCTAACACCTAATGGCTACATTAGGAATCTGCCCAAGAAAAAAAAGTGTGAAATATGCCTCCTAATTTATAATGCAGATTTTTGCATAACAGGATCAAAACTGTTATCCTGTTGTGAATGTAACATCAGAGTAAAATAACAAGCAGTTTACCACTTAATATGCAGGCTAATCTGACAAAAGCATTTTTACATTCATTTACAGAGTGACTATCACCCTAAAAAACTCCTGGGAGATAAATGAAACAAACCAAAACAAAATAAAATTTTAATCATTTCCATAACAAAAATTAAACAACTGTGACATACATAGGGAGGTTTAGAAGGAAGAAGAAAAGGAGAAGGGACAAAGAAAGAAAGATGGCAAAAAAAAATACACTAAAATTCAACAAAGGCTGTTGTGTCAAGAAAACAATGGTGAAAAATTGCTCATTTCTCAGGAGAACAATTGTAATGAGAATGGGAAACTGGTACTGAACCAATTCTCTTCTCAATCTTCAGATCTTAATCATGTGATCCTCTTAGGATGCAGAATCTAGTTTTCCTAAAGGCCTGTATAAGCATGTTCAGTGGAAAATCTATCTACCAGCAGGTGTCTTTTAACTTTATTTTGTCGTCAACATCAAATAAAGATTAGAAGAATGGCATGAATTAGTTGATAAGTATTAGGGAAGCAGGTGAAAAGCAGGAGGATTGTGTCACAGTAAGGTTTCTGGCTTATCCACAGGCTGCAGCATTTAATTAGGGAGTTGGCCCAATCATTCTGTTGGGGAATATAGCTGGTTCAAAGCTCATCTTAATAAAAAAATGACCAAAGATTAAATTGTATATATGTAACTTTGAATTTGGGATGCAACATTAAGTCATAATGAGCTTAATGAATTAATTGCATGAAGGTCTGCAATGGATAACTAAAAATATAGCTGATGAGTTACAAAGCAAATAGTTTTGCTCGGAGCATCAGGTCATTCTGATTATTTCAGGAGTAGGAGGATGGATCTTCACAGAAAATTCGGGGGCATTATTTCTTTGATGAGGCAAATAAAGAACAATTTTTTGTCCACTTTTCCAGCAGAAGGGGAAGGGAAGATCATGTTATTTTCCCCTTTTTTGCAGACCTTATGAATACTCCTCTCTATCTCTCCATTGCATTGACAAGTTGGGTACATTCACTGAGAAAGTGAATCAATAAGGTGAATTTAAACACAATATTTGTTTTGGCTAATAACACAAAAAGCAACTATATTCCATGTAAAACTTGTAATGATTGTTATACCAGAAAACAGGCCTTGGAATATAAAGAATATATATTAAAAGGAGGTGGCAGGACATAAATTTATAACTGAAACCATTACTGCCAAATCTAACAGCAGGATAGAGCTGCTTAGTGTACAAATTGTTTCAAACTATAACAGTGTAATGGTAAACCTGCTTTATTTTAGGAAGCAGAATATTTTCCTTGGGTACTGGATATTTTTGGGCACTTGGATTTGAGAGGACTGAAGAGTTTAAAAATGAGAATAAGATCCATATGTTATCATGGCACTATAAAGTAAAAGGTGTAAATAACAACGTTGGAATAGTTGTGGTAATCCTGGGATTATGATGATGGAGAAGGTGAGGGTTTTTCCACCCACCTCACTAACCCTCTCTTAAAAAAATTGGTGGGCAAATGTGGCACGTTGATCAATTTCCAAGAAAACTCAATCACAATTAACATATTCAAAGTAGCTGCAATGCCAATAACAGCACAATGAAGGTTTTCCCTTCAAAACACATGTTTAATAAAGACATTTCTGCTCCAACAAGCTCTTTGCATAAATATCCTTGGTCCTCTGGGGTATTTCCTCTGCTGGAGAGTGGATGGTGCTGGGGAGCTTCATGGGTGGGGGTGGGTCTCCTCCTGAATGTGATCAATGAACTCAATTACGACCCCATTCCAGAGACTTCCCGCCTTGGTTTGCAGTGATACATGGTGCCCGCCATCCCTGACACTTCTCCCAAAATCTTTTCAATAAATAAGAGGATACCAGAGCGCTCTGACTTTGTTTCTTTTTTTCTTTTTTCCCCCTTTTTTTTTTTTTTTTTTTTTTTTTTAACAGCTCTTCTGGGTCCCCAGTTGATTTTCTTCGCAAGGTTAGTTGCTAATACATTCCTAGCACCCATGCATTATTAATGCTCACCGCTCTCCAAGGTGGCAGTGACAAATAGGGAGCAAAATTCACTGACTAGTGGGGAATGTACTTTTTAGTCATGCTTGAATTTTTCAATCCATTCTGCTTGTTGAGGATTTTTCAGTGGAGGTACTGTAGCAAAATATGATTTTTTTTTTCTCCAAAACCTAAGAAGCACTCTAGTAACCAGTGGAAAGCTTATGAGTCAGGGCTTTTCCCAGGAGGTTTTGAGGGGGAGTAGTGCAAAAAGTACCTTTCATGTTTCCAGTAGCATGGAAGTCATTGTTTTTCCTCCCATGTAGTAAGTGGCAGTTTTGACTGCAAATCGACTATGCATGCAGTCAAGTAAATTATAATATTTTAACTAGGCTGTGCATGCCAGCTGTAGCATTCCCAGAAATAATACCAAGTGTGTATCATGAGAAACATTGATTTTTAATGTGCAGATTTGTTTCTTCAGATATAAAACTCTATTAATTTTGCAATATAAAGAAGCAATCTGTGAAATACATTCTTAGACTGTTATTGGTTACTATAAATCCCACTAGTAGTACTAGCACACTTGTTTAATTCAGAATTACTTCATTTAAAGTATGATTTTGTGCATGTGGTGGAGGTGCTGAAGATCTGGCAAATACCTCCTTAACATAACAAATAGCTGACTGTAAATATTAGGCTAATTCTTCCTAATGTTTAATAGAGGGATAACTCACTGGGCAGAATAATGAATTCTTTTCTAATGGCTCTACATAAGGGATTAACACCTTCATACAGCCATCCAAAAATGCACTAAAAATATGGATGTATCTTTTTTGGGTGTTCTTGATATCTGCTCTGAACCACATGTGTATCAACCAGGCAGCTTTGGGGCGAGATTTGCTTTAGGACTCTGAGGGACCCTAAATCAAGAAGATGACCCAGGCTAGAGCCAGGCACAATGTGCAGAATCCACAGATCAAATTTTCATAGATTCATAGAATTAATCACAAAATAGCTTGGATTGGAAGGGATCTGAAAGATCATCTCATTCCATCCCCCTGCCATGGGTAGGGACACCCCCCACCATCCCAGATTGCTCCAACCTGCCCTTGGACACTTCCAGGGATGAGGCAGCCACAGCTTCTCTGGACAATCTCAGTCAGCGCCTCATCACCCTCATAGTCAAGAAATTTCTCCTGATATCCCACCTAACCCTGCCCTTTGTCCCTTTGAAACCATTTCTCCTTGTTCTGTCACTCCAGGCCTCTGTAAATAGTTTTTCTCCATCTTTCTTGTCAGCTCCCTTCAGGCACTGGAAGGCCACAATTAGGTCACCTCTGAAGCCTTCTCTTTTCCAGGCTGAACAATTCCAATTCTCCCAGTCTTTCCTCACAGCAGAGATGCTCCATCCCTCTGATCATCTTGATGGCCTCCTCCAGGTTCATTCCAACAGGTCCATGTCCTCTCTATGCTGGGGACCCCAGAGCTGGAGCAGCTCTGCAGGTGGGGTCTCACCAGAGCAGAGCAGAGCAAAGGGGCAGAATTACCTCCTTTTCAGTCCTTCAATTATGTGACTTTTTAAGTCAGATAAACTTAGAGTTGCACAGGATTTGGATACAAGAGCAGGTTGGTAAAACTTGACATGCTCTGCAGTATGATGGTAGTTTTTTGGCCACATACACCCTCTTTGACAAATGGAATATCAGAATTAATTTACCAACCTTGCTGGTCTCTCCTCATCTGCAATCTGGTTTGCAGATTGCCTTCTCCAGCTTCTCTGCTAGCCTAAAACTGGTAGTTGATTTATACATTCAATTAGAATAAAGATTAGTGATTTGGGAATGAAAAACATATCCAGAGCCCTCGGTGATAGCACTTGAGGCTGCCTTGGGTTTGAGTTTGTTATCTGAGCCTCTGCACCTACACTGAGGTCTGCAACTCTGGGTTTATGCAGAGGAAAAGCTGTTATGGTGAAAGTGGGAGCTGAAATAATGTCACTTAGGAGGATACATGGGGAACTGGAGACCAGTAATTTTGAAATAAGAGCAGAAAAGGGGTTATAATTTTTAACACTGATTCACAAAGATGAAAATGTGTTTGGGATGTGTAAAACAAGATGTTCTGCTGTTCTTGCACATCCTCCTAAACAAAAACAGATCTTTATACTCTTCGGGAAGGCTTTTTCCAAAGGGGATTTCTTTCACAGTCCTCAGAAGGTTTCCCACGTTTCTCAACATATCCTTCACAAAGCTGTGTTCCTCCCGTGTTTCCCACTCTCCCAGCTTCCACATTGCCTTTTATCCCCACTTAACCACTCTTTCCACCCTGCAACATCCTGCCAGTACAGCAGAGAACTTGTGGGGACCCACAGCACGTGGGTGAGACTGTGAGGATGCAAAGCACAGGGAGGAGAATAACCATGAAGGAATGACTCCATTTTTACAAGGTCTTTAGGATGAGGGGAAATTCCTGTACCTACATGAAAATCAATGTGGCTTTAAGGTTTTCCCTCAGTGTGGTGCATTTTCTTCTCCTGAGTTACTCTCAGGTACCAGAGCAAAGCCATTGGGGTATTGAAATGCAATTTGGGGACAGTGACAGTGTATCCTTTCCAAATGTGATCCCAAAGAAACAATTAAAACCCGTCGAAGCAAAATAAGCCTCAGTATTTCAGTGAGTTACATGTCACAGGAGTTGGTAAAGAGCACAATAAGCAATGAGATGAGAGGAAAATGAAAAGTAAGAGTAGAAAGTGAAGATGATGGAGAACAAGCCTGTGGAAATGAGGGGTGATAGCTCAAGGAACATCATATTAGAAAGGGATGGAAGTAGCAGAAAGGAACCAGAGAGCAGCAGATTGGCTTAAAAAAAAAAAAAAAAAGTGTGTTCAGGAGATGTTGATGGAATCCATCCAACATCTGAACGACTCAATGAATAGCAGACTGTTGAAACTAGATGAGACACTAACTAATTTAGTTCAGGCTGTCAATAATTTAAATCAGAATGTTGCTGTATTCAATGCTAATATGAAGACTGATTTCAGAAGCTTAAGGTTTTAAGAAGCTGAAATGAATCTGTGCAATAGTTTTCCAGTTGTTATTGTTCAGGAATTGTTGAAGAAAAAGGTCATCAATTCAATGTTATTGCTGTGTATAATTTTTAATATTTAAAGATGCTTCTTGCATTTTTAACCCATGACCTATATTACTTACTTCAGAGGGTGCTGGGTAGGGTGGGAAAGGGCACAATTTAATACTGGAATAGATGTATAGTTGTTATAACTCCTCAATTCCATAGATGGCTGGTATGAGGGGAAATAAAATTCAAAGTCCTGTCTTTGGCAAAGCCCCCAGCTGCTCCCTTCCAATCTGCAGTGTCAGAAAACTCAAATACTTAACGAATCTTCTCATGTCTGTTGGCTTCATTTAGCAAACGTCTGTTCAGTTATCATGGATTAAAGGAAAATATTTATTTTTTAAAAGAAATTATTCATTTTGGAGATATAGCAAATATGAGTTAAAGAGAAATTCAAAGAAGGATTTTTTTTTTTTAAATTGCAATTTATGTTATGGGGACATGAAGAAACGTAACAGAAACAGAAACCAGTTTGTGGATGAGACGTTTTAGAAGGGACATTTCCCTCAGGGTAAATGCACACTAATAAATAATAAAAAGCAGACAGAAAACTTATTTAGCCTCTGAGATATACGAATAGTAAGCATAGAAAAATTAGTGTCCAGCAGTGAGCATTGCCATGCCAGTTCAGCACAAATTTATGATTCTAATGATTCTGTGAATCTAAGGATTCTATGATTCTATGAATCACAGTGTAATTTACAGATATTGCTGTCAATACCTTCATAATGTAGGAATTTTCTCAATAATTCTTGCAAGGTATGAGTCTGTGTAATTCCCTTTTCAAGTCCATTGAAGCTGGATTAAGAGAATGTCATATCACAGATATATGTGGCCTATGCTTTAAAAAATCAGAAGGCAGAATAATGAAAGTAGAAAGCAGCAAGGGAAAGAATAAACACAATGCCAAGGCTTGGATGCATTGGAAAACTCTTTGTGTTTTTTGGGCCATCCCACATAGCTCGACCATCCCTTCTCCAGATTCACTGGGCTACAACAGCAGAGATAAATCCCTGAGTACCTGGACCCTGGTGGGAAATTCTGGCCTGAGGAAGTCAGGCTTTTTAGGGGATTTTACTTACCTTGTTACATCTCACCCTCAGGTTTGCTCCTGTTGGATGTCATGATTCCCAGCACAAAGCAGGGATCTGAATGTGTAGCAGGCTTTTCTGATTTATATAGAGCTGTGTGGATGTGTGTGGAGTTTATTGAAAGATCTGGAGAGCCAAAACTTTGAATATGCCACCGTGGAAGCTGGAAAACAAGGGTTATGTGGAAATGAAAAGCTGGAAAGAAAGAAAAGAGCCCGTTTCTGTTTGTTCCCTTGTTTTCAGAGTTGTGAGCTGCTGCTTTTGTCTTTACTCTTCCCTCCAATATATTCAATCTCCACCTTCAATATAATGTTTTATCTCCCCAGTACTTTGGTGCATTCAGTGCTTATTTTTCCATATGTTTTCTGTGTCCCTGTGGGATCTCCCAGTGCCCACATTAAGTGCATGCTAATATTATTCCAAGGTGTGCTACACGCACACCAGGAGGGGATGAGGCCTCCTTGGGAGCTGCAGCACTGTATAACTCATTCTTCAGGACACGACATGGGCAGAAAAAAGAAATTCCTTGGAAAAATGCATAATGTGTTCAGTACTTCCACTTCTTTTTGAGTCTGCTGTGTGTAGCACTAGGACCTGCTGTTACCACCCCTATGCCAGGACTGAGGAATCTCTGCCTGGTGCCCAAAGCCATAGAGGTTGCTCTGGTTTTGTGTCACTCAGTTCATTTGGAAAATCCAGGGTGCAGGTTTTCTTCCAGTGCATAAAAGCCTGATGTATGTTTTCTTGTAGATAAGTAAATACATAAAAAAAAAAAAAGTAATATATTAAAATAATTTACGGACACGTCCAGGTTTAGCCCATGAGTCAAAGCTCTGACAAAGCCTCGTCAAGAAATGTGGGTTACAATGACAGGATGAGGAAAACCCCACATCCAAACCACTTATTTGCTGAGTCGCCAGAGCAGGAACACAAGAATCCCTTTCTAGAAGACCTTATTTATACAAGAGGTGATAGTTTAGAGACACAAAAGTCACCCAGAAGACAAAACAAACCGACAGAGGAGAAGCAAAGGAGCCACGGTCAGCAGGAAATACATCCTCCCTCTTCCCAGAGAGTTTGGTATTTGTTTCTCCTTCTGTTGCTCTGGCCTAATCTCTTCTATGAAGAGCAATTTATCTTCCTCCCTCTGTCTTCATCCCATCAGGGGGACAGGTGAAGGAGCTGAATTTCCAAAGGCAGCAGCGATGCGCACCATGGATCATAGGGCACGACCTATTCCCAGCTCGGAATTTCTCATTTTTCCCAGCACATCCAGAGCTGTAGCCTTATTTTTCAAAGGCACTTTACAGTACACATACAATTATTTAAACAATTTATAGTTAATTCAATTTTACACTGACAAATCTCTTGAAATCCTTTGGGTCCATATATCAAAACAGGCTACCAAAGAAAAATCTATAGTATCAACCTAAAATGTTATAGCTTCCAGTAGAATATAAGGCTTTATCCTTTAGAATTCCTGCAGTATAATTTCAAATGTTATTCTGTTGATGATCAGATGAAAAACTAATATGGTATGGATTATCAAATCACTTTTTTTTAGCAATATTTTTATTTTATTATATTTTATTTTCTATTATTTTATTCTTTTTAAGTACCAGTTTTTCTTACAAAATGATACACAGATTTATTGAAAATTGTTACTTCTTTGACTTATCTGTTGGAGGTTGGACTTTGTATTAGTCTGTATTTAGGCAAGTTTTACTAACCTGATATTTTATTGTTGATAGTTTAAGTAGTATATAGTCAGACATCCCTTTCAAAATTAAATTATTTGCATAACAGACACCATCAGTTCTTTCTTGCCCCATTTTACATTTCTTACTGAAGGCATGTTGAATAATTTAGAAATAAATGTTGTTATAAAATTGAAAGTGCCCAAATTAAGATCTAATACTTTATTTCTATTTCTAAAGGGAAAAAGAATAATTATTGAAGGTTTCTTCAAAGTTCAGGTAACACAAACTGGTGGTGCTGCATTGAGAGTAAGAGCTGAATCATCGTGAATCCAAATTAAATTTCCATTTATGTCTCACAAAACTTAGTGAAGACAAAAGCCACGCTAATACGGGCCACAAACCTGGGATGCCAAGTTCCATTCGGGAGATATTTTTTTCAGATGTGGAATATACTCCTGTGAAAAAGGATTTATAGCAGAAATGCTGACAGACAATATTGGTGATACTGCTCTAATTTATTTGTGTTGAATGGTTTTTTCATCTCTTTCTCTTTTAATGATCTAAGTCTTTTTGCATCTGGCACTATGTTTCCTCACTGTTTACCTTTCTTGCCAAAGCAGTATCATCCATCTATGACTATGCTTTTCTTGGTTTCTTGCTCTCTGTCTTTAATATTTGGAGCCAATTTTCCATTTGTTCCAGGACTCCTGTACCTCTGATGTTGCCATTAACTTGTAAAGTGGAACCCTGTCAAAAATGCTTTCAAGATGCAATTTTTTTTATTATGAAATACGTGGTTATGTTCTGGTATATTTTTATCATAAACACTGAAAAATGCTACATCTAGTTGGCATTTGCCATTAAGAAAAAGTAATCCTGAGCTCTTGGGTCCCAAATAAGGCATTTCTGCCTTTTACTGGGTGCTCAGGACTTCTTTGTGCTCAATTAATCAATCACAAGAGCACTGGAAAACACAGATAATCTGAAGAACCATGTTGGGAATTTGAATCTTAGAGATAAATATATATATATATATATATAAAAAATAAAGTGATGATTATGTAATTCAGTGACATTTACATTTTTGGAATGCAACCTCTGCCATCACACTTTGCAGTAGCAATAATAATTCTTAAATCTGTGATAGGATGAATGTGTTCCCATTGCAATGGAAGAAAGGATGGATCCTTGGTTGTCTGGGTTTTTAGAAGCTGGAGGCAGGGAACAGGTTCTGGCCTCCTTACGAGCCCTGGTGGAGAAGCATTAGGGTTTTGGAAACATCTCTTGGAAAGGGGTTTGGGGCAACAGGAAGCATCTTCCAACCAAGGAGGGGAATGAGGGCAAGACAAGTGAAGTTGTGGCTGCCCCATCTCTGGAAGTGTTCAAGACCAGGTTGGATGGAGCTTGGAGCAACCTGGGATAGGGAAAAGTGTCCTTGTCCATGGCAGGGGAGTGGCAGGAGATGATTCTTCCTACTCAAACCATTCTGTGATTCTATGACTGTTTAATAAACAGCATTATCCTGAGATAAAAACCCTAATTACAGGTGCTTAAGGAGGTGGGTGGCCTGCCTGAACAAGTCAATTTGGTTTTGAGACTCTAGGACAAAAACTGAGATCAGGCATTTTAAATTGGCCTTTTTTTCTGCTTTCAGTTTGCAGGAATCGTGGGGGTTTTTTTTCCTCCTGTTATTCTCAAGTATTGGCCACTTCTAATCGGACACAACTCTCATAGACAAGCCCTTAATTTAACAGCTCGTTCTCACTACTTCATTTAAATAAAGATTCTAAAGGAAACTGTAATCCTACTGATTTGCAAATTGAACTGTTTTGTAGATGTTATTTAAACAGTGCCACTACGACTGTCTTTCATGAGAAACATGGTACAGTGAGAGAGATCAAAGATTCATAAGGAAGCTCTTTTTTTGAAAGCCGATGCTCCTGGCTTCTTTAACTAATTGAAAAATTTTCTTTACAAGAACAGACCTTCAAGCACTCTGGCTGCTGCCACGAGCCTTATCATTACAGAGTTGTTACTTCCTCCTTTAAGGGACTGAGCTGGAGATTAATGGAAGACTGTGCTGGCACTTTCGGGTGAACTTTGTCTATTTTCAGTGCACTAAACAAATTCTAACACACAGGTGATTATCAATGGCCTCAGATTGAAAATAAATGAGTGCCTCCCCTCTTTTTTGAGCTCAGAGGCAGTGCTTCATAATTTTGTGGGATGTCACAGGATTGGACTGCATTTTCTCCTAACTGAGGATGAATTTAATGATGATAAAAGGGAAGAAGAGTAGCGCTGGCTTGATTTTTGGGGTGAAAACTGTGCATGGGGGAGTTCCTCCTGGGATGGCCTGGGCTGCCAAGGGACCAAGGTAAGAGAGATTCTAGTTCTGGCACAATCTGCCCATTAGAAAGATGCTCAAAAAAACTCTGATGTCCTGTAGAGCTACAACTGGGTGCTGGAGTGCTGTGAAAGGTATCATCCCTCCAGCTCTGCCACTGTAGATTTCACCATAAGACAGTAATTAAGTTGAATTCTTTAAGCATGTGGCTTTTTTTTTTTTTTTTAATTTTTTTCTGGCTGAATTAGAAGTTGCACTTGAGCCTGGATGCTCCATGAGAGATGTGTGTAGCTGAGCCAAGTCTATCAGTCCTCAAACGTGTCTAGTGATTTTCTAAAATGAGAAAAGGGTGGTAACTGATGCTGTTTTTTTTAACAGAAAGTCAGTTTATATGTGGCCCATGTATTTTAAGGGTACAAAGGGATATTTATGAAGCAATGGTTTGACTCAGGTTAGAACCATGGAATGCTTTTGGCTTCATGTGACAGAATGCAGCCCATGAATATACTAACATGAATATACATTAAACTATAGGAAGCCATCAGTATTTATGGATCATATGCTGCCATCTGAAGTCAGAAACAGTCCACGGCCAGGAGTGGGAGCCTGATTTGGCACTAAATATGAGCAGCTATCACTGGCACTTTGGCTGGATCAGACAATAGCTCTATATTTGAGTGCAAAGCACCAGCTTAGGTGCTAAAACCTGGCTGATAGCTTGTAAATAGTCCAAACCTTTGCACTTAGCAAACTCCAGGATTTACTCTCCAAGGTGTGACATTCTCAGAACTTACTGAGAAAAAAAAAAGGGGAGAGAAAGACTCTGAGGTTAAAATAGAAGCTTTCTATTATTATTAATTTAAACTTAAATTGTCTATATGTGAGCTGGATTTTTTGAAGCTGCCTTTGGAAAAGCTGCACACAGTGCAGCTGTCCCAGGCTGCATTTTTTTGAATTCAGCTCTGCATCACTGATGCACTTCAACCCTTTTAAAGTAGAATAGCACAGGCTTGCTCCTTCTCCTCTATGTAAGCTGACTCCTGACCCCTTTCCCCCTCTTTTAAGGGGGATTTAAACTAAATTGGCCTCCTTCATTACCATCAGGTGAACGGTTTTTGAACTCCAGGCAAGAGTGATCTTCATCATTAGAAATATTCTCTGTGCCTGCCAGAGGGAAGGCAGGTGCAAGAAAACCCACGTTTAACCCTCCACAGTTTGCTTAATTTCACTAGAGAACTTGATTTAGCAAGTACAGTGTTCTCTGGAATTTGTGGGTTGTGCAACAGAAACTCGAGCAGTTTTCTCTGTAGTGGCACTTTTTTTTTTCCTGGGAACAAAAGTGCGACATTAATAGCTGTGCTCAACAGAAAACTTGTGAGTGGGCCTCTCTGGCAAGAAAGAACCACTGATATTGCATTACACTGTGTGCCAGTGAGGAAGGTATATGCAGAAATAAGTTTATATTCCATGAGTGAGGCTTTTATCTATTTATACCACCTCCTACATGAAGCTACCAGGGCCAAACTCCCCTGCAGAGGCAGTGCTGGACACCTCGCTATGCACATGGAGAGGCAGAGCAGCCAGCGAGGGCAGAACATCTTTTTAATTCAAGATATCCTTGTTTTCATCTAGCTAACAAAGTAACTCAGGAGCATGGTGTAGTAAATGAAAACAGACGCTTGAGTCAGGCAGAGAAACTGGGATTTTTTTTTTCTCTCCCCGTGTGCTCTGACTGTAATTTTCCAACCCAATTAAAGATTGGAAAGTTAAGCAAGGAATCATAATTGCAGCAAAGGAGGAAAAACATAACAGGCAAATTCCTGTCCTTCCTCCTTTGGGGAGCTCAGGGGTGTGGGGATGATAGAGCTGAATCTTCCTTCTGCTCCAGCACCTCCTGGGGACCAGAACCCTGGGGCTCAGCCCAACTAGACCCGGCTCAGTGGCTCCTCTGAGCTGTTTAATGTTTTGGTACCCAGAGCTGTCAGAGGGGCCCAGAGCTAAGCTGGTTCTGCTCAGGAAGGGCTTTAAGATGCTCATTAGAAAGGTGTGATCATGCACACAGACAGCAGAGGGCTGGGCTCAGCAGATGTCTTTCCCCTGTTGCCAGAATACCAGTCTGCATGACAGAGAATCCACACACACCTTCTTCCTGGATTTATTTTCTGAGTAATTGACAATACAGCAGTGTCCTGACTCAGTCCTTCCTCCCAAGCTTGTTTCCCTCTATATAACTTCATGTGCTGTGCATGGTGCTGATAAGATTGAGACGTTAGATGAATAGAAATAAAACTGCTGCTGGAAATCCATTGGTGACCTGAGATATCAAGGGATCTCCTTCCTGGTCCTGGTGATTAAATGTTCATCAGTTCCTATAGGAAGGCCCTGGGTGTCTCACAGTGCTGGTCCCCAAGGGTGGAGGCAGAGGTTGACAATGCCTCCCTCCCCTTGTGGCATGGCTATCTCCCCTAACAGTATCCACAAGACTGAATTTGCATTCAATACTTATTTTTTTTTTACAAGAAATAAGATTAAGGAGGTCAGGTGCACTGTTCTGTGATGTTTCTTCCCCAAAACAACCAGAGAATAGAATCAGAATCATTAAGGTTGGAAAAGACCTCCAAGATCGAGTCCAACCTTTGACTGATCACCACCAGTGTCTTTTTCAGTCAATTAAAACAAATTGTTGTGTATCCAATTCTAATTCCTGTTCCTTCTTTCACCTCTAAATCACACTGTGTAATGACAGCTTCCACTCCTTACCTACAAGTGCCAAGACAGAAAACCTTCATACAATTCTTACTTGCCTCCTAAGTTTTTGCCAGCAGAGGTTTGTTTTTCAGATAAATGGTTGCTATACAGCTCATTCTCACAAATCACAGCTCCTGACTTCCTGGTTGGCTGGAAATGGGTGGAGGATCCTAAAAACTGATAATAAGATGCCAGTGGGTGGATGTGGAGGCAACATCTGTACGTCTGATCTCATGTGCTGACCTCGTGTACTGGCAGGGACGTGCATGACACTTTGTTATTCCAGAAGTATCTCAAGGACATAAAATTCCGACAGCTGGAACCTGGTCTGGAGCGTCTGTGTTGTAAAAGTTCTCTCTCCTGCAGCTACTCTGGGGCTTGCTGGCATTAAGAGGACAGGAAAAAATGCCCTTATATTTTCTTGAATTAGCTTGGAACACAGCATGGGTGTGTGCCAGGCTTTAAAAAGATGTACATATATATGTACACACACACATAAGCATATATGTTTTATATTTTACTTCAGCTGGATGGTTATAGACCATTACCTGGGAGTGAGACAAACAAGAATTTTCTTTATGAGGATGAAAGACTGTTCCACCTGGAACAAAAGCACTGTCAAAAAGGAAAACACACGACTGGCCATATGAGTTAGATGGCCACCATCCACGAGTATGGTTCACTTGCTTTGCGCTATTCCAGCACCTGGAAAAGCAGCTTGTCAGTCTTCCTCGAGCCTAAAGAGAAGGAAAAAAACCCTTTCAGTTCATGGGCAGTAAGCAGCCTGGATTTCTGAAACAGAAATCTTGACAAAGGCTTCTTGTATCTAAGTAAGGTGCCAAGTGAAAATGCAATAGCTGTAATGCATTTGTATTTTAGAAATGCTTTTTGTGCCTCATCACTCAATATTCACTTCAAAAATCACTTTGGTTGAAAGCTGGGAGATTGACTGGGCACACAAAACAGTACATGTGAAGGAAGGATGTGAACAGAAATGATAAAAACAAAGTTACACAGGGATCTGAGGTGGGTCTGGTGGCATTTAAGGCTTTAGTTACCTGGCTGCTGCTGCAGTGACATTTTCAAAAAAAAAAGAGTAATGAAGGAATTAGGGGAATACGGAAGATGATCTAAAGAACCATCTTTTCCTTCTGATATCCTTTAAAACCCTCACTGCCTTCAGCTCCTTCTCTTCAGCTTCCCTAACCAGTCTCCTGCACTCTGTAATTTGGAAAACAATGATGTCATTGGAAGCATTAACAGCAATAGTCATCATGCTGCAGTTCATACAAGCTGTTATGCTTTTTGTACAAGCAGAGCCTTTAACCAGGAATTTCCACCTTTTTTTTTCCTTTTTTTTTATTAATTATTATTATTATTTTTCCATATTGTGGAGGGATGGCTTCACAGGAGCTGTCAGAAATGAAGCCTTGCCAAGGTTCCCTTCGTCCCTCTGCCACCTTGGAGATCCAGGATAACAAGTGATGGGTGTGAAGGAGAAGGCAAAAGGGCTTCCAAGGGGAAAAGCTGGGAGTATTGCTACTTCTCACCAGGGAAAAAGGATTTTCCATGCTGAGAGGTGACTGTGTTCATGGCACAGGGATGTTTCTGGCTTTCCAAGATGGGAATTACAAAGCTGCCTTGACCCAAGTCCTCAGTATCTTCCAGCAAGAGAAGGAAAAGCTATTAATAGGAAAGTACTGCACTCTTTGCAAATACTTTACTCCTCTGAGGTGCCAGTGACAGATACTATGTGGGATTTTGTGCATGAGATGGTGGTTTTGTGATGGGAAAAAAGGGAAAGCTATTTAAATAAAGGTCACACAGTGAAAAAACTTTGAGAAGATTGAACTGCATCAGATTTCCAAAGCCTTGCTATCCCATTACCTTGGGTTTTGGTGATAAATGCACCCAGCCCAGGTTGGAAGGGGCATCTAAATGCCCAGGAGGGACTCAGGGCTAACCAGATGTGAGCAGCTGGGACCTGCTGTGCAAAGGTTAAACCAGCAGAGAACCTGAACCCATCATTCCTAAACATGCAAACATGATTGAAAATATACTTGTCATTAATACCTCAAGAGCTCCAAATTCTTTGTTGCCAATTCACCATGAATTTAATTCAAATAAAGACCCCAGTGGTAACACAGAGAGATTTGGGGGTGGGACAAGCCATTTAAATGGGGTTTTTTTTAACACATTTTGCTGCTCACTTTCTCTTCCTATCAGCTGAATCACAGATGCTTTTCTGCAGCAACCTCCTTTACCTCTATTCCTTATTCCTTCCTTATTTCACTCAAATGTCAACAAAATTATAGCCATTATAGTCATAATAAACTGTGATCCTGTGCACCAAATTAGAGAATATAGTCTGACTCTGTACACAAAGTAAAGGTCTAAGACCACATCGTGCTTTAGTTACACAGTCGAAGTTCTCAAAAAATGCTTTAATATCCTTTTTGTTTTTTTTCTCATGTGGCTTTTTTCTTTCCTTTTTTTCTATTTTTTTTCCTTCTGTATAATTAATGTGGAAGTGACTCTTTTGTTTGAATAGTATTTGGCTTTTAGAACAAAAAAATGAATACACTACCCTGCTGTGACAGAAAAGAGTCGAATTGATATTTAAACGAGGACAATTTCTGCAGATCTTTTCGACTATTAGATGAAATGCAGTTTAATTTTCACAGCTCTGAATTAGTCCTGGAGGAGGAGGAGACCCTTCTTTAAAGGCAAGGCTGATAATGAAACTTTGGGACTGATTCTGGGCCGGTATTAACATAGACTGATTCTATCACAAAGTGCTACCTTGGCTGAAGAGCTGCCCCCCAGTTTGTGAAAGACTCTGGTTTGGTTCTCTGAGCTATAATAGAAAAAGCAGAAAACCTCATAAGCCAGGAGTGAGTCCAAAGAAATTACATAAATCATTAGGAGTGCAATGAATTTTTTCCCGGGATCTGCAGACAGCCAGGAGTGGGTGCTGGGGCTCTGCCATCGCCGTGACGTCCCCACGCTTGACAGGTACCTGCTGTCCATGCAGAAGAAACATAGGGGAGCTGAGGCAAAGCTGGTGAACACCCAGAAAAAAAAAGACATGGATATCTGGTATTTATCCTGCTTTGAAACAAAATTAGAGCCTCTTTGATTAAATGGTGGCAGGAGCTTTTGTTCCATCTGTGCTCGAACACAAGGTGGTCAGTGCTGCCTGTAGTGGCTGGTCCCTCCTGTCCCAGGCTGAGAATGGGTATCCAAACCCATTCCATGATGACATTACATTCCCTGCAAGGAACCAGGAAGGATTAGGATCTGGAAGTGTCCCACATTTGCAGCTGTACTATTATGATGTGCATTTAGAGGTTCCTGCTGCCTTAAGAATTTGTACATTTTATCACAGTGAAGCAGCTTTTCCATTCCAGGTAGTAGATAATAAATAACTCCTACATCAAATAGTACAGGGAAATATTGAGTAGAAATAGCAAAAGAGTATCAGTTAAATCACAGAATCAAAGTTTTCAGATGTCAACAAACAAGCAGAAAGTCTACATTATGTAGTGGTCAGAAAAAAAATTGCTGTAAGGAATGTATCAGTTCCTCTTGAGCTGTCCATCTACATCAGATCAATAGCCCTTCCAAGCATGGGACATTCAGGCTTTCAGCTTGAGAAATTGAAGTTCTCAAAATAAGTCAGGGTTGTAACACAAGTCCATCATTGTGTGTCACAGAAATGAAATGAGTTGTCTCCTGTTCGATTGATGACTGACAGAAAGCTGGGAGGAAGAAAGGAGAAAATAAATGAGACACTGGTTTGGGTTTTTTTGAAAAGTTGTTATGAACACTTCTGTCAAAAAAGTTTACACTGAGGGATCTGCTTTCATTTTCATGGGCATGCCTAGTTCCCATTACTGATAACAGGAGTTAGATGGTGAGGTGTGGGAGGGGGGGATGTGCTGGGCACTGTGGTGCTGCTTTTATTCAGAGGGAGCTCATGATGTAAGGAAAAAGTGTAGATCAAGCATTTCTTACAAGAAAAAGTCAAATATGGCCAGGGAATATATAACTAGTAGCTTCTGATACTTTTAATTTAGCACTTGGTAGTGACAAATGAGTAAATAGGCAGATATTTGGCACGTTGAAATACATAAAGTTGAGTAGAGAAGGAAGAAGCCCACATCTGAATCCAGTTGCGTGTTCAAACCATTAGTGTGGATCTAAACAGCAAGTCTGGGAAGTGATTTCACATTTACAGTCCCAATAGGAACCAGGTACAAAATTTGGCTGGAGATGTAAGTTCAGGCTTCAATCTATCTTAAAACAGGGAGGTTGAAGTCGACAGATCCAGGGCTGGTCCTACAGATGTTCCACTGACATTCAAAACAGCCATGCTGAAATTAATACAGCTTCTCCTGTCAGCTCAGCTCTGGGAAATAATGCACATGAAGAATGACCTGCAAATTTTTTAGTTTTATCGGCTAAAAAGGCCCCCACAGTGCTTACAAACAGGCTAACAAAATCAATGCCTGATGCAGTTACTAGCTGAGCAGCTTGTTGATGTTAAAGGAAATAACTTTGTTATCCAAAGTACAAGTGCTCCTCTATTATCCAGGCTTTCAAAGTGATTGAGCCTGAAATGTATTCTACTAGTGGATATAGATACCCCTGCTGCCTTGGAGACCAGGCAGTTTCAATATATTAAATATAGAAACTACAGTTTCCATTGCCTAGAGTAAGAAAAATGGAGACTGAGGCAATGGTTGTGTTCAGGTAAATGCTGGGAAACACTGAAACTCTGGTTCTAAAGGGTGGTGGATCCTTCTTTTCATGATTTTCATGGAAACAGTGGGTTTGGGTTTTTGTAGGGTAGAAGAACAACCTGCTTCCTGGAGAAGGAGGCTGAAAGGGAAGGGCTGTGTTGCTCAGATCCCAAATTTTGAGGCCTTCAGGGGTGTTGTTTAACTTCTTTGAGCCTCATTTGGTTGGTCTGGAGAGTGAGAATTAACAATCACACCTTGAGCTGCAGCAGAACCCATCTGTGAAGCTCTGATGTAGCTGAATGCAACCAGGTTTTAACCAGATGGTCTATAAAGTTCCTATCAGTAGATGTGTAGGCAATACCTGTCATCATTAGGGGTGCTAAAAAAGGGTATGGATTTTCTTGCAAGGAGAAAGCTTGTCTGTAAAATGTGAAGAGCACCTGGAAAGTATAATGTTCAAAAACGATTAAGATAATATTAAAAAAAAAAAAAATCTTAAAGTCAATAAAACCAATTTGGGAGAGATTTGATAGATCATATGCACCAAAACATGGCTACCTATACGTGAAAAAATAACTTTACACATCTCTTCAAGGATTATATTTTATATGACACTGTTATCAGACAGGGTGGAGCAGACACAGTTTACTATATTCACTTAATTAAATAAAATTAAAATATGCTGATTGAAATGGAGTCAGCTGAAGAGCTGTTCAATTTTTTAGTCTTAGAATTATAACAAAGTAAATATGAATTTTTCTGAAAAATTTCTTTAAATAAACTCCTCTTTCATATTGAATAAGTTTTCACCACACACTTCAATCATTAAATTTTTATCATATTGTTTTTTACAAATCTATTTGAATGACATTTTAAGCTTACAATATTTCAAATGAAGAAAGTTGATTATGGAAGTAGTCACACATTAAGCTTTTATTTTTTCAAATGTTCCTCTTGCTCCTCCTCCTCCTCTTCCAGAATAAAAAATGATTAACTCTAGCTTGGCAAAGAATTTTACTGATATCAAATTTGTGGATTTACTAGGATAATCTGAAAAAAAACTACTCAAGGTGGGTTAGAGAGACTTCTCAGGAAGAGTAGGTAGTCCTTCGCCTTAGGAAAAATTACTTCTAGATAATTTGGATTTTTTTTTTAATTTTTGGATTTTCAACCCATTTTGTCTATGATTCTACTTAACTTTCAAAACACATTGCACGTTTCTGCAGAATTATTCTATCAGATTCATGTATTTTTATAATATTTTTTTTAAAAAGACTTTTAAATTAGGGAAAGCACATTGCAGATATATTGTCAACTGTCATTGGAAAGACATTTTTTCTTCATTTGCTTTTTTCCCCATGTGAAACCATAAAAGAAAAAATGCCTTCTGGGGCATTACAGAGAAAAAAGATAAACAATTGGAAGGGCCTTCAATCTTGTCATTCCCTTGTGTAACAGAGTGATAGTCAACCACTGTCAGGGACAGCTCAATGCTCCCAGGACAATTAACTCCTTTGACCAAAGTCCAGTATAAATTATACCTGAGAGACCCTCACAGCTCTTCTTGTGGATACAACCAACAATAAAGCAAAACAAGTTTTTGTGCTGGCAACCTGGCACTTTTTGTTGTCTTTACACCAGTTCTGAAGTGGGATGCTCGAGGTCTTTTTATCCTCCAGTTGGTACCTTGCAGAGTGATTTGTGCCTGTGGAGGACGGGTACAAACACTGCACATTGTGGCCGCAGCAGGCAAGGGAGAATCAAAGCATTATGTCCAAAGAGAAAGATGTATTCATGGTTTTCTCATGCTTGCCATGATCGGCTGCTCATTTCTGAGCTGTTCAGCTACAGATTTTCTGCAGTCGACTTCAGACACCGCAGAAGAACAGCTGGGAAATCACTGAAGCAGCAGAGCAGAGTTACAATAGAAAGGGGAAAAAAAAAAAAACCAAAACAAAACAACCTTATTGAAAGAAAACTGTCCAAGGCAGCCCCATGGTGCCCTTTCACACTGAGACACTGTCCCAGGGAACCCCCTGGGAAATTGCAAGATGTATTTTTCCCTGATAACAATGTGAAAAAGCACAGAAAATTACACACGGCATCTCGCTGTGTCGCGTTGCTTTAGGAGAGCGGGACGGTGAGACCACGGGCTTGGATAACACTGGGTTCATTCCCAGCTGCAAATAAATACATAAATAAATAAATAATAACAGCCTAGCAAAACACGGCTAGTGTCTCATCGAGGACTTGTTTGTTAACTCCTGATGAGATGCCGTGTACAGTCATGCTGCCCTGAGGAGTTTATAATACCAGAGCCCGAGCCTCCAACCTTTCCTAAGTGCTGCTGTGAATAGTCTTGTGGGACTGCAGTAATTGAGGTAACTGTGTTACTTCTGGACTAGATCATGCAACTCTTACATCAGGCATTAAGCACTTAGGAGAGAAGCCCCATTCACTTTACTGATGGCTTTTAGACGGGAAAATGTATTGTAATCACAGAGTTACCTACCCTTGAAAACTGCGGGTACTCAGTTACTCAGGACAAAATGGAGAAATCTAAGGAAGTTCACATAGAAAACAACCAACAAATGAACTATACACAAAGCTAATCTCTCCTCTTCTGGTAATTTCTCCCGCTTCCAGGCAATCAAGCCCACTTTTGCCAGTGACTGTCAAAAGACAGTGCTACCCTAAAGTGAGTAGCTTTAGCTCCAATTAATAGTTGCAGGTTCCAGCTAAATCCAGCCCCCTATAATGTTCCACCCCATTGTGGACATGCCTCCAAAACACCTCCTGTTTGACAAAAAACCCCATTGCACTGATGCCTGGACCCCTGAGGCTGACCAGGACTGCTCCATCCTGAGCAGGGCTCTATTTCCCATATTAAAAGTCAGCTCCTTGGCAGGGATTGCTGAGCGTGGAAATCCATTAGCCTTGCCTATGTGCTGCTGAAACCCCAGCCCCGTGTCATATGTTATCCTGTGCATTCTCCTTTGAAAAAAATAATTCACAGTAATGGTGCCACCACTCTGTCAGCCTTGTAGACTCCTGTAGTAAATAATTAATCTCATTTATAAGATTTTTTTTTCAAGGACTGAGAAGTTTTCTCGGCAGAATTCACCTGTAAATGTGGCTGTGTTTAATCAGACTCCACAATATATTCCAGACGTGCATCTGGGCAGTGCCTTGAGAAAGGTGTGTCAGAAAGAAGGGCAATCTGTGCTTGCAGAGAGACCCAGTAGAAAGACATTTCCCTCTTTAGCTTTGGGAAGAGCCCTGAGTTCAATTCTTCCCCTTAGTGCCTTCAGTGTTTGCTCAGCCTAGAATAATCTTTGGAAAGAGAGGGAAAATATTTACAAGACATTATAATTTCAAGATAATATAAATATCCGTATATTATAATACAAAGGTATTATAGCTGCAAGATTATAATTTCAAGACATTTTTACAAATAGTTTCAACATTTTTCCAAATACGTTCATCACACTCCTAATTTGAGAATAATAATTTATATCTTTGAACTATATTTCTTCTTATTTGCCCTTATAAGGTATCTCCAGAGAATTATAGGAAGGTTTGGGTTGGAAGAACCTCAAAGATCCTTTGGTTTCATCCCCTGCCATGGGCAGGAACACCTTTCATTAGACCAGGTTGCTCCAAGCCTTGGACCCTCCAAGGCATGGAGTAGCCACAGCTTCTCTGGGCAGCCTGTGCCAGGGCCTCACCACCCTCAAAGGGAAGAATTTCATCCTAACCTCTAATCTAAACCTATTCTCTCTCAGTTTGAAGCCATTCCCACAGTATTCACTGTGGCCACAGTTCTGTACAGTTCTCTGTGGTTTTGGATCCCTGTATCTCTGTGGTGGGGTGTAGAAGAGATATCTTTGGGGATTTTTTTGAGCCTTGTGTATTTATTTCCATTGATCTTCTGGTATAATCTGGTTTTAAATGATTTTTTGCAACTGTTAGACGATGGCACCTTTCTTGGCAATTGCAATTCCATGTTCCTCTCTGAGTATTTACGGATTAAAAATAGTTATGCACATAATGGCTACATTTTTTTCAGGAGACATAAAATTATCATCTAGATCACTGGTAGGCCCAATGGAGGGAGAGGAGAGCTCTCACAAAGTCATTTATTTGATCATGTTTTTCAAGAATTTAGTAGCTTCTTTAGGAAATCTGAAAGTTATTCTTGACAAACTGTTATGGTCACATATCCAAGCTTTTTTTTTTCTGGAGTTACCAGTGTCGAGGACAGACTTGTGGAGCTGGATGTCCTTCCACCTTTGTAGTTGTCTTATCTTCATCCTTGGATGTTTTCAGGGTCTGAGTGGATCAAGCCCTCAGCAATCAGGTCAGACCCCAGAGCTGCCCCTGCTGGGGCAGAAGGTCTGACCAGGGACCTCCTGGGGCTCCTTCCAGAATTTCTCTGTGATATCATGCTCTGCCCACTTGCCTGAGTGAGAACTGTTGCTCAGTTAAGCAGTTAAATCTGAATCCTTTGTTTAGTGGAACATGAACCAGCATCCACAGGAATGTGCTGGATTCTGAACCTTTAAATCTTGCACTGCACTGCAAATTGTCCCTGTGAGGACCAAGTATGGACTGTCCTGCAGATACATCTCTGGCTGCTGTGTTTAAGGATTCTTTGTATATATGTCAGTGTAAAATACTTAATTCTTTTGTAGCAACCTCTTTTTCTAGAAGACCTATCGTCCTCCCGTGGATCAATTTGTCTAAAGGAATGTAATCTATATTTACTTTGCAGTAGGCACTGTAGCTCTCAACTATGCTTTTAGCTGATTCAGCTCCAATTCAGCTTGCTCTGACCTCAGAAATATTCCCTGCTAACTGTCCTCCTGTTCACTCCAATTTGTACTGCCTAAATGCTCACTGCTGAGTGTCCCTCTGGCCATTTTGAAAGGTGTTTCATCACACTACAATAAACGTGAAATACTGATGCACTCAAAACAGCAAAAAAAGGAGGGAAAAAAAAGCAGCTGGATATCGACATGGGACCAGACAGGGGCATTTATTACACTTTACTTTCATACCATTGTCTACCTTTGGCAAAGGAAGGCTCTCAGGGTCCCTGGTGGGCCAAGCCGGTCGATACTACACAAGAGTTAAATTAGACCTCAAGTCAAGCACATATCTACCTTGGCTGGGATACCTCCAACCCAAAGTCCCTGGAAAATTTACATTTTTCCACTAAGTTAACCAATAACAGAGTGAAATGAGTGAGAAAAAAGCAGCTGTCTAGCCTGCATCTTGCTTCATTATCAAATGGATGTTGTCCAAACAGCAGCTAAGGTGCCTTCCCAGGAAGACAAACAGGTTGATATACAAGATGTGGTCAGTGTTTATCAGGCACATTAAGAAAAACAATTCAAAAAAGGTTAGTAGGCATGTAATAACATTCTTGAAAGGTTTCTCCCATGCCTTTTGTTATTCTAAAGGTGTTTTTTTTCCCCTCTCTTCCTAATCTTCCAGTATCTAAACTAGCTTCCTTGTTTTCATTCACACACAGAGTTTTTACTAATATTAGTGTTATATTAATTTGTCAGTGCAGAACATACTTGGTCAATTTGGAACCCTAATTCAAAGGTCCAAAATAAACAGATTCCAGGCTGTCTTGTCTTTATACTCTTCTCTAACCACTGAAAACTCCAAGCACATCAGAAACTGCAAGTGTAACCCTATGGAATCAGAACAATAATTTTCAAAATAACAGCCTCTTTGGTTGGAAAACAGATTAAGGTGATTCAAGCCTTGATGACTTAAGAGAGGGGTCATATTCATATGACCTCTGGGTGACCACCTCGTTGGTGGACAAACCCCTCCAAAAATGTTCACAAAAGAATTTTCTTCTACACAATAACCTCCAGTAGGTGACCTGCATTTCATAGAATCATAGATGGTTTGGGTGGGAAAAGATCTTAAAGGTTATCTTGTTCCAACCCCCTGCCATGGACAGGGAACCTTAAATTATTGACCTACATAAGACAACATATAAATTGTAAAATAGAATTAGAATCATAGAATTATCAAGGCTGGAAAAGACCTTTGAGATCATCTAGTCCAATCTATGTACCAATAAAGTAATAAATTTGTTGATCATAATATCCTTGAACTGAAAAAAAACCACAAGCAAACAAACAATAACAACAAAGCAAAACCAGGCCACCAACACCTCCTCAACAAGTAAAATGAAAGTATTTCATGCAAATGAGGGCTATGTTTGTTATTGTATTATTTCATAGAGTGAGTAGGTATTTTACTCATCAGGAATCAAGGCACAGTGCCGGTACTTAATCTGTACAAACTCTGTTGCTTTATTATTTTAATAATTTGAAATATATTCCTCATCTGTCAGCTCTCTACTTCAAGCTCAGGCATTGTGAACAACCATATCTTTATCTCTTAAAAAGCTTTGCTTGGTTTATTTCCAAAAGAGCTCTTTCCTACCTATTTGCTGTTGGAGAAAATTATTTTGAAATATGAAACAGGTAAACCTTAGCCTGCCAGATGTCTTCTTCATGTAAGCAATTTAAATTCAATTTGTGGCAGAAAATACAGGCAACTTGTGGATCAATAGGCTGCATTCAGCTGAGCTGACATGCAACACCTGATCCACCGCCAACCTGGCTGGGCTTTTTTTCCTCTTACCTGAGGGACTTTCCCTGGCTTTTATCATTAGGTAGAATCTCCTAGGATTACAGGTACTTAAAGCTAATTAGGTCTGCTCTGTTCCCCTCCATTTGAATGGCCTCTGTTTCTGCAACAGCCAGTTTACTCTTGTATTTCAGGGGGATAATTGCGGTGGCACACGCCAGCGAGGGAAATGATAGCCTTGCACAAACACACACCCAGCCTCTCGCAGGAGAAGAGGGTGATGAGATAATAGCTGCAACAAAAGCTGCTGCAGGTTCACCTTGCTCACTTTCAGGGCTTTTGTCAGATATCTGCCTTCAAAGCTGTAATTATGTGATTAGAAGGAAGAGGCTGTAAACAAACAGGACTTTACTCCTCCCCAGACATGGGAAGTGAGGCGTGTCAATCCCCAAAGCTCCTCCAGGAATACCTGCACCTCGCTGGCATGTGGAAGGCTCTGGGATGTGTGATGTGCATGCACATCAATCCTTCTCTCAACGCTCACAGCACGCAAGTTATTAACACAAAAATCATTTTCCATTCACATACGTTTAACGAGGGTTCAGAATGAAATTTAATCATTGCTCAGATTTGTAATAATTATTATTATATGTAGGGTTAAGTGCTGGAAAAATGGAGCTTTTATTTGCCATTTAACAATTCCCCCTTCTATCTGTGAGCTCTGATTCTCCCATTATTGTGTTTCCTACAAATATCCCAGATACTTATAAATATTCTATTGCAATGAATTTTATATAACCCTTCAGTTGTAACAGCGGAAGCTGCATTTTGAACTTAACCTAAAATCCAGTGCAGTAAAGCCAATTTTTAAATGTAACCTTTCCACCAAGTGGTAAAGACAGTCATAAAGTCACTTATTATTGCTCAAGTCCCTCTTGACATACAATTAATCCATCTCAACCCCCATCCAAAAATCCAGAGGCAGCAAATTTGCCCTTCCTGAATTCACAATTCATAGAGGCAGAGGGTTATCCAGCACTCCCTGACTGGGTGCTCACATTGCAGGAAAGGGAGCACAGATGAACATTTAGGAGACACTCATCTCACTGTGTGTCAGCATGAGGGGAAAAAAAACAATGACTGGGATGGAATATCAGGATCTCTCAGAATCACTCAAAAATGTGTGGATATGGTGCTTGAGGACACGGTGTAGTGATGAACATGGTGGGGCTGGGTTGATGGTTGGATTTGATGATCTCAGAGGTCTTGTCCAACCTGAATGATTTTATGATTCAGGTATGGGTGGACAGTCTTCTCTCTTTGCATCATTATAAGAACTCCAGATTTCCAGACTTCACACACATCTAGAGAGGTCGGGAGAACGGACCTTTGGAGATTGTCTAGTTCAGTCTCACACTTCAATCAAGAGTCTGAGTGTAGAAAACCTCCGCATGTAAATCTCTTTGAACTTTAGGAAATAAACCAACAAGTCCTTTTTGAGACTGGTGTTTTCCAATAAATGATGCCACCCTCCTGAGGAAATGCAAAGCAGTAACTCAGAGGACAAAGAAGATGTCAAAATGGGTTAAAATAAAGTTATAAGCAAGACACATTATTTAACCTGGACTTTGACCTTTGTGTGCACTCAGAAGGAAACCCAAGAGCTCTCCAAAACCAGAACTCGTGCTGCTGTAAGGAGGCTCACTGCAGCCCTCAGAGCAGCCCTACAAATTGATGCTGTGTCTTCCAGCATCAACCAAAAATTGTTAAGTGCCATGTTTGTCTCCTGCTTTTTATAACTAGTCCAAACCAAAACTGTGAATTTCCCAAAGGGTGAGGAAGAGGGTAAGGATTAGAAATAGGCTATTAAAAACAAAACAACTAACAACTCTCCACCATTATAACCATATTTCCAAGCTCTGACAATACTTTTATATGGTGCTGCCATCAGTCATTACACATCCCTCTGTATATCTTTAGAAACCAGTAATCACAGTAGGAACTAGATATTGATATCACATGAAAATATGCTTGAATAGACTGTAAATTGGGCATACTGAGAATAATGTAGTCCTATCCTGTGTTTTCTTTCACAACAATCCTTTACTACATGGCACTATCCAAACCCATTATTGAATATAAAATTATTAGGTGTGTCACTGTTTCTTCCACAAAATTATGCATCTGCTGTGCAATATCCTGGTGACGAATCATCCTGTTTTATTGACCAGTAATGCTGAAATATAGACAGATTAAGATTGAAACCCTCCCATAATTTTTTTCAGTGGAGCTGGGAATTTACAAATCTCAAAATGATCAGAGTGGGGGACACTCAGCATTTCAGTGTAGCAAGATCCCTGGGGACAAGGACACTTCTTCCTGATGGAAACTGACCTAAATGACTTCATGGTCTTCATTTTTTATCTCTGCACAGACAGAACCCAGTATTCCAGTGTGTCATTCAATTTCCTAATCATAGAATCATTAAATGGTTTATGTTGGAAGGGACCTCAAAGAGTATCTTGTTCCACCTCCCAACCATGGGCAGGGACACCTTCCACTATCCCAGATTGCTCCAAGCCCTGTACAGCCTGGCCTTGGACACTTACAGGGAGGGGAGTGGTGACAAATCTTTATTCCTCTTGTGGTTCCCTGACAGGTTGACTGCACATCTTCCAAACTACAACAAGTGAGACAGGAGCTCTACACACCGAAGCTGTGTTAATTAAATAGACCTAAAAACCCTGAGGAAATTAATATGTGATCTTACAATGATTTACCATATCATAACACATATGTCCTGATCCAGCAAATCACTTAAGAAAGTGCTTAAGTTCAGCCTGTCATTTCAAATCAAGCTTCAAGATCAACCTTGATGCTGTAATGACATAAGTGAATTAGACTGGAGCCTTAGTGTAGTCTTCTTTGTGTAATTTCCTTTATTATTACAAAATAAATAAGTGGTAAGAATAATTTTGGAAGTTGTGTCATGTGGTACCATTCTTGATCAGAATTGACAAATTTAGAGCCATGGCAGAGATGAGCTCATGAAGTGGTAGGAAAGGTGTAAAGGTTTTAAACTGCCAGAGGACAGGATTAGATGGGGTATTGGGAAGAAATTCTTGACTGTGAGGCTGCTGAAGCCCTGGCACAGGTTGCCCAGAGAAGCTGTGGCTGCCCCATTCCTGGAAGTGTCCAAGGCCAGGTTGGACAGAGCTTGGAACAACTTGGGATAGTGGAAGATGTCCCTGCCCATGGCAGGGGGTTGGAACTAGAAGATCTTTAAGGTTCCTTCCAACCAAACCATCCTGTGATCCCATGACTCTCAAGTAGCTTCACTATTTGGCCATGTGGAGCTGCTGGTGGGGCTGACTCTTCACCGATGGTATTTTAAGATGTTTGCAATAGGAGATGCACACACTGTGTCTGTGAGCTCTGCAGCACAAGGTGCTCTCTGGAATTCCACTCGTGCAGCACGTGGTGCCTCCTCCCTGTTCCAACACCTGCTTTCTGATTTCAGGTTACCTGCAGATAGCAAATAAACGAGCAGTAATGTCTGTCCAGGCTGATCTGGGACAAGTTCAACCTCAGAATAAGGCTTTAGTGACTTTGCAGACATACCTTGTGATGGTCCCTTTTGAGCTGACACTGGGAAGAAAAAATTCCCTACTGGCTAGAAACCCATCACTTTTTGCTCCTGCCTGTTTTGTCTTCAGTCCTGCCTGCCTGTAGCTTCCCTGACTGAATTTGTTTCCATTTCCTCAAGTCTTTAATTTTATCATTACTATCTCCTCTTTTTCCTCAGTTTCCCACCCCTCTGTATTGTTCCAGCAGTCCCAAGCAATGGCACTGGCTGTGGCAGGTGAATGATCCACTCTCCCTACATAGCAAACTCTTTGTGAATCTCATTCCAAATTCTGAGCATGTTTGTAGGGCTGTGACTTGGCCATATTTGGGTGAATGTTTAGTGAAATGGTAAAATTTGTCTTGGCATTGAAAATGTTATCCCTTCAGCATCCAATACCTTCAGTCAAAATAGGGAGGCACAGAGGCTTTTCAAAAATAATTAAAACTGGTTTTTAATGTTAATAAATATTTCAGGAAAAGATATTGTTATTAGATCAATTAAAATTAATAATAAACTAGAGAAACAGGCTTTAGATGTGTAGTCCTTCAACAAATTTCAACTTCTGTCTAAATCTGTTGTGCACCTGACAGAGCAATAGCCCTATTGCTGCTTTAGTATTCTAACATACAAAAATAATATTTTAAAGTATAAATATAAATATACAAACCTTATTTTCCTTGCCATCAATCTGAAAAATAGCTAAATTTTTTATGCCAATTTTTTCCAAAATTAGCCCTGACATAAACAGCCAGAGCAATTACAAGCCTGTGGAATCATAAGTGACAGAACCCAGGGTTTTATACTGGAAGGCATCAGGCATCCCTACATACACACACAGGGAGAGAAGATAAAAAAAAAAAAAAAGAAGAAAATGAGAGGCAGAGGGAACATATGTTGTAGACAATCCTTCCTCCTCTAAAACTGCTGTTGAGTCAAGTAACCTGTTTAAAAACAATGTATTCCTCTAACTACAGCCACCTGGCTTGTAATTATAGTCCTCATTAGAACCTGCTACAGGTCTTGAGTGATTAGTTATTGTTTATAAACTGTTCAACTGTAGACCACCTGTTTTCATATAGTACTGCACCTTCTTCTTGCCTCGCTGCATCAGGTCTATTAATAGAAAAGCACCTGTTTCCTGACAGTGCAAAACCAGAGATAAACGTGTATATCCAAGCAGCTGGGGGAAAGGTCTTTGTGAAGGACAACCAGATATATTTGTTGCTATTAAGCTGTCTCTAGTCACAGTTAAAGCATTTGATGAAGTTGCCCTGCCTTGTGTCTCTCATGCCCGTGTAGACTCCCCAGTATCTGATGTGGAGCTCTTGGAGAACATTTATAATTAGCCCTCCAGAGATTGGGAAGTCTGGGGAAATAAAACATGAGACTTGAATCCTGACACTAATTGTTAAAGGAGTTAAATGCTCCTGCATGCAAAGCACCCAAGACAAAAGGAAAGGTGAGTGGCCACGATGTGCAGATGCAGGAGGTGAGGCATGAACTGTGTTCCTTAAATAAACACAAGGATCACTGCGGCCCCACTGGCAAAGGCAAAGAGGAGGCACTGATTTTCTTAAGGCAATTCAGTCATGTAGACAACAAACTCATGCTACAGTTAAGATACTTAGAGCCAACTTCTGCTCTGAGTCACGCTGGATTCAGCTGATTTATTCCCAGACTTAAGCAGTGTAACCAAGAGCAGGATTTGGCCCCTAGACCCCTAAACTATAATTATTCCATCGTTAGTTTTCATTTATGTTCGTGAGTGGCAGATGATATTTCAGTTTGTTTTTTTTCTAAGGACTGAGTTGTCTACCTGGTTGCAAAGTAAAAATGAGCTCTGTCTGCAAGACTGCCTGGGAGAGTGGACACATGAGCAGAGAGGCAGAGCCGGAGGCAGAAACCTGGAGCGAGCGGCCGCGTGGCCACTCCGTGTGGAGGAGCCGGCTGTGTGCTCAGAGAAGGAGGCAGCAGGCTGTGCCATGAGAGGGGCACACCAAAACCTGCTTGGGCAAGGGCAATTGGGCCCTTCTGTAGTGGGATGAAGTCAATTTTTGGGAGTGCATCGTGTGTTTGCAGCATTTTAAATCCCAGGTGATGCAGAGGGCGGTGGGAGCTGCCATCCTCTAATGTAATGATGGGGAATGCAACATTCCCAGAATCTCAGATGCCCTTTCCTTGCTCTGTTCTAAACACTTTTGGCCATGCCTTAACCTTATCCGGTGTAATATATGCAGTGGTTGTTTGCAGTGGGCCTGCCCCATAATTTTTTGAGGAATATCCAGGCTCCCTTTGCTCTGGCTTTCCTCTCCTTATGAACCAAAAAGCTGCCTCTGTCTGTGACCTGTAAGTATTCCCCAAAAAAACAATAATTGGATTTCTGATTAGCATTTTTGGGACTGGCTGATCATCCTTAAGGGAACATTATTGCTCATAGGCAGTTGGTTTTGCTTACTCATTTATTGGGTAACTGATAGTTTCCAATGTGAGATGGCACAGCATGAAAAATTAGGGGATAACACAGTCTGAACATTAAGCCAGGAAAGTTTTCTGTATTAAGACACAGTGGCATGATGAACAACCCAGTCATCACCCTGTGTTCCCACAGAGCAAATGGTAGGCACCTGTGCATAGCAGTGAATCATCTTATCAGTTGTTTATTCATGACTGAACATGTTCCCAGACCTGGTTCTCAGTGACCGTCTCCAATACTTATTTGTTCACTGTTCTTCCTTAGGAATCAAACAAAGCTTTCACTTTATGCAAAAAAAAAGCATGAGTAAAGCCACTAGAATTATGCAACTAAACTGAGACAAGCATATTTATTTGCTCAATATTTAAATGATATCGACACTCCCCATCATTATTTCAAGGATCCTATAAAACCTCACTTCCAGCAGAACCTCAGGATGGGAAACATCAAACCTGTCTTCCCAAAGTGCCCCAAGTACACTAAGACACCAAAGGATTTACATTTTGGCAGAAAGAATGGCAAATAACTTAAAATTCAACAATGGCACTGAGGTTTTTCTGGGTACAAGATCTTCACAGGATCCTTTTGTTGCTTTTTTCAGCTGTGGTAGAAATCTGTAGGCTGTAAAAAATCATCAGTGGGTTGGATAAGAAAAATTTCTTCACCCAGAGGGTGGCTGGGTACTGGGACAGGCTCCCCAGGGTTTGACCACAGCACCGAGGATGGCAGAGCTCAAGGAGCTTTTGGACAGTGCTCTCGGGCACATGGTGTTGGCATGGCATGGCATGGCACAGGGCCAGGAGTAGGACTCAGTGATCCTCATGGGTGCTTTCCAACTCAGGATATTCCATGATTTTATGTTTTTGTGATTGGAAGAGGCTTCCCACAGAAATGCTGCAGTCACCATCCCTGGAAGTGTTCAGAAAACAAATCGATGTGGTACTTCATGATACAGCTTAGTGATCATGGTGGTATTCAATTAAAGGTTGGACTTGATGATCTTGGACATCCTTTCCAGCCTTAATAATTCTGTTATTATATGTGCATATATTAACTTGGGCTCACCATTGCTGTCTCTACTCACAGCTTTGTGACTGCTGGATCACCCAGTAAGCAGAGTGGGTCATTATTCATTGCAAAATAATGTGTGGGTACACCCATGGTGACAACAGTCATAGGTGTGTGTTTTAAATATGTTTATTTGAAGAAAAATATCAAGTGAAAGGAGCATAATTTGATAAATAACTGGAACAATAGACTGTGCAAATGAAAGATGTTTCAGCAGGATTCAATCACCTTGAAGGGGACTTCACTGGCAAAAGCCTAAGCACTTTCAAGGTTGCTATTTTTGAAGTGAATTACTAGATTAGTCTATGCTGAAAAATAGAAAGACAGGTCATACGCCTTTTTCAGAGTAGTACTTATGGCTCTATGCAAAAATAATCACATCCAAACCTTGCCCCCCAAAAAACCCCACCCAAATAACCCTCTAAACATAGTTCCCAAGCCAAAATGCATTTTAGATTCTTAGGAGTTTTATCAATTTCTTTTTCCAAATACAACAACTGTTGCAATGACAACATCATTGTGTGGAACACGAGTAAAATAAATAAATAAATAACAATAGTTACCTCTTTATTGTCCTACTGCAGCTTTTCTGCTAATATTATTGTAGGTATAGTTCAATATCTAGCAACAAGTGTGCAAAAATCAAAACCCAACAAAAGCCCTAAGAGCTACAGAGTAGCACAGAGGGGTCTCTTTTTAAAGTGACTAACCCAGTTGATTTGAATACAAATTTGGAAAATAATCAAAAGTTCTCCATTGTGAAGAACTGGCAGTAGGGTCTACAGGAAGCACAGATCTTCCTTGCCCAGTGGGTTACCTCATGTTTGGAGAAATCAGAACTTTTCGGAGCTGGTGCAACCTCTCTCTTTGAAATCTTTTGCTTGCTGTTTCTTTTTTAAAGGTGTTAAAGAAATATGACTGTAATAACAACTGACAAAAATCTCTGAGCTTGAACTGAAGTGGGAAATCACAGAGGTTACTTATTTCCTCATGCTTTTACCATTTGTTCTCTTTTCTTGAGGAAGTTGAAAGACCTGAGGTTCAAACTTAATAAGGCCCCATGCGGTTTCTAAGAGTATTTACAAGATGCAAAAAATAAGCCAGCACATTTCTTATATTTAAATTTGTTTTCAGTCATCTAAGCTATTACACAGTAGGCCATCCTGAAACCTTTTGTAACAAGCAGTAAATGTTTCTCAGACAAGGGAAAGAATGATGTGTTCAACTGGTCCAGCTGCTTGAGCCTGGGAAAGCGACAAAATATTGGTGTGAGTGCACTCCCCACATCCCAGTGTGTTTCAACATCATGGAAATGGAGCTGCCTCCAGCCCATGGCTTGTGCTGCAGGCATGTGGGTGGGGAGGTACCTGTGGGATGCCCCTCTGGGGTGGCAGCAGCTTCCTTTGGCAGCTGAAGCTTTGTGGGGTGATGAGACACATAATGACACAGAATTTTATTAACCACAATTGCTTACTATTTTCAAGGTGTGCCCTTTGGTTCGTGAGAAGCTTTCCATTTTTAGTGGGGGGGAATGAGGTGAATTCCTCTGAGTCTTAGTTGTATAACACCTGCTCTAGACACCATCAGCAGTTCAGTTTTAACTCTAGTCCACGTCTAATAGTTTGGTGTGTCATGGAGCAGACCAGCTCAGATCCTGGAAGTTCTCTGGGTGCAGTAGCACAGAGCTCTGCAAAGCCACAGAGGCAAAGCCAGTTCATCAGCACAGGGCTTTGTGTGTGTGATAACCAAGGCAGCCAAAGGGAGGTCTTGGAACATGTTCCCACATATTCTAAATAAACAGTGTTACAGAAGCCTTCTTGGCGAATTTGTCTTTTGAAACCTTTCTCATTCTGGAGAGACTTTATCATAAGCAATCAAGCATGGAAGGAATGTCTGAAGGCCTCAGTGACACTCATTAGTGTTTTTTGGATGGGATATTGGGGAAAACGAGTTTTGTTTTGTTTAAATTCCTTTTTCAAACAAACTTTAGCACCTACAAACACCAAATACACCCATGTCCATCAGAGAGTCCCTGGAACGCAGATGAGACATTTTGTCCAGTGCTCTACTGAGTCACTGTAAAAATAACCCCACCAAGAACAGCTGACCAGCAGTCGCTTTCATGTCAATCTTTTCTCCTTTTATTTTCCTTTAAAAAGAAAAAAAACTCAAAACCTAAAAATTACATTTTAATGGAAGCGCGCAGATTGAGGAGGGTTTTTAGCTGGAAGATCCAAGTCATTATTAAAAAAACCCAAAATATGTAGACACATATTTGCCATGGAAACCTTGGGAACAACATAAATATGAATCATGTTGAAAGTGAGTGGGCACAGAGTGGAGTGAAGGGTCCTGTTTGCCAGCCTGAGCCGAGTGAGAGCCACTCACCATCCACCCAGGACACTCAACAGGGATCAGGCCACGGGGCTATCCGTGGCCAAGGTCACATTGACATAGTCATGGCATCTGGTGAACATGAAACAGGGCGTTACGAGGCAAAATATGCTTGTCCTCAGCTGCTGTGCTGCCAACAGTGATTATTTCTTCTCATAATATCATGTTTTCTAATCGACCAAGAGAACCTCCAGCCACTGGGCAGTCACGCAGCTGCAACTGGGCCATGTGTAAGTGAATTCCTTTGAGAAGCATAAAGAACATCCCAAAATAGCTTCTAACAGACATTTTTAATGCCTGCCTACATTGCCTTCTTTTTCTGGATTTCTCTCTTCTTCTTCTTCTATGTTGGCCAGGATGGGGTCTGAACAGATTTGGTGGCTTCAGAGCTCTCCTGGGTTTTCCTGATGAACAGAGCTGAGAACTGCTTGCAAGAATTTCTTCAGTAGCTCTTTTTGTTTTCTTTAGGTTATTCAATTTCACAATTTTTGTTATTCTAGGAAAAAAAGGCAAAAATAATATTCACATCCTTTTTTACATCTTACTTCAGTCAACCACTTATTCTTTTCTTCATTGTATATTTATTTAAATGCGTTGATGTCTAAGAGAGAGCCTTTCAGTTTGAGACTTCTATCTGAAAGTCACCTGGCAAGATTTTCAAATGAAAGAGCTGCAGGTTCAGATAAGCATCCAAAATATTATATTTTCTATCATGCATACAACTCCTTGTGAAGATGTACAACCGTACAGATTCTCAAAAAATTATGGTATTCCAGACTGGAAACTGACTTTTAAAGTGGCTCAATATGCTTTGTTATTTATCATCTCAGTTCTGTCTAGCAATATTCAATACTGGTCAGAAAAACATGAACATAGGGATCTAAGGAGCTGCAGGTATTGGACACTCAGTAGAAACAATTCCTACATGGCTTCAGGGTACAACTGCCAGATTGTTTGTTTGTTCAGATTTCCAAACTTACTTGATGCTTTTCTATCACTTGCTCAGTTGTTAAATAGAGAGGGACAAAAAGTTCCAAGCATAGATCAAACACAGGAAGTTTCAGATCCCAACATTTTGACTAAGCTACTGTCCTTGCTCACTGTGTGGATCAGGATGGCCTGTCACTATGTCTAAACACCAGAAATTCAGTACCAGGAGGTAAAATATCCTGTATATTGTTAATGCTAAGTTTTCCACAAGAGCTCTGTGCTTAAACTCCACTTTAATTTATTCCTGTGAGCTCTTGTTTCATTCACTGGAATCACAAACACTTTTGGATGTGGTGACTCCACAGTTTAACTACTCACTATTTTTAAAAAGTATTTTATTTTCTTGCTACTCTTATACTGTGAGAATATAAGTGGAAACAGCATTAAAAAGAGGCCATTCTTATTTTTTGATTATAATGCACCTGTCAGAGGAAGTCCTGAAGGCAGAGAGCTGAGCTAACAGACTCCATGTATCCCATGCGTTCACTCTCAGAATAAGTCTCACAAACATATCTTTCCACTTGGTTTTGCTTTTTCCTTTATATTTTTTTTCCAGAAATCTAGATTTTAGCTACACCTAAGAGGGACAATCTCTATTTTACAGTTTCTCTGAGTTTGGATCTGAATCATGGCATGGTGGTCTTCCCACCAGGGAAGGACATTCAGTTAAATAATCCTTTTAAAAGATATTTCAGAAAGAAAGAATAACCTTCACCACCAAAAGAGGAGCTGAAAAAACCCTCAGGTTGTGAGGATGAGGCATTTTACTGAGGAAAGTATTATAAGTTCTGAATTCCTATAAGCTTCTCTACATATGATAAATTTACTTTGAAGTCCCTTTAAGCATATCCAAACAGGCATTAAAACTGGAATCATCTGAATTTCAGCATTTATAGGTAAAGTCAGTGTTCATTTAGAGCACATAAACACAGTAAGGTGAACATAAATCAGTTTTGAACATGTGCTTTCCTGCATCAGTTGCTTCAGACTCTCCTGGTGCTTAAAGCCAGGATATCCAACTTTGCATTTATTCCAGCAGTTCCTCATGGGTGATGACTTGCAAAGCCTTGAGTAGCCACTGTGATATGAAACACACCAAAATTCCCTGTGAAAATGCTCTTTGTGATTATCAAAGAGTATTTTCATGAAACAGCTTATTCTGCTAAAGGTAAAAAAGGTTACCTTAATCACCTTAATTAATTTTAAAAAATGCTGCTTCCTACTGTCTCTCTAGAGATGGATATGAATTCTTCTTCTATTGAGCTGTTGCCAACAAGTCATATCCCTTTCTGGAAAGTCTTGGAGCCCAAAAGCTGCTGAGTCCATGCCCAGTCTCTAAGGGAGAACACCATTTCTTACAAATTATATATCTGTTGTTACAGGCCATGGTCTTTATGGAGACTTTTCCCTGTTATGCCCCAAATTATCTGGCCCATTAAAAAAAATTCCCATTAGACATTCCTTCCTTGTCCCCATGAGATTATATGATGCATGCTTACTATTTTCCTGAAGGTGCTCACATTTCTGATTGGTTTATTAATTTGTGTTTATTGAAGGTACTCTGGTATAATGTTTTATCTTAATTAGTATTTTTATGCCCACTAGATTAAGTACGTGTGTGGGCAGGTTTTTATGCTGTGTGTCTTCCTACTGCAACTGAGGGTTAGTGTTTTACTTCAGGAAAGAAAATTTATAATCAATTTAAAAGTAATTACAGACACATTTTGCTTCAAAAGCAAACTATACTGCATTAGGATGAGACAATAATTTTAGGTTCAAATCCATAAGTTCTTAGTCTAATAAGCTCCTGTTGACCTATGTTTGATATCAACCTGCTTAAATTAGGAGAAACCTGCCTTCTTAGGATAAAATCTAAACTTTATTTTTCCTCACAGAAATAAATCTTCTTCTTCTTGGGCATTCATTGAACAAGGAAATTCATACACCTCCTTTAAAAAAAAGAGAATTTTTGTTAATATAAGGTTGGCAGTTGCAAAAATAATATGTATTTCCAGGTTAATTCTTCTGCATTTTAGTTGTGGGATAAGATTCTCTTACTCATTGTCATACTCAAAGAAATATTTAATTTCTTGAGTAAGACCCTTAAAATCAGGTCCAGTAGGAGCAGCAGAGCCTTAAAACACCAGGGTTTTTTCTGGTCATGAGAGTATCAGACTTTGTGCTTCTTGGTTCTTCATGGTGGACACCCATATAATTAAATGGTTACTGGCTAATATTATCTTTCACAACTTTATTCCATGAATAAGTTTTAGCTTCAACATATATTAGATTTGTTTTTTCTCTAAGATATGTATTTCTGTTTTGTATAGAGGCAAGCTTTGTTTTAATCTGATAATTCCCTCTTAAAAAGCTTAGAAAATCACGATGCTTTTCACTTCATGTTCCTCATATTCTACCTCTGCAAACCAAGTTACTCCCTGCTTTGAGCAATTTTAATCTTGCATAATTCCAACCAGTTAAATGGAATTGCTTTCGATTAGCCAAAAAGAAGTATTTAGATGTTTTGCCCTTATTTTTAACTTCTAGTTTTGACATTTTCTGCTCGAGCTGGGCACTCTGCATTTGCATTCAGCAAAGGTTGATGCTGAAGCACTTTATTTGGTGAGCTCAAAATCCTGCTCCCAACGAGGAGTGAGTTGTAAATTACCCACCACTGAGTTGCTGAGTCACTTGAATACTTCAGGCTGCTCTAAATGCAAGATCCAGTGGGGCTGCTGAATTATCCAAGGCTGTTTTGCAGAAGATCCTCATGTCACAATCTCATTCTAAATATGATTTTTTTTTGTCTTGATAAGTATTTAATTTGAGATTTCAGTAGTGAAGAGAATTGAGTAGAGACATTTTAAGTGCTTCTTCGTCTATCATTAGAGACACCAAGTGACACAGGAAAAGATAATGAACATAGGAAGAGCCCCCAAAGCACTTTTAGATTGTTTCTTGAGAGTCAGCAGGCCAATATTGACTTTGATTAAGCACTCACTCCGGTCCCATTAGTTTGGCAAACTGTGAAACAAAAGTGAGCATCCTTACCAAGTTGGTTTTGCATAAACTCTTTTACAACTTGAGTTCTGAATTTCTTTAGAACATCTCTAGGTTGTTAGAGTTTTTTACTTTATTTTATTTTATTTCTTCTTCACAAGGAAGATTTTCTTTTAAGTCTTTCATAGAATCCAGCATCTAAAACTAACATAAAGATTTATGTTGTCAACCAGTGACATGCAACAATCTTGTTTTACATCTCAAAACTGCAGAGGAAGGGAAAGACACCTATTTCTTTCTCAGGACTTTGCATGCCTGAGGTTTAATTTCCAGATTTTAAATCAAAGGATTAGATTTTGAAATTGTTTTCTGAGGTTGATGAGTATTATGGTTATGCACAGCTCTGAAATTGTCTGCCAGTTGTTGGGGAAAAGCTGTTTCCTTTGTGCTCCTTTGGTGTGAGTTTGAGTCCTGGCCATTGCTGTGTAGCTGTCATGGGAAACTTGACAAGACCTGCAGATTTTTTATTCTAAGTCCCATTATATATGGGACTTATTATTATTATATTATAATATGCATTTCTAAACCTTTTTTTTTTTATTTTTTTTATCCAACAATAACTTAAGAAAGACAGTGGGCTCTTGTCCCTTTAGACTGTGATTCAGCTGTGTGAGGTTGGAGAGATATTGTGAGAAGCCTCGGTGGGTTTTTGGGTGTTGATAAAGCAGGAGCTCACAGAGCTGGGCTCATCAGGGATCATCATCCCTAAACCCTTCTGGGATCACTGAGGAACACTGAAGAAACCCAGTGAATGCACAGCTTGTTCATAGTCTGAAAGCAAGTATTTCAAGTTGTAGGGGGTCATTACAGAGATGAGGGATGTTGAAAATGTTTCCTTTGCCCATGAGAGAACACTCTTCCAGAGTCTGCTTTGAGCAGACACTCTCCACTAATGTATGTACACTGTAAATCTCTTTGGGCCATGAAGTGGTCTAGAAGGCATCCAGATAGTTTTCTGCTGTAACTTTGTGTCCTTTATAGTAATTTGCCAGGTTGAGAAATTCATCATTATTTTTTGTCATTTTTTTTTCTAACACATGAGAAAAAAAACATGTTACACATACATGAACAAAAAGGGTAAAAAAAGGATTAATTCACCATTTCTTAACAGCCTTCAAGCCAATTAGCAATAGGTCTCAAGAACAGACATCTGACAGATTGGTTGTTAATGGCAGCATTTTCTGTGGCAGTTTGCACCACTCTTCTGCTTCACCTGGAAGGTCTTTAAAGAGGTTACATTGCTGAACTGAAGTTGCAGCAGTCCAAGATCATGTCCATCATAGTTTCTCTTTAAATGAACTTTGTTTAGGGAATACTATATATATTATTTCACTTATTCTTGGCACTCTGTACCACCAGAAATATGTACTAATGCATTGCTAAATATTTCATAGTCAAGCAATGTATTAACATAAATAAAAGTGGAAAGTAGGTTATTTCTTATCCCAGTATTATAATCAGGAACATTGTAAGGGTGGATTAATTAGCTCAGCTGAGGCGCCGAGTCCAAGGTATTGTTAGATATTTTTTTATCTCAGCATCTTGTTTTCAAGCCTTAAAGACAATCCAAATTAAGGTTTATATCCCTGTGTATCTGCTAATGTAGAGCACATACAGGCACAAACACACTCGTGTGCACACATGCCTGAGTACAGCAGCACACAGAGTGGAGGCACACAGGGTGTATAGATTTCTACATGAATTTGACATTGATTTCTGGGGTAAACAAATGGTTTTAAGTCTTTACTTGCCCAAAGCTAGATCATAATATTCTGCATTTCAAAGTGTCCAAGTACCTTTAAAGTGATGGCTGCAGAGTCCCCTAAGGCATAAAGCAGATAAAACCTTCTTTTAAAAGTATTTTGCTCACCTTTGTAAAAAAAGGAACTTGGGGTTTATTGAGTGCAGGAAAGGCTCATTCCCATAGTAACCAATGCACGGCTGATATTGATCAGTGGAGTCAAAGGCAAAACCTACTGACAGGAATAAAGAGTGACTATTCCTTATCCTCATATATATTCTTCCTGGAGTTCTGTAGGTAACCGATACCACAGGCATGGAGCGCTCTCTGGGAGCTGCCGTGCTCTTGGTTGTGTCAGTAACACACACCAGGGCTCCTTATCCAGAGGAAAAGCTCCGAGTCTGCCTGATTTTTTACTAGATCCTGAAGTCTTTCTTTCTGGCAAAACTCCCCCTGATTTTAGAAGGGTTTTCCCTGAGCAAGGTGTGCAGAATTGGTCTTGAAGGAGCACAGCCAGCCTTTGAAATATTTTCGTGGTTGTATTTTCTACCTCATTAATGAGACCTTATAGGTATTTAAATATCCCCTTTTTCGCTCACCATACTTGTAGCAGGTGTGAGATCTGATAAATTAACATTTGCAATCATGCCTGATCGCTCTTTAATGATTTCATTAGGTGTTAAATATAAGGCTTAGCATCCTTTTTATGTTAGACATTCCTTTTTGAACTGCATGGCTTCACAGAGAAGATCTTTGAAACCAAGAGCTCATGAATTATTAGCATTCAGTACAATGCATATACATACCTTAAATCCTCATCATGATTAGATCATTCCCACAATTGACAAGTCTATAAAAATGAAGAAAGGGGACCTGGGAGAGCTGTGCAAGGAGAGAGATTTTGTAGAACATGATACCACATAATAAAGAATAAATTCTCTCAAGTCTGATAGTTTTACAAGGTTTTACATACTCCTAGGCAGGTAATAATCTCCCTTAGTATTTTTTTTTTTCTGGACCTGCAAGGAGCTTTATCATTTTTTTCCTGACAAAACTGTTAGATAACAACTGAGCCAAAATTAAATAACCCCAAAAGTCTTCCTCTCTAATCCCTTCTGTGCATGCTTAATGTTTCATTCTCCCACTTCAATTATGCCATCTGCATTATGTCTTTCGCTCCCAACTCAGAAAGTTGTTAAAATGAAAAGCCTCTTCCAGGGTGTCACAGCTCCATTATGCAGGTCTATACCTGTGCTGGCAGCATGCTCTTCTTCTCACCTCAGATTGCCTTTTGCCTGGGAAAGAGATCCCTGCAGTGCATATCTAACTGGAAACTGAAATGAAATTAAGCTGGTATGCAGGAGGTGGAGTAGGTTATAATAAATGAGCAGGGGAGAATCAAGGAAGAGTTTTTAACTTAGTTCTTTGGGACAAAAAGCATCAAGCTCAAACCCAAGTCGCTTAGATTGAAATCCTAGCCCAGAAAATCAATAGCAGGGTCTGAGTCTGGGTCCTTAATAAGGAAGGTAGCCTGGTTTCCACAGGTGCTGGAAACACACAGCTGTCACTGACTCCAAATGCATATTCAGATGTCAAATTACAGGCACTGACTTCCAACCATTGGGTTCAGACCTCTTCCTTTCCTGTTGCAATCCATTTCTGCACAAGGTGTCATCCAAACATTTTCTAAGATCTCAGCTGAGCAGCAGAAACACTCAGGCATTTTTGAGAGACCATATTGGATTTCCATTGGAATCAGTTCCTCAAATTGATAATGGGTAGCACCAGGCTTTTTGAAATTCTGGGAAGATTCTTGACTTTTGGAGGGCCAGCTTTGAAAAATTCAGTGATGAGTTTATGGTTGTTTGAAGAAGGTCACAGTGTATTTACTCAGAAATAATTGTAGAGCAGGTTTTGGAAAGATGTTTTATATTTACACCTTTTACAGCCACAAATGTAGGCAGTAGTTTGTCCTCTGTTTCATATCTTTTCATTAAAAACCTGGTTTCAGTTTATTTCTAGCTTACAACTGTAACACATAATATCTCAGCCTGACACTCCATATGATTTGAAAATTTTAGGATAAAGAAACTCCATGCATAATATATATTTATAAACATATATGTACTTCAGGTTAAATCGTGCACTGGAATGCAGAACCACTTCTCTCTGACTGACTTTCAGAGCTGTACCCTGGAGATGATTTTATGTTTAGTTTAAAACAGCTGCAAATATTCGACACAGAAAACTGACTGTCACTCACGGTGTTTGCAGTCGCCATCTCTCCAACAAAAGTGGTTTAGTTTTCAGGATGTCTGGATGGTTTTGAAGTCTTGGCTGGATATTTCCCTTCCACCACATTATCAGGACAGCCCTGTTACCCGCTGAGCAGTGATCTGGGCACAACAGGACCAGCTTGAGCACTTACACAGCACTTGGAAAGGTTCTGGAGAAGGATGTACTGACACAAAATGCTGTCCTAGGGACCTTCAGTGCCATTATCTTTAAATGATCCACAGTCATTAGGAAGGTCTCCTGGCACTACCAGGATGAGTTTCTTAGAGGAAAAGAAGTCTCCTGTGTAACCCAGTGCTATCATTTAAAACTCTCTTTCACTTCTAGAGCTCTGAGAAGTTTTAAGTTAGAATGGCTTCATTTGAAGCATCCTGCAGTGGTGGCTGTCAACTCCCTCCCCTTTCCAGAATGGATTGAAAAACCATCAAAATGGTTCTTGCAATTTTAAGAAGTATTGACTGAGTGATGGGGGCTTTATATTTTATCATAGGCAGCTCAGAAATAAAATTGGAGTAAAATCTGAGTGTTACTTTTCTGTTATGAACAATTTTAACATTTTTCATCATATTCTGTCAAAACCTGTTTGGATAAGGAAGCAAAAAAGGAAATGTGATCCAGAAGAACACCAAGAGCACAGTGGTTAGAGTATTGGCACTAGTAGAGAATAGAAATCCAGTGGCCTATAATTTCCCAGGAGGCACTAAAGGCCTTCCAGCACTTCCAGAGACGTGGCCAATGAAGCACAAATACCACAGATAAATCTCCTGGCAAAGACACTTTTTGGAGCCACAGGTGGATTTGCAGAGCCATGCTCGAAATTTTCTAGAGAGGAAAGAAGGGGGATAGGGGACTCTGGGGAATATTGCTGCCCAGATCCCAAACTGGTCAAATTTGATGGCGTAGCTTTGGGTGTCAGAGCATGAAGTTTGATGGGGCTTTGAGCAACCTGGTCTAGTGGAAGGTGTTCCTGCCCTTGAAAAGAGGTTGGAATAAGATGAGCTTTAAGGTCCCATTCAACCCAAACCCCAAGGTAGATTCTATGAGGCATCTTACAAAACATAGAAAGAAAATAATTCTGAGTACGTTCAGGCTGCCAACATTAAGCAAGAGTTAGCAAGGCCACCATGAAAAGTATTTCCTGAACTGCTTATAGATCAAATTTTTAACTTGTTGAGAGAAATTTATTTCTCCCAGCATCTGCGGTGGTTAGACCAAATATGACCTTTTACTTTGCATTCTTCAGAGTCTTTAGTGTCATACAGCAACTTCTCAGCTCGAGGGTTCATCTGGGATTTTAGAAAACCTCATAGGAAATAGATCATGCAAGATCACAGTAAAGAAAGGCAAATGATTTTCTCTTCATTTTGCTTGAAAGCTAATTTTCAAGTCCATCCTTTCATGTGCTTTACGGGAGATTAAAATGAAATTAGTTCAGGAAGGATACTACTCAAGATCATTTTAAGATTTTCCAAAGCTCACCAGCTTGTTGACCTGTAAACCACCTTTAGCTGGACAGATGGTAAGTAACAAATTGATCTCAGCCAATAAAAATCTGTCAGAACAATCTGCTGTTGGCAGGTGTCAGATAATTATCTCAATGAATAGATAAGCAAAGTAATAAGCAAATTAGAAGCTTCCATTGTAAATAACAGGAGGAATTTTATTTATTTGTTGCAGACAGGCCCTTGATCATCTGCTGAAAAAACACTCAAAACCTTGTCTGATATCATGGGAAACTCACTGAAAAGTTGTGTGGGTTGAGGGTGGTGTTACCAACACTAAGTTTTTTGCTTTTCAGCACTGTGATTCCTTTATGGAGCTTCAAGTTTCTGAAAAAACTCAGCTGAGATGTGGCAGAAGTGTATGTCAGAGCAGTTTTGTGATATATTGTTGTAGTTGCAGTTATTTTTTATATGAACAAGCTGTCAGAAGCCTATTTGCAAACCTGGACCTCGCTGCCCTGGGCACACCAATAAAAAGATGGTGCTTATCCCAAAACTCTCACCCTGAAATACAAGAGAAGAAAATATAAATTGGATGTGGATGGGCCAAAGACAAAAGTGCTTGGAAAGGCATTCCTGGAGAACACTGCACCAGGATTGTGGATAGACACAAACAAGGGCTTAGCAGTGCTGGGAAAATGGCTGGACTTGATGACTTCAGGGGTCTTTTCCAACCTAAATGATTCTCTGTGATTCCCAGACCACCAGCAAGTCAAGAGTGCAGAGGATCCTGAGAAGGTTTGGTAGGGGTTGGTGAGTCCAGGTTGGTTGATCTTCCACTCAAGATAAATGAATTGCTGGAGTCTAAACCAACCAGGTGTAGCCAGGTGGGAGCAGCAGTGGTGTGAATGCTACAGTTTGGGAGACCACAGAGACAAAATTTGGGAATGTTTACACTGGCATTCAAGAATATTTAACATCTTTGTAAGATGTTTGGTTGTTTTAATATTGGCATCAATGTGAATGTGTACATAGTGCAAAGAATTGGATAGAAAATGGAACAGTTCCTTTTTTGCCTTTTTAAATGTTCTTTTGGTATCTCTTGGGGCTGGGTGTGACATTGTCAAACACAGAATTTCTCCAAGGGGAGCTGAAAATCTTAGCTCCATCTGACAAGAGACACATTATAAAATCAGGATTCTCCAACCTGGAATTATTTCCTGTTTTGATAAACTTACTTAAAATATCTTTCCAAACCTCAGTGAATTTCTATAAGTCATCACACTACCAAATATAGTGAGTGGATGGGCAACAGAAGCCGTGGCCACAAGTGCTGTGTCTGTGAACTGAAGTATTTTCCTGCTTGTGCACTCCACTCAGCTGTAGAAGTCCTGGATTGAATGCATATCCTGGTGCTTGAGGGAAAATTAGGGCTGGGTTTCAAAAATCCATCCATTAAAAAAATGAAAATAAAATATTAACACAGAGACAAACTCCTGGATGGTCTCTCTGAGACCTGAAGGCCAGTGCAGGGTGAATAAGGCTCCTCTGTGGTTCCTGCTGTGTGGATCATGTGCAGGTCTAGCAAGTGCTGGAGGCAAATAATGACCTGGGATGCCTGTTTCCCACATGCAGAGCCATGTGCACACCTCACACAGCCTGTGCACACCTGAACATCATGTTGTAAGGGCTCTTAATTGATACGTGATATGCAAATGCAAATTTCTGTTGCCCTACTGATCCCGAGAGGAGACTAGAATTTTAAATATTTGTCTTAATTACACTCATTAATGAGGTTAACTTCTTGTAGACACTCCTGTAAGAGAAGTTTGGTGGTTGCATAACTTGTATGACTGAGTTCTGGCAGGAGACAAGGCCAGATTCATTCTTCTTCTTGTTTTTTGCTGAAGTTATAACTTGCACAAACACGGATCACTAAATCTTTGCTTTTATTGCAATTACCCCCAAAGACTGCTGAATTTCAGGGTGGGAGAGACCCTTTAGCAAAGGGAGCTGAGGTTGTCTACCCTGTGATAACACTCTGCACGTTGTGAGCAGCATCCAGAAGGGAACATCTTCCAGAGGCACCAGCAGGTGCTGTTTCCATAATTTGTCCTGGCAGGTAACTTTCTGAAACAACATAGGACACCAGACTTTCATGTGGAACTTATTGCTGAGCAAGACTTGAAAGTCTCAGAAATCAAAGCTGCAAAGATCGTTTCAGATCAAACCCCAGCTTAAATGGTGGTGTGGGTTTACCTTGTAGTTACATGTTTTATCTGACTTTGCAAGGCTGTACTCACCCCATGCTGCACTATGTATGTGTTTCAGTTTTTATTTGCTCCTTGGTGTTCCCTGAGGGTTTGGTTTGCTTACTCAGGGTTAGGTCAGAACCAAAAATGCACCTTTTTATGAGCAATCAGGTACTAAATCAGGACAAGCCCTTTCCACAAGCTCTTCATTCTCAGCAGGGGAAGTGATGATCAGCACAGAAGCGTGTAGAGGAAAATCATGGCTCTTCCCAACATTTTGCTAAAGAGTAGGGAAATGGGAGACTTCTCCATCAGCCTCTACACCTCCAGGGAGAAGATTTGCTGTTGCCTGTTAACACAAGCCCAGGAAGACAATGGCCAAGGATATGACACCTATACCTGAGGGAAGGTACCTGCAGTGCACATCTGCAGTTCAGAGATTTGCTACCCATCCCCATCTTCCCCTCCTCACCATGGGGAATATCCTTCCACACCATTCAGAGTTCAGCCAGAGAATTTAACTGTATGAGAATTATCCCTCACAAAGGGGAATTAATTGCTCTCTTAACTCAGGCATTTGGTTTTTATTACTCATGGTGCTGCAAGGCAAGAGTGTAAGACGTGACCCTTCAGCCTGAGCCAAGCAACCAGGGTTCAGTAGCCACGGGAAATTTGGATTTGAATGTTCTGGTTTCCCAAGGGTTAACTTCTCTCTCAAAATTAAGGCTAAATTCAACACACTTTGTTTTTTAATTCTAATAAATACAACTCAATTTTCTCTGGTTTCAAGGCAAGGTAAGAAATCCGTGGTTTTTTAAATATCCTACTTATTGCTGTGGATCTATTCAGTCAAAGGTTGGACTTGATGATCTTGGAGGTCTTTTCCAACCATAATGATTCTATGTCTTCTTTACAGTGAGATCCCAGGGCCAGGCTCTGTAAATTAGCAGCCGTCATGTCTTGGCATTTTTTGTTTTTCTTGGCATTTTCATGGCACTTTTTTCTGGATAAATGGAGGAAAGAAAATTTTGACTCCTGCTTTAAAAACAAGCAAACAAAAAAGACAGCTCAGAACAGTTGCTTAAAAATAATAAATGGAAAGCCACAACTGGTGATAAGCATATTTTTGTTTCAGTGTTGAACTTGTTTCTTCTTTCTCAAAAGACAAGAGTAATTCAGAAATAAGGTCTTTATAGAGCCTAGTTGTGGATCTGGCCCATGTCATGTGGTAGAAATGCTTTATTTGGAAGAGCTGGACCATTCTATCCCCATAATTGTTAATCTCAAGGAACAAACATTTTCATAGCTCCTAACTGACAACCTTTTGTAAACAAAAATCAAGTTGTAACTTAGTGCACTGACTATCTCTTTAGTGTTTGGAATAATCTGTCTGTGACCCTCATTTCATTTTTTTTCAGAATTCAGTTCTTAGAGAAGGTCACTTCAGTAAAAATGATAACAAAAATTGTCAGACAAAATCAAAATATTCTGATATGTATTTCTGTGTAGTCAGGGCAATGCCATCTCACAGGCAATTCCAAAAATAATGTTTAAACAAAAAGTTCAAAGCTCCTTTCAACTTGCTGCAGATTTTACTACATATTCTTAATAAACCCTCTTCATCTGCTCCTGTTGAAATGGGAGCTTTCAAGCAATGTAAACCAAGCAAAAAGCCTTTCTATTTTTCACTTCCTTCTTTCCTTACCAGCACTGCTATTATCACATGGTGTGTTCCACATGATAAGCCATTCATTAAAGCATCACCTACTGTTTTTTTCCTCCTCAGTACCAGCTAGAACATGATCTGTCTCTGCAGGAAGACATTGGACCTCTGACCTCTTTTGTAGCTATTCCAGGCAAATATAATAAACAGGGTTCACTGAGTTTGTGTAAATCTCTGATTATGTTTACTGTGAATTCCAAGTGTTCATCTCAGGCAGAAAAATTAAGGCTGATTTTCAAATATTATGTACAAACTCTAGCTACTAAGCATTCCATAATGAGCACTTTGGCAATTTAAAGCAAATTAGGGTTCCCACTAGGCAGAAAAGATATACAGTAGAGTCAAGTAAAGATTGTATGGTGTTTGATGAAAAATAGGCATGCAGAAAAACATGATACAGATTTCTGGCTCCAGATGAATTAGGGGATCCTGTGTTAGTGCACTCCATTACTGAAACTTTGCATCATTCCTCACTTGTGAAGGCTGAGGCTCAGTTTGCTAATGATTTCTGCTGTAGCTTGAGTAAACATCACCCTGGAGAACCACCTGTTGTGGCAATACATGCCCTTCTACTGTGATAATAGATGGGATATTTAGAATATTGCAATACAAAAGGGTGATTGAGATATTGGTTAATCTTCTTTGTGTAGCGAAATCAACTCTGTCGGGGTGATCTGGCAACTCTCATGTGAAGAGACCCGGTGGAAAATACTGAAAATGCCAAGTTTCACTCTGTGGCAGCAGGAACTGCTGCATGATGGATCTTTGCTCAGGTCAGAACATATCTCAGCACAAAGCAGTGTATTACATCCTTCCAGGTGACAATATTTCATAGAGACGTCATGTGGGGCAATGAGGGAAGAGATCTGTGCCATTAATCTCAGCACTAACTAGGTGTTCAGCTCAGCCTAGTCAAACATGTGGGGTCTGGATTCATCTTTTGAAGAGAAAAAGGGACTTGTATTTGTGCCTGGGAACGGAAAAAGTGGATGGAAATGGGTAGTGTTGCTGACAAAGTTGGTACCTGACCAGTTTCGTGCAATGAAAACCTTCACAGGTGGAGAATTTCTCTGGTTTTACTGGATTAAATTTGCTTCATTCTGGATTAGTTCTTCACAGGTTGGGTGATAGGTTTATATCTACTGACTGCAAGGTTATTATGCTGCCTTATAGACATGGCCTATCAGTACTGTTCTCAGGGTAAGGTGGAAGAAAAAACCCGAAATAAAATAAAAAGAGCCCAAAGGATTTAGATGTCTAGAAAAAACAACAGACCTCATGCATTCTTCAAAAGTACTGAAGTTAAAGATCATTTGACTTCTCTTGATTATTATTTTTACCTAAGAAAATGTGCTTTCTCTTGAAATTCAATGAAGGCAAATTAGCAAAAAAATAGAAAATTACCATTTTTACTTAAGAAATAGAAATTTGGAACATCTGAATGTGCTGTTGTAATGGTAATCTTTACATGCAGATTTGAGTTTTACATTGCTATTTTTTTGAGCAGGACTCACAGAACTGTTAGGTTTTACTATTATTTCAGACAGAGACATAATATGATTTTTTTAATCTTATCTCTTCCTTCAGCCTGGCTAAAAACTGATCCACATTGGTGAGTGTAGCTCCAATTTAGCAGGTTCTTTAAATTTCTCAATTCCCATTTAGTGTGATTTATTTTCACCAGTCCCCTTCCTTTAAGGGTGACTAAACAAGCAGAATACCCAAATTTATGTAATTTACTGTTTCTGTTTCCCAAGAGGATTACTATATGTCATTACTGTCTTTATAAAAGTTACTTTAGAAAAGTTAAACATGGAAGTGTGAGCTTAAGACCTGAGCAAAAGCACCTGATGAAATTAAATTATTTAATTTCCTTGAATTTTGAGAAGAAATGTTGCTCAGAATGTTGCTATGGTTGGAGTTCTTTGTGCTGTAGAAGCAGAAAGAGAGAAAAAATGGGATTTGAAGAGTTTTGTGATGCATACAGGGGAATTATCTGATTTCCTAAGGAGCTGTGGTAAGAGAAATGAACTGTTGGTACCTCACAAAATCATTTCAATAGGTTTGGGCTTTTGGAGTGTTTGTTTTTGCATAAGTCAGCTAAAGCTTTTGGAAATTTCCACAGAGCATTGCTAGAAAAGAAGATGATCAATTATTTATTGCAGACATGGGACCAGAGTCTGCTTCCATCCCCTTTAAGGATTCAGTTGAGGGGTAAGCCCAGTAAGAGTGTTGTTTTGTGTGAGTAAGGGTGGGAGAAGCTGAATCATTATTAATTGCAAATTGATCAGTTGCCTTTTTTTTTTTTTCTCCATGAATTATTCATGAACAGATCCAAACTTCTGTGAATATATTCAGTATTCACCTAACAGTTGGGATGCACAACTTTCTGAAACTAGTGATTGACAGTGAACCTTCTGGTACACTATTTAAACAATATTGATTCCTGGGCTTGCTAATATGTTTGTCTTTATGGTAAAACTTGAGCAGACCCTCTCTGTTGGCAAATGCACATAAAGAGCTGGTTGGGTGACCTCCCCACCCTGGATAAAACACATTGTACTTCATCACACTGGAACATCTGCCCTCAAAAATTACACTGAAGTGTAATAAAGATAAGAGAATAATCATAGAATCATCAAATGGTTTGAGTTGGAAGGGACCTTAAAGACCACCTCATTCCAGCCCCTGCCATGGACTGGGACACCTTCCACCATCCCAGGCTGCTCCAAGTCCCATTCATTGTCCTAGAACACTTCCAGGGATGGGACAATGATGCTTGTCCAAGTTAGCACCTCAGACAGAATTCCTACCCATACTGTACTATACTGTGGAGGGTACAGTTGTCCTCTTCTTGTCTTATTGTAAAGCGGGAGCATTAAACAGTAAATTACTTGGTTTCTGTCTTTTGAAACCTTTATGTACTTCACAAATGCTTCTCCCTTCACCAAGAAGTATCAATTGCATCAGCACAGAAAACTCACTGACTTACAGGAATCAAACACTGACTCAGATTCTTGTCTACTACAGTGACTTGCAGTAAGAAAATTTTGTCTCTAAATTTAACTTTGCAGAATTTTATGCAGGTTTTGAATGTTGGGTTTTGCTGTTTGCTTTGGTTTTTTTTCAGCCCACCCACCGCCTTTCAGATTCAAATACTGATTCAGAAGCAAAAAGTGGAAAAGATTGAAAAATGAAGCAGTCCTCACACTCAGACAAAACCTCCAGCCTTTGGTGTAGTGTTGACTCAAGGCATGCTGGAATTTTTGTCAGAGTTATGGACAGAAAATGTTTGCAGAAAACATGGAATCCAACAAATAATTAGGGTTACAACAGGAAGATTGATATGCTTCCCTAAAAAAGAGGGAAATAAACCCCAGCAACTCTCTATCCTGAGTCCATAACTAGCTAAGGGCACAAGAGCTGTGCATTTTAAGGAAAGATCATGTGTGTAAGAATATAGAGTAGGGCTCTGAGGACATGAGCAAGCACTCCAGAGTGAACTGAGGTACCAGGTGCTTCTGCAACACAGTGGGAAATGTGCTCCCACCCTACTGGCTGGAATGACTTGCTGCATATACAGCTTTAAACTTGCCTTTTCTTTCCCATATAATTACAGAAATATGAATAATGCTTAATAATGTTGATTCAGTAGAATGTTCAACATACATCTTACAAATTAGGATGATATTAGAGGGAAAACAGCCTGATAGTTTGGGGTGATTTGCTTATGAATATATGACTTCTCCTCTGCCTCATGAATATCCCAGTGCTCCTCAGCCCTCTCGCTGCATGAGACCATTAATTCCTGTCTGTCACGAATTTGAGATCTGGTGGAGGGAGGTGCGTGGGAAGCTTTGACAGAGCAGTTGATGCCTGTAAAAAGCAAATGTGTCTCATGCAGAAGGTGGACTTGGCACCAAGGTGGTCACTGTCCTGCTGGAACCCTCTGCCCAAAAGCTTTGGGTGGATGTGCAGCAAGAGAGCAGCCACAGGGATGGTTTGCAAAGCAATAAAATCATTGCTGTTGCACTTCTAGGGACAATACAACTGAGGTCAAAACATAAAAACACTTCTTGGATAACATGCAGAGCAAGGGTGGCCTTAGAAGGATGATGAGGATGTAGAAGGGCACTGTGTTCAGAAATTTGTTTTCTATAAATCAATTAAAAATACTTTTGCATTTCCTAAAGGAAAATTAATATGCATAAGAAGTTCCCTGACTATACCCGTATTTCCTCGCTTTACTCTTACACTGTAGTTGAAATGTTTACCCTTCCTCCTATCAAAACAAAGTCGAGACTTTCCCAGTCAAATCCTGGGGAAAATTGCACCTAAGACACTGGGAGCCAGAGGGGGATGCAGCAAAGATTAGGATAAGTTGGAAAGGGAAGTTCCATTTGACTGAGATGCCAGATTTGATACATCTTCAGGTTTCAGTTACCGGGGTTTTTATCTGGGAGTTTTTTTGTTTGGGAGTTTTTTCCCTTCCTTTTTTTTCTTTACTTTTTTTTTTCTGAAACAGGTGGGATATAATCCGTAGTAAACCACAGAAATACCATGGAACTCTCTTTTTCCAGCTGCCATAATGCTGTTTCCTCGAGCATTTTGTGTACAGGAGATTAAAGACACATACAAGGATGGGTATTCTTAAAAAAACATTAAATAATATTGGGTCATAAAACCCAGCATGAACACAAAATAACAGCCATAGAGCATAATGGGTATATCTAGTAAAAATCAACCTAATTTGGAAAAATTAAAAAAAAAATGGAATCTGTCAATATTAAATTATCAAGTCTGGTGATCAAGGATAAATTTTACTTATCTGAACCACTCAAGCTGATTCTCCAGCCAGTCTTCCAAGAGCCTCCCTTTCTGGAAGCAGCATTGTCCTCTCCATGCACCTCCCCATGCACAAATCTGTGACACTCTCCTATCATGGCACGTGTGGCAAAATTATCCAAGGGTGGAATCCAGCAAAGGATAAACCACAGGACTGCAATACAAGTTATCTGGCAACAAAAGAGCCTTAGAGTTGTATGAGTGAAACTACGGGCAGCTATCTGCTCTCTTTGTACAAAAAGTGAAAATGTGGGATAATTTTCTAGGGGAGAAAGCAGGAACCCCATATGTGCTCTGTGCAGGGCTTGCTATTTACCTGCTGCCTCCTGATTCTTTTGAAAGTATTTGATTAGAATTAAAATAACCAATATTTTCTCATTCCATCAAATCCCATTTTCAGTGTTCCGCTAATGTCACATGCCAAAGCCACAGCATCTTTGATCTCATTCTAAGCCCTGAAATAACTAGGAGACATCAGTCAGCACGGCTTTGGTTTCAAAGAGATAGCACACAGTACCTGTGCTCAGTGTCATAAAGATCACAAAATATGAATGAAAAATCGTTTACCTCTCCTCCATTATTATTTGTCAAAAGATTGCATGCATAGTAAAGCTTTAGGAAAATATCTTTAATTGTATTTTGTGCTGAGCACTTCTTATTTTGAACCTCTGGCTTTTTTAAGTTCTCATTCACCATATATTATAATCATAATAATCATCGTAATAATAATAATTGCAAACGGAAAATTTCTTTGAATAGTAAATTTTAGCCTCCTGGGACTGTCAATTGTGGATGGGCTGGTGATTGATCAGAATATTACACAATGGCATGGTGTAATTCTTTAGTGTGATGTTGTAAAATGGAGTATTGCTTCTGTTATTTTATCCAGTTTGCTTTTATATGACAGGGTTTATTGTGCGTTATGTTGTAGCTCATTCCTCTGTTCACAATGCCTACTGATGTGTAATTATGACTTGTCTGAACTGTAAGAAGGAGCAGTAAGTGAAAGAAAATCTGCAAGCACACTTGATTTATGAGCCCTGATACTATATTACAGTCCTAATCTGCCTGCTTAACTTAGCTTCAGGCAAACTTACTGTATAACATGCTTACGATTAGCACTGCAGCAAGTTGTAGAAGATTTACTCTGTTGGAGCTATGAGACTTTTTTTAAAATGATTTAGTCATTATTTCAGTTACAGGTATGGCAATAAATTATTTCCCATATAAAGACTCTGTGTCAAGGAACAGCCATTGCAAAAAGGCTTTTTATACAGTAACAAAGAACAGTGCTTGGAGTGTTTTCCTTACACAAAACATCTTAATGTTATTGGTCATTTTTTTTTATGATGAAACTTCTTTACACATTCTTCTCACATTCATACAATTTGTTTTATTATACTGCAGCTTTTGTAGCTCAGTACAATCTGCTTATTATAAGAATGTCTATTTGGATCCAGTGAATCTCATATTTTCAATAGTGGCCCAAAATAGAAATTACTATGGATGTGCAAATGAAAAGAAGGCCATAAAGCAATGACCTAATGTCAGGAAGAAAAGATGTAAGGAGATTTGCATTTTTTTTTAATCACCATTCATGAAGACAGATGCATTTGTTCAGTCTTCATGAAACTATAGCACGTTCAGAGCTGCCACTTTTGGTAAACTAGAGAGGCACATTATTACTCCAAATAATAAAGATCAGCGTTGATCATTCAGGGCCTAGTTTGGAGCTCATTGAAATCACTGCCTGCCTTGTCATTTGACTTCCCTGGAATCCCTGTTATACACTATTCACTGGCAAATAAGCAAGGGATCTAAAGTTTGATCCAGGGAAAGTCTCCCATTAGTCAAATGGGTAGCAATCATTCATTTTTTGCTGAACAGAACTGCCTGCCTCAGTAAAGATAGGTGTTCTTATAAAGATTTTCTAACTGGTCCTTAGAAGGTTATTTTTTCCTGGGTTTATTAGTAGTAGGCTTTTTTAAAAAATTGGAAATTTATGTTATAGAAAGTGAAAAACATACCAGATGAACAAATACAAAATATATATTTGCAATGGATTAAATGTTAATAAAATATAGTTAGTAATGTTAATAAAATATATATTTAAAAATGTTAAAAAAAATAGTTAATAAAATAGTATGGAAACAATTTCTAGGCAAAATTTCCATTGTTTTTAATTTTTTAACATTCTTCCTTCAGTAACACTGACACTGCAAATTCTAAATGCTATTTTTCTCCTTTGAGAATTCCTACTTACACTTCTCTAAAAGACAGTTATGGTTAACAGAGAAAGAAGGACTTTACAAGACAGACTGCCCTGTGTAAGATATTTGGTGTTTTGGACATTGGAACAGCAAAGCAAAAAGGTTTCTGAAGGGTGCAATGGAACTGAAAGCATATATGAACAGTGGACAATAACATCCTTTAATTAGGAACAACAGTATTTTCAAGCTTATACTGCTTCAGTGAAGTTACCATAAACAATGAGCTTTTTATAGCATAACAATAAAGCTTCTTAATTTCTTGGGTTTTATCTTCAAAAAAAAAAAAGGGCTTCTGCTATGCATTATAGAGTCACCAAGGAGTTGTCTTTCCTAAAGCTGGGCTCACAAATATAATTCTGAGCACAAAAACAATGGATGTGGAGATCTGTGGTGTCCACAACTCATTCCCTTCATTTACCATGAGGACATTTGGTAACAGATGCCCTTTTCAAGGGCAAAATACATGATCTGGGTTTTCAAGTAGTGGTCATCATGTTACAGGCATCATCCACAAGTATTTGTTGATGCTATTGACTGAACAAAAGGTTTACGAGGAAGAAGATATATTTTTCTAAATGCTGCTGTGCTACCTATAACCTAATTAACTTTACTTTAGCCAGCTGAGTATACCTGGAAACCAAATATATCATGTGGCAATTAGCTTTCCTCCTTCTGGCTTAGTACACTTAAGTTGTTTATTGAAAAGGTTAAATATTGATTGAAAATGGATGATAGAACCCTATTACAGTTGTATGCTAAATGGCAGAACTTGCCTGTAAAACATTTGCAGTTACCCCACAGTAATGCAGTTAGAGAGCAGCAATCTGCTGCTAAAGCACCCAGGCAAAAAATCAGGAACAAATATAAATCACCCACTACGCAGCCGTTCTTATCAGCACGCTGAGTTCACACAAACATGTTTGGAAGTTCAGTCATTAATTATCGTGATGTTGAAATAATATAATAAAAATAATAATTGCTTGTGAAGCGATCTGTTGCCTCCCTCCTCCTCCGACGGAGGCTCCTCTCTGTCTCTCTCCCTTTCTCTCTTGCCATGGGAAGCCACATAGACAAAGTATCAAGTGATCACATAGCATGAACTGCAGCCCGAGGCAAAGCTTGTTATTTTACTTGAAACGGTGATGCATTTAGGACCCAGAAACTGTCAATAATTTTTTCTGACTTCCAGGGGATAAAAATCCCAATTACAGGAACTTTCCTGTGAAGCTGTATGGTCTAGTGCCACATATTAATATTATGAAACATCCTTAACACCTATCAGCTCAGTTTTATCTGTAGTTTAGATCAAAACTGCGTGGATCTGTGAGATTAAGCTGATTTAGTCTAATTGTTGCTTGTTTTGAAAAGTGAAAAGTGTATCTTAAAAAAAAAAACAACTGGCTGAAATAGGATTGGTGGACAATAACAAAATTTGACTTGGCATCCTTCAGTCGGTTGGCTTCAATAGGATTCTTAATGTAGATTCAAAGGCCTTTTGCCATTTTTCTCCCTATATTTTTTCTCTAAAACATGGGTTTAGTTTCCTAAGCTATTACAGCAAAAATCTTCTCTGAAGGGATGGGTTGAGAAAGTGTTTTTTAGGCTCGGCCCCTTCATTTCTGGGATGTGGGAGATGAATTCAAATGCGTAGAGAATTGTGCAGAAAAAAAAATTATCAGTTCTTATGCTCTACCCCCAGGGAATCACACTGGAGATTAAAAAATAGACAGAGGAAGCATGAAAAAATTAACCTTTCAGAGTATGTCCTCGGTGAGGGGCCATGGAGAGGCTCAGTGGTGGGGTGATAGTGGAGAAATGCATGGCCACCATGGAAATCCTTGGGAAAAGGAGGTGGAAGGTGCTTTCTGTCCCTGGGGTGGGTTTCTCTCTTCTCCTCACCTGCAAGGAGCTCAGTCCTCTCTCCTCACCTCGCACCAGGAATGCTTGCCAACATTATTCCTGGTGCACTCCCACCATGCTTTCCCATCTGTCCCGCTCCTGGGGAGTGAGAAAGTGATGATATAACTGGATTTAATACCACAATAATCTAACCACGGCAGAAAGAGTTCCTCCCACTCTGCACTTCTCCACTTTCTCCTCCATCAACTGGTGACTACATCTCTGACTCCCATCTCTATATATGTGAGGTCTGGTCTTCTTTTTCTTTCTTTTTCTTTTTTCCTTTTTAATGACAATACAGAATTATTGGCTGTTAATAGCCCAGTGCCAATATATCTCTTAGGAATGGATAGGTGCACATGTAAGACTGCACAAGGCATAGTTAACAAATGTGTTTATTATTGACAGAATGAGAACTGCCTTGCTAGAAGATTAAAAGTTGACTGCCTGAGGTTTCCCCCTCTGGTTAACAGTTCATGGCTTTGCTATTTCAGGTCAGAGACAAACTAAGTCTAAGGATGTAAAGCAGAGTCTGAGTGGCCACAGAGGTGAGACTGCTGCAACAGCAATACAGGATTAGTTCTGCTCCTTGTGTTCCTAATTTTGTTAAGACACTTTGGGATGAAATTATGATAAAAATGTTTTTCACAATAAAGTATTTCCTGAAAATATCGTACTCGTTATTTGGTGTTTTACAAGTATAAATATTAAATACATAATTGCACAGTGTTTCCTTCCTTATAGTAACTGTGTAGTTCTATCTGTTTAGGTCTGAGTAACTGTATTGTTATAGCTGTTTAGGTCTAAGAGTGTACAAGTGACACACTTTATGGGGCAAAAAATCCCTCAGAACTATATCTACTTATTAACCCTGTTTTTTTGTTTTAACATGAGGTGGGTTTGTTTTTTGTTGGTTTCTTTGTGGTTCCCTAATTTTTCTTTAGATCCAATTTACCTGATGTTTTAGGATTATATACAAATAACTTTGTATGATTTTTGCACATCTTTTGTTCCTTTTGCTCAGTGAAAGTGGATGTTTTGTATTTATAAAAGGTTCCCAAATTGATAATTACCTTTGGAAGGAAGATTAAAGTGGCTTTTGTTATTTAATATTTCTTTTGCCTGCACTTCCAAATCAAAGTTTATTAGAAATAATAATCAGTCATCTCTGCTAGAGTTACAAAAATATAATAAAAATCTTTGTAATGTGAGAAAAACACAAAATAATGCACCAGTTATACAGTCAGGTGTTGAAATCCTAATACAAATATGAAGAGACAAGAGAACATGTAAGATGTATGAGCTTTGATACACAGGTTGAGCTTTTTGTTTGTTCAGGAAATTATTTTAGCAGTTTCTTGTACCTATTTTGAAACCTTGGCTGTTGGGGAGTTAGTAAGTTCTATGCATTTTAATTTTTCAGGAGAAGTAGAACAGCTTCAGAACCATCAGAATTGTTGTGTATTTTATTTTTCATATGACTGCAAAAAAAAGGTGTTTTCACTGTGGTTAATTATTAACCTTTCCTTGTGTATAATGGCATTATCTTTAAAAAGAAAAAAAGAAAAAAAAGAAAAAGGAATGGAATGTTTTTCTTTGTTATCTCCTTGGTTGGTTGGTTTGGGTAATGAGGATCCAAAATGAACCTTTTGCAATTTATATATTATCGCGCCTAAACCTCGACGTTGTGCTAAATATTTCGAAAGCTTTCCTTGATCCAACTAGAATTCTGCTTAAATATGTTGGGCAACATGTACCCTACCTTCTTGCATTATGCCAAATGAACTGCAGCATTCCAATATGGTGCCACATGGCCATGGAAGCCCGTAGCACTTCTAACAGGTGCTGCCAGAACGCGCCCGACAGAGATATCGACAGGAAGGTCATCCGTGCAAACAAACACCCCAAATAGCACTGGAAGGTTACCTTAGCGTGGCTGGGGTGCCCCAGCACCAAAAAGGTGCTGTAGTATTTATCCCCCTGGGATAAATCGAGCAAAAAATGCTCTGGGAGAAAGGTTTAGGATGAAGTTAGCGAGGATGTGCGAAGGAGAGCTCGGAAAACTTAAAAGGGATTAAGACACCTTCAGAAGGGCTTCTCTTTAAGTTGAACAAATTGGACACAGAAAGAGCTGCTGCTCTGTATATGCTTGTGTGAAAATCTGTTTTCTTCCAAGATGACAGAGGTAAAAACATAAAATGCAGAAGAAACATAAAATACAGAAGAAGCATAAAATACACACCATATCCTAACCATAAAGAGTGGTGGAGCTTAGGATTTTTTATGAGGGCAAAGGTATTTTGTACAATTATTACTGCATTTTGCAACTTACTACAGTGTTTCTATGGTGGGGAAAAGTAAAAACCAAACCACAAACAACTCCCAACAAACATTCCCTGCGTTTAGGCTGGGACTCGGGCAATCTGTCCTCTGCATCGTTCTTGGCCTTTGTCTGACATTTATGATCTTATGTTTATTGTTGTGAACAGAGACCCAGTTTGCTCCCTCTCCTCTCTCCCTCTCCACTCCTAATGTGGCATCTGAAGCTGTTAAAATTATAATTAATAGGGCTGCATTTTTCTGGGATTGATTCCCACAAAGGGGGATTTTCCTGCAAACTGCCACCGTGCAGCCCAACAATGCATGGCGACACTTTATATCTTATTTGGATTTAAAAGTCAGATATTTTGTTCTGGATAAACTTCAGAAATGCTCTTCAATTCTCAGTGAGGCAAGCATTTCAATTTTCTGCAATATTAGCAGGGGTAACTAATGATGGCTAATTTTTGCCTGTAGTATTTCCCTCAATCTGCTTGTGCACTTTCAGTTACTCTGGCAGCAGCAGCATTTGTACATTTTCTGGTCACTAAACACTCAAGTACAATTGTAAGTGATCAGTTTACAGTTGGCCAACAAAAGAGCTGCGGGAATGTCTAAAAGAAAAAGAAATTTGAATAAATATGCATGTTTATAGCCCATATTCTGTGGGCAAGAGAGAAGGACAGAGGGCAACTCAAATATACTTTAACTATCAGAATATATTTTGAAAAATAAGATCATGTATTTATCCTGCCATAGGAAAGTCTGGGATAAAGGCAAACCACACAGACTTTGCAAATACATTATTATGTTTCTCAGTGATGAAGGTAAATCCTCTTCATCCATTTTGTCTTTGATTATTATTTCCTTAATATATTTTTTAAATATGTGTTATCTATAGATTTGAGACAGAGGAAATTTGAATTATATTTCAGAATAACACCATCTTATTAACAAATTTGAAAGCTATTGAGTTCAAAGGGATATTTTAGATAGAAAGATAACATTTTCATAATGCATTTTAAAAATATACAATTGTAAAACTGTGTCAGAGTCCTTTCACTGATAATACGTTGAAAGTGGGGGACTTCAATATAATTTATTAATCTTCCCAACTCACGGACTATTCAGAAGAACCGAACACAAATGGCAAGGAAATATTTTTTAAATGAAGAGGCAGCTCACTTGTGCCCTTATTAATTATTATTTCCCAGTGAAATTTAATTATTGGTTCACATTTTGGATGGTGCTGTTTTTGATGGAGTGGTAGGAGTAGTTCAAATTAAATCAGAACTCTATGGAGACAGTTCAACAGCTCGTGTCACAGGGAAGCTTTTGTTAGAGATCTCACATCCTGCAAAAGATATTTCTCTGTGTTTCTGTGAAGAGGTGTCATCGCTCGTGACGCCGTTCTGCAGACATAATGCCACAGAAACAGGGGATGCACCGTGGGATTTGCATGTTTTAGGCTCAAACCATCTGAGATGCAGGAAACCTGCACAGCTTCATGCCTCCATCAGATCAAATCAATGTGCACTAAAAGGGAAATCCATCATGTTAAGTATCAAAATATTAAAGGGTAAATTATGGCTTTTGCAGCCACAGCCTCCCAGGGCATGAGGAGAGGTGCAATGCTGGGGCGGCCGCTGCCGAGAGCTCTGCAAAGTGCAGAGGTGGCCACACATCCCCCAGGGACACCGGGAAAGGCACTTAGGAGAGACATCTCTCCAACGCAGGGATGCTGAGATATTCCTGCTGAGCACCACCTTCCTGGTACTTGATACCACTGGCAGAATCTGACCCCCGAGTGTTTCAGCGTTCACTCGTGGCCGGGGGGGAGTGATTTAAATGTCAGGCGTTATTACTCCTCTTTATAAGGGTATGGAATATTCTGCTGCTGATCCCTCCTATTCCTGTCTCTGGACATTAGGAGACACAAACAAAGGCTCCTGCCCCTGCTTCTTCCAGCCATGATCTCGAGAGTCGTAAAATGCCTCTTCTCCCCTTCTCTGTCACCTCCAATAGCTCCAGAGTGCAGGAAAGACATCCTGACTGCATGGACTCAGAAAGGCAGGAGGCAGAATGTTCTGCTTTCATCACCTATTGTTGTAAATAAAAGCCATCATATCTGATCCTTAGTGTCAAGGCCATAACCCCAACTGGTAAATCCGTGTAGGGTCACAGAATTAGGATTGCAGCCCTGTCTGGCAGGTGGTCCTGCTCTCTTTACCCACCTCTTGGTGCTGGTGACTATAATTTACTGCTGGGGCTGCAGAAAAAGCTGAAAATTTAGTTGCTTTAAGTACTGCACAAGTGCACATATGTATGTAAGGAATGATAGAAATGAATTATAGAAACATAGAATGGTTTGGATTGGAAAGGACCTTCAACATTGTCTTGTTCCAATCCCCTGCCATGGGCAGGGACACTACCAGGTTACTCCAAGCCTCATCCAACCTGGTCTTGAACACCTCCGGGGTGGGGCAGCCAAAGCTTCTCTGGGCCACCTGAGGCAGGGCCTCACCACCCTCACAGATAATTGCTCCCTAATCTTTGATCTACCCCTGCCCTCTGTCAGTTTGGAGCCATTCTCCCTTGTCCTGTCATTCCAGGCCATTGTCCTAAATCCCTCTCCAGCTCTCCTGGAACTCCTTTAGGCACTAGAAGGGACTCCAAGTTCTCCGTGGATCCTTCTTTTCTCCAGGTGAACACCCCCAGCTCTCCCAGCCTGGCCCCAGAGCAGAGGGAATCCAGCCCTTGGAGCATCTCCGTGGCCTCCTCTGGACCTGCTCCAACAGGTCTGTGCCATGAAGCAGCAGTAGTTCCAACCTACTTATAAAGCAGTGCAATGTTATAGATTGACATTAAAAGTGCTAGTAAGATTTGGAGATAAATTATCACCTAATCTTAGAAGGCAAGTTGTTCCTGGAGCTGTGAGAGCTCTTTCCAACCCTGACACAAAAACTGGAAAACTGAGAGGTCAACACAGACCTGTTTCTGGCCCGTTCTGCCTTCACCTGCGACATCAGGATTTTTTGTTAAGTCTCAGTTTCAAAAGCAAACTGCTCATTTTGGATACAAAGCAGCATCTATCTTTGGGTATATTTACATTCATTGTTCAAAGAGTTGCATTCCAGTCTGCATGTTTGGAGTGAAACACAAAGTAGTTGCTAATCTGATGAGAGAACTTCTGTGTTGAAGTCGAGGCTGAAGACTTCGGTGAGTCAGCAGGAAGTGCTTCTCTCAGCAGCAATAATTCACCCTTAACCATTGTGTTGGAACACATGGCACTACAAAACAATGAGAACCATCATTTTAACACAAGTGCATATGTTTTTACTGAGTCAAATTCTTTTTTTTTCAGTCATGCCTCTTGGGAACGTGTGCAAGTGCTGTGCTGGTTCTAATTCTGTGTAGTCTGGTGATCGTAACCCATGTCTCAATCAACCTGGAAGTACAATGATTTGTTTTGTCTCTCCTGGGGAGAAAAAAAAAATCACAATAGTGAAAACCTAAGCAAAATCAAAGTTCAGATTTAATATGGAGAAACAACCAGGAATTTGTCTGCTTACTTAGAGCTGTTGAATCCAAAAGCCCATCAAAGCTGGTTTTCTTCTGACACCCTCAGCATTACACTGCAGTTAGAGGAGGAGAATGGATGAATCCATGTTATCATGTGGAATTCTTGGATTTGGTTAAAACAAAATTTTCAGGAGAATAAAGAAAAGCACAAAAATATCAGAACCTCAGTCTAGATGGACTTTGAAAATGTCTGAAGTTCAAGATGTTGCCTGTGTTTCTCAGCTCAGTTGACAATTCTCGCTCATTTTGAGTGGTTGTGAATGAATCTGTGGTTGTGATGAACTCAGGAATTCCTTGGCCAAAAGGTTGGAGGGACTTCCTGTGAGAAAGACCTAAGGAAGGGAAAGCCCTGTGCAGATCCAGGCTCAGATTTTATTCTCCACTTCCAAACCAAGAAGGAAAAAATCTCTTCCTTCCTACGTCATAGCAGATCACAGAATATCTCCCCCTTATTTTCACTTGAGACAAGGGATAGAAACAGATTGGATTCATGATATGCCACCCTGGATCAAAAAAGGTCCAGAGATGAAAAGTTACAAAACTGACTTGTCTCACTGATGCATCTTGCAACATCATTCCTAGGAAGTAACTGCTGGGTAATGGAATAGGAATGAGATCGTGATATAATGATATTATTGGAAATTTATTCCAATTTGGAATTCCCACAACATGCTTTCACTTTTACTGGGCCAGGAGAGCACCACAATACATGGAATATATAAATTTTCTTCCTAGGGAAGCAAAATTAATTACAAATAGACCTTTAAAGTGAGAACAAATATTTAAAAAGAAATTAAAATCTCCTTTTATCTGTTTCCTGATTGTAGGGCAGTACTTCCAAATCAGTTGAACTTTGTACTTTGTACTTTGTACTTTGAACATAACATTAATATATGTAAATACATTGACAATTAGAATGAAGGGAAATGTTAATATTTGGTGAAGTTACAAATGAGGTCATGGCTATTTTTTATGGTTTCTCCTAATAGAATTGTATATTTGCCTTTCAAAAATATCAGTAAAAAGACTATAGGAAAAGCTATATAAATAGTTTTTTATTGCAGTCTTTCTTATAGTATATTTAGAATTTTGAAATAATTTGAAATTTGCGCTTTTTATTTATTTGTTTGAGTGTTTGTTCCTCTTGTCTCTATTGTTGTTTTATGCTTGATGGTTGATTTGCACATAAATTCTTTCTGCTATGTTGAAAGTCACACAGGATCTGGCCCTTAGGGGAAATATTCACAAGAGATTTGATAAAATAATGGTTTATATTTAACTGATTCTTCCACAGCAGAATGAAAAACCCCCAATGTTGTTGTAGTCATTTTAGTTGTCTCTTTCACAAAATTGATAAAGATGGGGGGAAAACTTTCTAAAACTAACAATAAATAGATACACATGTTAATGGCCGACCAGCTATCTTGTGCTACGCAAATATCTATTCCTTCATTGACAGAACAGAATTTAATTGTTGAAGACAAAAAAAAAAGGAAATAAAACTAATGCTAAAATTTTCATTTATAGTATTTCTGGTGTCTTTGAGTGTGGGAAGCCCTGTGCCCTGCTTTGGGATCACACATAAGCATCATATCTAACACAAGAAATATTGTTTACAGGTGAATATATGGAAAAGAGAATATTTTTGTTGTGATTATTGCTCCGAAATTTGGGATTCAGCTGACTACCAGAAAATCTGAGATATCAGAGAGTTACTTTGGTTCACCAAAAGTCTCAGTCAAATAAATTAGAATTTTCCTGAAGCTGAGTCTAGACAAGGATTTCCAAATGTCTCATATCCAAATGAACTTCTTTAAGCAGCAAAAACTGATGTCATTGAATGGAATTAAATGTTTCTTTCACAAAAGGATCTTTTTTTTGAAGGGAGAGGGAGTAAAGAAGAAGCTTTAGACAAAAAACCAAAACAAACAAACCACAAAAATCAGGACTCCCTATTAAATTCAGGCTGCAAACATATTTGCATTGACTTTTAGTTGAAAAGTAATCTGGCATATAGAAACCAATAAATGTTGGGTTTCCAGTGGCTTCCACCTGTTAAGGAGTTGCAAGACAGCAGTACCCTTTTCAAAGCCATTAATAATGCAGGAGGTCAATATCTAAACAGATATATTGAATTACCCACTGTATCATTACAATAGTCAGAGTTTTTGTATTGCAGGTGATTTTTTTTTTTTTGCCATTTGACCCTTTTAAGCTAATTAAAATACATAGTTTATATTTTTGATAATGCTAAGGATAATATTGTGCTGTATGCTGATGGTTACACTCCTCAAAATGGGTAAAAAGAGATACTATCCACTGTAGTAACGTGGATATTGATTTTTGTTAACTTTGCAGCTCCAGTCATTCAGCTAAAACTCCCTAAACAACAGAAAAATTAAAAAAAAATGAACCCAAAGTCTTTCTCAAACACAATAATATTATTTTTCATGGTATTATCAATTTATGTGGGTTTAGGGATATATTATATATAAACATTAAGAATTCAGTGTTTTTGCTCTGCAATGATCTACAACATTTCAACATTACAATCATTTCATTAGTGAAAAGGTAAAGAATAAAGTAGCTCACTCATTTGATGTTTTGCATTTTCCCTTTACGTTTCAAAATCCATAGTAAAATCAAATCCCAAAGCCATGAAATCTGCTGTTGGCATCTCCCATTGACATTTTCTGTTTGTGTAAAGGGAAATCAGGTCAATCCAAGCCACAAACAGCATCACAGCCCTGTTTCTGCAAAATAGTTTGTCACTACAGAATGTGGTGATTTCGTTGCATGTGTTCTACTTTTCTGAAATTAGTGGTTGATCTCAGGGTGTTTGAGAGCTCAGTCTTTGCATCTGAGACCTTAAAAAACACTTACTGTACAGGTTTAACCCAAACCCTATTGTCTTCAGTGGTAATTGAATTAGATCCTAAACACAGATCACATAAAGTTGGCTTAGTTTTATCAACAGGGAATGTGTCCCAATAGTCTTCAAAATAACAAAGAAGCATAAAACCTTAAATTTAAGAAAAATCAAATTAGGTTAAATTCTTATATTCAAAACTGTCATTTTATTATGAAGGTCCTTCAAAATCAACTCATTTTCCTTTTCGACTAACATATTTGTTTTAATCACCAGCAAACACTCCATTGATTCTTGTCCAACAAAGGAAAATTCCATAGTTCAAATCTCTCTGAAGGAAAATCCCATTCATTTAAATATAGGAATTATGGTTGCAAAATGAACAATTTTCCTTAGCAATCTCTGAGACAAAAAGTCCTTTTTTGAAGTCAAACTACCTTTGAGTGGAAGATTATTTTTCCCAAACTGTTATTCCTGTTAGCCAGGAATAGACATAGAAATTTCCTTCGGAAACTACCTTCTAAAGGGGTAGTGAAAAATCCATTATTATTATTATTATTGTTCATAATATTAATAGCAATAATAATAAAAGAGAATAATTGTGATCTTGCTAAACAGGAAAAATATTGGATCCAAAAATATACAAGGACATCACCTCTCTGTTTTTGGAAGGTGGAGAGAATTGGCAACAGGAAGGTGAATAAGTAGCTCAACTTTAGATGAATTCTGCAATTCAGCTCATGTATTATAGCAGATAAAAAGGCTGAACAGCAGAAATATTCCTGTTTCTCTGGCTCTGCTCAGCCCATCACATATGTGACATGTAAATTCAAACCCATGGCTTTCACCAACCAACCAGCCCGAGTACAGTATGTGACACTTTCTCAGATTCCTACTGACATGCAGATATTGCCAAAAATATCATGTCCAACTTTGCACAAAGCTCCACAGGCACAGAAATATTTATTATAAAACATTTGTCTTCAGAGAAGAATGCTGGGCTCCAGGAGAGAGGGGGTTTTATGTTCCAGATTTCACTGTCAAAGATTATGCCGTCTCAAAAAACGTGTGCTGAGCCTCTTTGGCAAAATCTTTTCCCTTAATATTTGATGTTTGCTTAGTTTTGTTTGTTTGCTCGGTTTTATTGCTGTCAGTGTTATTTCTGGTGACTACATGACTCAGAGGGACTAGAAATAAAATTAGAGACTTTCACCTCTAGGTCAACAGTTTCATTCTGGCCCAGAATACAGGGACCTATGTAAAATAAGTCATTGATCTCACTCCAGTTCCCAGTTGGCAAACGTGCATATCACAAACTCTACCATTAAAACCGGCCATAAATTGTCATCCTTTGCAGCAGTCCCAGAAGTGAGCTCAGTGTTTGCATTGGCCTTGCTGCTGCATCTCCTTCTCCAGGAGATGGGTTTCTCCTGGGCTGGGGTGTGTGAGGAGCTGGGGGGTCCTGGAGGTGGGTTTTCCTTTCCTCTTCCTGCGATTTCTGCTGGAAGGCGGAACAGAGGACTAGACTTTGCAGGGCAGTCTCCCACATCCATAGGAAATCCTTTAGCCAGGTAATCAGATGTAATTTCATAAGCCCCCCCTGCTCTGCTAACCAAGGCTTTGTTTTGCCAAGGTTGTGGTCTTGTCCTGCATCGGGTTCCTTCTCTCCCTAATAAACACCATTCACATTTCTCCCTAATCAGTGGGTTTCCAAATAAATCGCCTAATTCATAGAGGAAAAAGGTGCTGAAGCACAAAGAATTGGGTTGCTCTGTCTTTCAAATTACCTGTTTGACCTGCTGCTTCCAGACCCCAGCTCTGAGATAACAGCTCTGTCCCCCACTGAGATCAGAGCCTGGATCTCTTTCTCAAATGAAACACAGACAGGAAATCGCATCGCTGTGATCTACAGCAGTAACAAACACTCCTGATTTTAGAGGAAGATTGAGGGGGGGGGGAAGCTATTATATTTCATTTTGGCACTATTATTGATCATAACAGGTGTTTTGAACTGAAGACCCCCATAGCTTAAAGGCGTCTGTACAAACCATCAGTTTAAACTGCAACAGAGACGTCACTGGTGTTCACTAAAAAGATATCCAACCTTTTTGCAGATCCCTGGACACTTGTAATCCTCTATTCCTCGGCCCATCCCGAAAGCAGGAGCATTTAGCCTGGGATCTCAGCAGCACAGCTCCTTGCTGGATTAATTTATTTCTCTTCCCTACAAATTGTGTAGGTTTATAACCATTTTCCCCTTGTAGTTGGAGCTCGTTGCTGTGCCATTGTACAGGTATGACTAAGTACTGTCTGCTCCCATTGAATGTGGGATCATTTGTCTTCCCTGATCCAGGCTGGCTGCACTACACGACAGCACACGGTGACAGTAATTTGCACTGATCTGCCCCCACTGCTAGTCCTGCTGCTACAAATAGCAATTGATTATAATGCTGTAGTGTTATTGACTGTCACTATGAACACAAGCTTTATTTCATTTTTAAAGTAACATGCCACAGATTTCCTTAGTAGACATGGAGCAATAACAGCAATGGAAAAAAAGAATCAAAACAATTTGAGGCGGGGAGGAGGCAGAGGCAGCATTGCATAAAACACTGGAAAAATAATTAATATTACTAGATGATTACAATACTGCAGATGAGCAGAAAAGCTGTGACAGGATGAATCTGCCTATATTTCAGAGAAGCAATTCTGACTTACATCACCTGAGGATCTCGTTGTGGAAATCTCTCAAATTCATCAAAATATAGAGGAAAAAAAATCAGCCTATAAAAATCATGATTATTATTATTGTCAAAATCTGATTCTGGTGAGGCAGCAAAATGTGTTAATGCTATACTGGATTTGCCCCTTCTTCCACTTCTCCCTCCCCTCAGTTCAGGATACAGCTTTTGATCCAGGTTGTTAAAAGAGATCCTATTTCATACATCCCTATGTTCTCTTTCTGAAACTTACGTTCTTAGAGCATTAATCTGCTGAATTGTCCCTAGAGTCCATTTGAGATGGGTGCAGAAATTTAGTTCAGGTAATTATCCTTTCTTTCCAAGTGAATTAAGAAAGCAAGAATTCCTGCTTATCTGACAGAAGTGTGGCTTTCCCTCTTTAATGCTTGTCACCTGCGAGACAAGTCACACAGGTAAATCTCAAACTGTGCCTTTGTGCCCCATGTAAAGTGGATTTTGGGTGTCTCTGTGGAGTAATACTCCAAGGACATTATAGTTCAGAGAAAATGGTAATGTCTGTGTATAAAAAGTGAATTATTTTAATAGGCTTTGGCAGCGCAACTCTCAACAAGAAGATCCACCCCTGCTAATCTAGTGTGTACGGTTTGTCTCTCTTTTTTTTTTTTTAAGTCTGAATATAATTTCTCTAAGCTGCAATTTATAATGTTAACACTTTACCTTCATTAAGGAAGGGAAGAAAGCTGCTGAAAGACTCTATTGAGCTGTTGAGGAATGTCTCACATTGAAATTCTGATTTAGAGATAGTCACAACACATCTGCTTTGCATACCTTTGCCCTTTAAACTGGTATTTGTGATATAAAGAAGCACACAGTTTGCAGAGTAGCTGGTAAGTCTCCTATCCATGTTTTTCTGGTGTTTTTTGCATGTATATACAAAGTCAGACTTATTTCCTTTCATCTTTAGGCAGCAGAGCTTCTTTATCCTCAAAAAAACTATGTTTATGGGGAATCATTGGTGGTGGTGATATTGCTTAGAACAGCACTGATATGGGAGATTTATCCTATTTTGTGTTTTAGGTTCCACTTTTACATTTTTTGTTTGTTAATTTAAGACAAACTGCCTAAATGTTGTTTGTTTTATTGAGAAATGGGGGACTAGGGATGCCTACACCTCAAACTGTTCATAAATCTTGCTTTTGCTCACTTTGGGTTTTGTTTTGTGGGGTTTTGCTGTTGTTTTCTTTTGATTTGCTTTTTACTTTGCAATGCTTTGAATTTGCAATGGTTTGAATTAAGAAAACACAGAGATTTTGTGGTATATTCCAGTGAACAGCAAATCCAGTCTTCGTTCCTTGAATGTCTGTTGCTTCCTATGGCCCATGGAGCTCATGTATGAGCAGATCACAGGATCCTGCAGAAGATGTCCTGGCTTCCATCCTAAACTTGGGTGCAAGTCTTTATGTAGCTGTAAATCAGCCAAGACCATTAAAAATTTCTAGTCATGCCTTTTAACGAATTAGTTTTTGTGACTGTAATGTGGTGGAAATGGGAGGAGGGGGGCAGAAAAGCTGCATTTGAGGGCTTTTCCTTATATATGGATTTCAAACAGAGTGATATTTTAAAAAGGAAATTACAGGTATCACTTGTTTAACAACTCTTCCACAGCTCAAATTAAGGCTTAAGCAGTTACGTATTTATCAATTAGCATTATTTCTCTATCCCTGTCTGACTCTCTGTATTGTTGTAACTCCATCAAATAGTCATTTGCTTTTTTTTATGGTAATAATCCCTTCAAATTCACTCCTTTCATCTGGATCCCTGTATGTTATTTGTTGTTCTGCTAAATCCGTATTACAGAGGCCTAGGAGTTCCAACAGCCTGATGAATAATTAGAAATGTTTTATCCTTAAGCTTCAAAAGGGTGCTAGAAATAATTATAAGCAAACATTTTATGTGGCATTCCATATCAATCCAATCCTGGCTTTACATTGTTTGTACTTTAGATAGTGAGGAAGAGGGGGAAAATTCTGGTTACCAACTCCAACAGCATAAAGGGGACAGATATTGATGTTGCTGTAACTTTTGTCTTCTCTCTGCTCCTGGAGTTGGGATCTCAGAGCATCCCAGGGCTCATGGCACCTCTGATTTCATACTTAAATGGTTAATTAGTGATCAAACAACAGGAACTTTGTTATTTTATCAGCACTCTGTTCCATACTCTCTTGCCAGCAACGTGACCTCCCTACTTCCACTGTATGCAAATAACTTCACATCAAACCAGAGAAGAAAGCCCAGGTTCTGCAAAGTGAAAGTCGATTATTTAGTCAAGACTAGATGTGTCAGTGCATCTTATTCCCTAGTAAATTCTGGGAGTTGTAGCAGCTATAGCTGTCCTTCAGCCGACCAGACTCACGCCACAAAGTTTTTACACAGAAGGCAAGGAGAGAGAGCTGTATCTCGAGAGCCTACAAAACTAATTGGAACACACCCAATGTCATTACATTTGACAGCATTTTGAGAAATACCCAATCACTTTGTCATCAATTTTCAATTTTGTCAAGAGAAAGTAGCTTTTCATTGGCAAACAACCTGCTGTCCCCACAGTATTTGTGAAAGTGTCCTGGCAGAGAGTAGTGTCATCTCCAAGAACATTTTTCAGGCTCACTTTCTCTATAAAACTTTTATTGAGGAGTTTTTTAAAAAAAATCTATGAAAATTGTCTTAAGATGAAGGGTTTTCATCCTGAAGATACCAAACATTTATGGCCCAGTATAACAAAGGACATAAATATATGATTAACTTTAAACTTGCCAACAGTCCTTCTACGTTTGCTGATAAGGAATTTTTTCTATTTGCTTCAAAGGTACTGTAAAAGTTTAGTATTGAAAAAGAATGAATTGATGTTAAAAAACGGAGAGAAGAATTCATATTTATCAATCAAAATGATGAGGATTTGTGTGTGAAAAGCAATGAATAATGTGGAGCTCAAGGGTAGCACAGCGACACCTTTCTAACAGTCTGCTGCTTTTGTCTCCTTCCCTCTGCACTGAATTCATTCATTCTTTCTCTTACATTTCCAGAACAAAAGGCAGTGTGGTATCAATGCCTGATTTGCTGGAGTTCCATATTTTTAACCTATTTCTATATTTTTATCAATTTGTTTCCTTTGCCAGTAGATCTCTAATTTTGTCATTTCCCCACATTCATGTTGCGAAGTCATGATATGATTAATAATGTCAGAAGGAAAACAGATTTATTAGATATGGTTTTTGATGGTTGGAACACAAAAAACTGGTGGAAGCATTTTGAATGGCACAGCACAGAGGAGGAGGAGGAAGTTCACTCCTTTGAGACACCGATCTTAGCTGGTGAACTCAGTTGGTGGACTCTTAGCCCAGGAGCAGCCCCACAATGTGACTCTGAAGGCAAATTCAGGTGGGAATTCAACAAAGGAAAATCTTTCTTTGGCTGATGGGCCCTCTGACAACCCTAAGACTCACTGGGAGATCTGAAAATCTGTGGATGCCTCATCCCTGGAAGCATTCAAGACCAGGTTGGATGAGCCTTTGAATAACCTGGTCTTGTAGAAACATCCCTGGCCATGGCCAGGAGTTGGAACAAGATGGGTTTTGAGCTCCCTTCCAACCCAAGCCATTTTAGGATTCTATGAAAATGGCCAATATCACGTGGGTTTGGTGTCTGCTTTGGAGCAGCCACTGACCTTGATGGGAGTGACTTGTTACAAGTTAGGTTTCTGTTTCTCTAAGACCATCTTTGTTTCATACCTACAATTTGAGCTACATTCCTCAGATCAGGTTTATAACAGAAGGGATAACATGAGGAACAGCTTAGGAGGTGAACATCTTTACCTATAATAAAAATAGTTTCCAGTGTCTGGGGAGATGGTGCACTCAAGTCAAGCAGAGCTTGCTTTGTCACTGCATCCCCCAGCTTTGGAAGTGCCTGCTCAGATCCAGATGAGGCTACAACAGCTTGGAGGTGGGAGATCAGAGGTCCTGCCAGGAGCAATTGCAAGCCAACATGACAAATGTCCAACATTTGGACCTATGCACTGCACCATTCGGGGGACTTGCTGCTCTGACTCTTGGCTATCCTGTGCTGCCTTTCAGCAGGGATGTGCTTTACTGTGTTACTGAGCAAAACCATCCAAATATTGCATGTTTGCTCATGGTGGTAAATTGTGAAGTTTTCTTGAGGTCTCTTCCTCACTTCTGGAAGTAAAACCTAAAGTTGCAATGAATTATTGCAAACCCTGTCTTCCACTGCACAGGCAACAGGGAAATGGTTTGGACTTCTGAATAAGTTCTGTAAGAACCAAATGTCTTGTTAAAATCACCAATTGTAGACTCAACAATTTTTAAGTTTGGCATTGACACCTTTCTGGCTTTGTCTCTCCAAAAAGTAACTTAAAAAAAAAAGGGTATTGTTTGGAAACATTGCAAACCCACCAAACTATGTTTTATGTGCCTTGAAAAGCTTACTTGCTTTTTTGATTAATATGCAAATCATGCCTGTTTCCAACTTTCATCACTGTTTAAATACTGTACAAGAATCGTAAATAACCTGCCTATTCAAGTTTTATCTTGTCCACTTTACATTGCACTGCTCTTGTACAGGAAATGGATTGTATTTAATATTGATGGCTCTGTATGTGTCATTTAATCGTCCTTATTGATTGGATTTCATCAGAGTGTGGGGCTTGGACAGAAGCTTTGATTATACTGTAAGGAGTCTTTGCAGTTTTCTGTTACTCAACACCATATCAATGCACCTTCTGGTGTGATATCACTTTCACAATCAATACCTGGAATGAAAATAAAAAAGAGGCCTCCAGCAAAGGAAAGGGGGGAAAAAAAGCCTGAATCAGCCTCTAATTCCCTTTCTACACATAGATTAAACCTCTCCAACTCAAAGGCCGTTTATTGTGTGGTTTAACATAAGAAACAGGGGGAGAGAAAAAACCTGAAAGAGTCTCCATGGGTTGTTTGTTTAATTTCTACATCATTTTTTATTTACAAGCGCCAACTCTTCCTTCCTTTGTCCCCAGCTGATGTTTGATAGTGGGTAATTTTTAACAGTTACATGTCATGTTTCAGTTAACTGTCTCTCTTGATCTAATAACAGTGCCATAAACATATTATTTGATCAAACTGATGCTGTAAGGGGAATTGCTGCTTTTCAAAAGTCCTTTTGCTCAGGATGGGCCATCTCAGAGCTCTCAAAGAACATCCCTAATTTACACTCAGTGGCTCGACCTTATCCTCAATCCAAAGCCACTCTGGTATGTGCTCCTACATCCCAGCCTCCAAACACCAGCCGTAGCAGCCAGGCAGCATGAAACAATAATCCCTGGAAGAGTATTAATACACAGCAGATGGCTGTTCCATACTGCTGGGGAGAGGGTTTCCCCATCTGGGCATCCTCAGTTCAAATGTATGTGCTGACATGCCCATAAATCCAGATCCTCAGTGGATGACAGAAAACATCTTTCCAAGTTGTATCTGAGTACAGGGAACACACATAGTTCCTCCAAATGGTTGTTTGTACTATAGTTCTCCACATTCATTTTTTGGAGATGAAAAGGGAATTTATGGGCATTTTTGTACTTCTCAACTTTTCCAGGCTGGTGATCCTTTTACAGGGATACTACCAGTATTTAGGAATAGCGATAATGCCTCATTTGTTTTTCTAGGAAAGTGGGATTAGAACCTGTTTTAGGAGTAACAAGAGTGTCAGCCATAAAGTTTCTAAGGGTGTGGATGAGTGTGTGCTGGGAGAAACAGAAAATAGAAGTTGAATCTTGACACAGAGAATTATGAAGGAGAAAAATGGGTTAATATTGGTTTAGATTGCAGCGACAATTTAAAACCTCTGACATAGACTTTGACTAGATTTTCTTGGTCCTTCCAGATGAGTGACCAGTGTTGGCTGAAAAGCAACTGCTTTTTTAAAATTTATTTCCATGAAGAGATCATAGAATTATATAATTATATAATCATAGAATCACAGAATCACAGAATAGTTTGGGTTGGAAGGGATCTTAAAGATCCTCTTGTTCCCCCCTCTGCCATGGGCAGGGACACCTTCCACTAGACCAGGTTGCTCCAAATCCCATCCAACCCAGTCCTGAACACTTCCAGGGATGGGACATCCAGAATTTCTCTGGGCAACCTGTGTTAGGGCCTCACCACCCTCACAGGGAAAAATTTCTTCCTAATATCTAATCTAAACCTCCTCTCTTTCAGCTTGAAGCAGGGTTCAGCTGAAGTTCTAGCTTTATATAAAAGTAGTTGCTCTTTGACTCCTTAAAATAGAGTAAAGGGACTTCTGTTAAACAGAAAGAATTGTACCAAACTCAAAGGCTGCATGACATTGTATGTGCCTTGTGTGCATGACATTATTCATCACAGCAGGTTACAAAGCCAGGTCTGGCTCTTTCTGCTGACAGTTCACATCCAAATCTGCCCAGCAAAGACACAGGTGCAGAAACTAGTTGGAGACCACAAAATCCCTGTTCCTTTGCTCCATCAAACTCCTTCAGAGATCTGCTGAGTTTTATAAGCACGAGAAGGCAGGAACTGTATTTCCTTAACTGGAGTGAAGCCGAAGGTCTTGGGTTGGTGGCACTCGATTGTGTGCCAGGGGAGAGAAAGCAGCGTGTTAGTGGGACATTCTGAATCTCACAGTGGAGTAGATAACTGGAGAAGACTGTCTAAAGTGACAGGTATTTACCCAAGAGGGTACAGACGGATGCAAGCATCTGAGCTGCTAGACTTGAAGGATCCTCAGTCTAAAAAACAAAAGTGTGGTGTTAGGGAAGTACAGTGCCTGAACAGATGTAACTTACTCATAAAAAGAAGTGCCTGTAGGCTTTCTTCCTACCAAAGCCAGAAGTGACTTCTAGCCCTGAACAGATCTCCACTGTGACTACCAGAATTTTTAAATGCATTTTTTTCTATCACTCTGTTGTTGCATTTGCCTATTGGAAAATTTCGTAAACATATTTCTGATAAAATTTGTAGAGGAACAACAGTTTTAATGTAGATAGTGCCAAACATTATTAGAAGTTTAATTTTCTTGATTACATAGAGGTATTTACAAAAAAAGAAGGATTTAAAAAGTTACACCAACAGGAAATATGATTGTATTATGTTTACTCAGTCCAGTCCCATAATTGAATTTTGACAATGAGCTTTCTTGAGAACAAACTCCAGTAATTTATTAAAAGTGAACTAATGAATATCCGGTCTAATAAAAAGGAAAATAAATACTTTATTCACCAATTCTTCATCTATATGTATCCAGACTCTTACTACCCAGACCTCTAAAAAAAAAAAATCATAAATGTTGGAGTTTTCCCTCTGGTATTTATATGGGCTCAGAGGGAACCCCAAATCTCCAGAACAAACCATTATGCTTCCTCTGGTACTGAAGACCAGTGCTCAAGGATAAGTAATTGTGTCCTAGAGGAGCCAGAAAGTGCTATAGTGGAAGTTGTACACAAACCTGAATGGATTTAGAATCTCCCAAGGAAGATCAGAGGATATATTACCACATTTTATGACATACAAAAGCAAAGCAAAAAAATATGTGAGGGTGAAAACTCTCCTTTATTTCTCTAGAGGCTTGTGAAAAGTATCCACCTATATGGATAAATTCAGCTCCCAAAAAATCTCATAGTGATACCATAATATTGATGAGCCAAAGCCTCCTTGTCACTTGTCATATGCCCTCCAAATAAGTGCTTGATCACCTTCACTGTTAATAAAACCGGTAAAAACTCAACAAAATGACAAAATTAAAACTAAATGTTTCAATATGAAAGTGGAACAAGCAGAAATATATTCTTGAATTAGAGCTGTATTTATTTAAATGTGCTCTTAATATTTGAAAAAATAACTGATAAAATAACAGTTGTGTCATGGAGACCCAAATATGTTTGGGTCACAAGGTAATAATAGCAATAATAATAATATGCTTTATGAAGTTCAGTATATTGGATTCTTCTTTAAGTTAATTTAATTATTATAACAATTAGAAAGAGTGGATAGGTCCACCCCAAAATAACTCTTGATCAACTAGACTATTGCATCTTAGGGCATGGTGCTTGTCAGGAGAAAGCCATGCCCATCAGGGACAATGCATTAATAATGTTCTAGCCAACATAAGAGAAGTGGAAACTGATTTATTACAGACAATTTAATATGGCAATTTCACACAGTAAATTCATGCCATTATTTAATACTACTTGGAAGTAGTAGAGAGCAGTGAAAGGTTTACTGAAGGAAGAGCTTTGAGTTGCACACACTTTTGTTTTCTACTGGATCATCTTCTCTTCTGCTGGACACCCTTTTTCCCACTGCAGCTGATGCACTTGTTCGTGCTGGATTCTGCAAGTTCCTCCCCTTTGGGGCTGCTGACACCACAGGCTCATGTCTGATCACCCCCCAGTAACTACCAGATGGTAATGATGGTTGGTCAGAACCAACCTGTGCCACATTCGAGTTGGTGACCTGAAGGTGAAAAGCTTTGATTCCCATTAATAACACTTGAGCCTCTCTGACCTCCAGGATGTGATTAAAAGCCTGTTAAATTCCTTCAGTAGCTTTGGATCATATTATTTGCGTTTTGCATTATTGTTGTGTATTGTTTGATAACCTAATTGCATTATTTGATTAATTTAAGGCACAAGTATTTTTTTCTGTTTTGTGTTCAAGAATTCATCCTGTTAAGAGCTCTCTTCACCCAGGAAATATCCTTTTGTTTCGCTCTCTGTGTCACAGCGGGTGTATGAACCGCTTTCCTTTCTCTCATTGCTCAAAATAACAAATGTCAAAGCTTGGAAACTGGTAATTTGGCAATTTTAGACAATCGCCTCATAACCACGTTTCAGAACACCTTTGAAGCAGGGGAAGTTCAAAGGCTTTGAAAAGACGACTATTGCTTTGCCTGTTGCTATGAGTCATTTGGAGTAATTGGTCCTGTCTGATGTATGTTTTGAACTGAGGAAGTAGTGCTTTATTACCACAATCAGATACAGGTTTTTAGCTGAGGAAGTGAAGTTTTCCTCACAGATGTAGATGTCTGCTTGATAAGGCAGAAAACAGACAGATGTGCCTCTCTGCACTGGGGAAGAGGTGTGGAGAAGGAGCAAACATAAGAGCTGAGAAAATTCCATGAAGCTACATGAGAGGGGTTTTGGAAACCTTCCCAGTAAGAAAATTTCTCAAAAGGAAACTCGCCTTTCAGAGAGATAAATACTTAAAGTCTTATATATCACACAAATATGTCTCTCCTCTGTTTTTCAAGTGCTGAGACTGTAGCTAAAAATCAAATTAAGGATTCTGAAGGTATTTTAAGCAATGTCACCTAATTTTAGGCCAATCAACATCGTGAGTGTGATGGTCCATTTCCCATATACTTATGCTTACTAACAGTTTTAAAATTTGGGGGTTTTTGAGTTCAATATTATAAGGTAGCATTCCATATGAAGGCGGTTTCAGAATAATATGGTGTAAGATTGAAAACTAGAATTTATGTTCTCTCTCATCAGTGACTAATCCCTGAGGTACTGTAAGGAACTATCTCTCTTTTGCAAATATTTTACTAAAATTTGGAAGAGACGAATCCTGCCAGAACCACATCTATGCATAAGAACATCCCACACTTCTGGATGGAGTCTCTGCTCCCTGATGGAGCAGTGTTGAATTGTGACCCCAGCCTGGGGCTCGCCAGCTCCTGAAGACAGAAGCCTTGTGCTCAGATCTGCTGAGCTCAGTCCACCCATGTGTGCCACAGGTAGGAGAGGGAGATTAGTTTTGCCACTAGGAGGAATTTTCTCTTTCAATTTCCTTTTGAATTGTTCCCACAGTGGTGGATCTGCATCGTTCTCTCTGGGGTCCCCTCATAACTTAAAATGTGTCTCCATATCCAGGGGACAATTCAGTGCTGGACTCCTCTGGAAGCAACGACAGTGCTGATGGTGTTCACATTATTCACGACTGAGAATGACTTTTTTCTTTTGGCCCAGAGAGACAAAACCTGAGAAGAACTCTGCTCCCACTGCTACATTGCAGAGGTCAGAGAAACACAGTAAACTTCCTAAATTTAATGGGAACAGAGAATATCCATTGCGGTTTGTGAGTGGTGTCCAGAGCAGATTAAGGAAAGACTCATATTTCAAAGGCAAAGGAGACCCTGGATATGCTGGTTTGTGCTTTTGAGGGGAAAGCCAGTACACCAGGACTAGTAGACTCAAATATTTTGTAGCACCTTTTTTTCCTCTTGCAGGTGGTGACAGAGCACAGAAGTGGCTCGAGTCCAACCAGTTTCAATAGATCAACTCCTTTTATCAGTTTTATGGTATCGAGTTTAAATAATATCACATGAAACAAAGCAAATGTCTGTTAGAAAAGCCTGGGTTACTGCTAAGCTGACAAATGTGCTGCATCTCCTCTGTGCCTGTGTGTATTTACCTGCACCTCCACATGAGCCATCATTTTTCCCATCTTGGCTCCAGTTGCTTTGGCCAAAGGACACCTTCACAAATCAAACTGCTGCACGTGCAAACCTTCCTGGAAACAAAAAGTTTTGCAGCAGGAAAAAGGACTTGTGTGGGCACGGATTTGGGAGGGGAACTCGAATTCTGGGCTGAGCCTCAGGTCTTTTTAATCTTTGCAACCTTTGGCTTATGCTCTGGGTTTAGCGTTCATCTGTGTGACCATAATAAGCTGTTAGCTCAGCCTGCATTTTGCCCACACATCTATTCAGATATAAATATTTGAAGATCTTCCCTCCTTTAAATTAATTTTCAGTTTTGTAGTAGATCAATGGTAAGGGAACAGAATGATCATAGCAGAGATAGTGGGGAGATGGACACTGATAGCTTTGATGATGTCTCCAGTGTTTTTTGACTGTTGAAAACATCACATTTCCATTTAATCTAATGAAATGGGGCCTGATCTCCTCCCCCATTTGTGCCCATCACAAAGTTGTCACACATTTTGATACAATAAGAATATTCTTATCATCACTGAAATTGCCAAATCAAATTATGGCAGTAGTAGGTTAACCCAGTATCCTGCCCTCAGTGACAATTGCTGCCACACACAAGCAGAGAAATCTTCTGCCTGTGGAGCAACAGGGACTGTGCCTTCTTTATATACTTTGTGTATTTTAAAGATAATTAATATACATATAGATTTTTTTTAATTTTAAGCACTTTGGCTCACTAATGTGTTCTTTTTTTTTAGAAAAATGGGTAATTTCATTTTTCATCCAAGAGAACACAGCTAAAGGGGCAGCAGTGAAGGGGTTTGGCAGAGTTACTTCAGTTACAGTTTACCCACATTTCATCTGGCAGGGCATGAGCATCCTATGAAAAGGAAAACTTCACGAATAACTTATGAAATAAACTGGTGAATAAAAAAATTTAAAAAACCCCACCATCCTTGCCAATCCCAACAAGCTGGAATATTAATAAAAATGGAACTTTACCCTTTTTACAGAATAAACTCAACACCCAGATCTGGAGACAGGACCTACCTAAGCCAGCAGGGATCCTTGCACTACAAAAATAGTTACATTTCAGGTCTGAGTATATTGCACAGCAATAATTCCTTTTGAGAGCATCTCCCAGGATCCAGCTCAATGATTTCTAAAGAAAAAAACCCTATGTAGTGCTGATTAATGGAAAAGCCTGGATATACTGGTGGATCTGGAAAGCATCTCATAATCTTTGACAGACAAGATGTTTCTTATTCTGATGGGATTTGATCATTGTTTATGAAATTATGTGAGTGACATAGCATCACTGTTATTTTTACCCTGGTATTACAGCTGCTCTAATAATTTAGATAATAAAGTTACTTATTTTGGCAATAAATCATCAAATGTATCCAGAGTTCTTATCAACATTTTCATTTATTAATATTCCGTGTCAGAATTCTTATCAATATTTTTCCACATTTGTTTTTCTTTTATAAATCCTCTGAATTAAACTTGTATTAAGGCAAAACAGTTGATTTATTTGAAATGGTGACATCATTTTACTCCAGTCTGCAAAAGTTTACACTTTACTTGAATTTAAGTGTCCCCACTGACTTCACGAACATTTCTAGTTTTTCAAGTGCCTGTTTAAAATGCAGATAGCCCACCAAACTTTTATTTCAATCCCCACATGTACAAATACCTGTCTTTGTATCTATGTGAACATACAGGTGGATTCCTCATTTTTACATGGTATTTTCTGCCTATTTGTCCTTCCCATTTCCACAGTAGAATTATAAAGGTTGGAAAAGACCTCCAAATTAATTCATCAAGTCCTATCTTCTAAACACATTTGAGGGAAATATTTCCAACGACTTTATTATTAAGGAAAAAAAAAGTGATTAAAGAAAAAACATTTTAAAAGCAATACAAAAACCTGAAAATTATTAAGAATCTTAATAACTTATCCCAAAATTTCTGAAAAATAGGAAAAAACCCAAGATTGAACAATCTCTAATACTTTAAGGGGTGACTTACACATTTTGCTGTGATGGGAGAATGAAAAAACATCCTGAAGGAACAAGAGGTGGATTTCAAACAGCACCACTTGTTCTAACATAGGTCAAGACCAGACACCTACTGGCAGCAGTTACTTAGACTGCAAGGAAAGCTGAGGACACACCTCAAATAATTAAAATTTCCTTCCTGAAATAATTATCAGCACAGGCAAATGAAGTTGCTGTGTGGATGAACAGGCTGAACACGATCGATTCTATGTGGAGAGTTAATCATTTATCATTAAGGAACAAACTGAGAAAGAATTTATATTGTCAGTTCATGCAGTGGGGATAAAAAGAGATATTTGTTTAGTCCTGTTTTTACATTGTTGGTTTTACAATAATAAAATTTGGATTCATTTACAGCAGCACTTCAATGGAGATGTTTGCTCTACAAAGGGAGGGGAGGCAAAGAAGGGACCATGGAACAAATACAATTGTCTTGAAAGCTATGGTTTAATAGAAATAAGCCTGGAAGAGCTTCCTTGAGCCAGTGTGTGAAGACCAGCCCTTGCTTCTCTCGCTGTATAAAATTCTCACCAGACAGAGCTCACTCTGAAAGAACTAGATGTAAATATAAATCTTGAGCCGAAATACAGCAGAAGTTGTACAAACCCCAGCAAGCTCACATCTGCCACAGCCACTTTACATCAAGATTTTGAGAAACTTGTGTTACAGCTCAGCCATCAGATTTGATTTTCCTATCACCTTGAACACCTAAAAAGATTTTGGAGGCATATGTAGATATTTTAAAAAATCATAAAGTGATCTAAGTCCTGTTGGTTGAGCCCTGGCTCATATTTAAGCATGTGCTAAACTTCACCCACATAAACAACCCCAGAATTGACAGCAGGATTTGAAAATGCCATTTTGTGCCTCTGAATATTGAAAAAATGTGGTTGGTTTAAAAATATCCATCAGTGTAACAGGCATAGCACAATGCGAAGTGTGTCAGTCCACTGACAGAGAGCCAAACACAGGGAAAATAGATGTAGAGCATCATTTGCAGAGAGGAAGGATGACAATCAGGAGGACTAATGTCATTCCTCACATTGCTCACATAGAAAAATAGTGTATATTTATATTTGTATTAGCTCTCCCTCATGCCACTGCTCTTGGTGACAGTGGCTGTGACACCCAGCTCCTCCTCAGTGAAACGACAGCAGGACACAGAGCTGAAATATGGGAAATAACTCTCAGTGATACCCATAGGTAAAAAATATGAAAACATATTCAGCAGTTACAGTTTCTTCAGTCTATCGGCTACATAAAAGGCATTTAAAAAAGAAGCCTAAATACATATTTAACCAATTGACCAGAATGGCACTGAAGGAGTTTTAACATATTTTGAAAAATTGCCTAAATACATATTTACCCAATAGACTGGAACAGCTGCTTCAGAGTCTCTCTGGTCTCTTGGGTACATAATACGTGTTTTTAAAAACTGCCTGGCTATATATTTACCCAATAGACCAGAACAGCTATTAAGTAAATAATACACATTATATAACTGTCAATGATCTTTTGTTTTCATCCCTTTTAAAAAAATAATATAAAAAACAAATGTAGATGTGACAAAAAATAAATGTAAGGTATTTATTAAGACCGTGAAAAGTCTGGAGTCTGAGGCTGGTGTATGTATGTCACATTGTAGAAAATATCTCAGATCACCAGTGTGCTTTTGTGTGTGTGTTTAAAGTACAGGGCACTGTCAAGTACATCAGAGCCTGGGGTGCTTAATATAGAAGATAGAACAGCAGTTGGGAGTTGGAAAGGTCTGGCAGAAGAGAGGGGAGGGAAAAAAAGGGAAGATATGAATCATAAATTCCCAGGAAGGATGGGTAAATCAAGCAGTTGATTTTGAGAAAGCCTAAAGATAGTACATGAAACACTGCAAAAAGAAAAAAAGAGGAAGAAGGTTGGTATTGTGACATCTGAGACCTGCGTATCAATACCCTGATGTGCTCCACAGAAGGAGAAATTGTTTTCTGCCTTCCAAACTTGCCTTAAAAGAAAATCAGTCCTGTTTGTCGAACCATTAAGGACTGACCTTTTCTTAGACCAATACAGCAATCAGGGTAGTTTCTCCTTAAATCTTCATATATGGTTTAAACCATTAAATTAATTACAATTTATAATGTATTCTGATTGCGATTCTTTTCCTCCATAAAGTATTTCACTTCTGAAATCACATTCATGGACACTTATTGATTTCTTTTTGATTTGAACATGTTTCAGACTGTTTTGAAATCACAGGGGAGTGAATCTGTCTTGCTCTCAGTCTCTCTCTCTGTCCTGCAACATAGTGAAGGAAAAGCAACAGACAGTCTGATAAATAATCTTCATCTTCAAAAATAAAGCTGTCACTTCTGCACTTACTTTTTTTTTTTTTTTAAGCTAGGAGGCTCTCAGTGGCTGGGAAAACAAGAAAGGCTTCTCATACTTTGCACAGAACTCCAGGCTGGCAAGAAATGAAAAATAGGTAGGAAGAGATAGGAAATGGTGAATGAAAAATTTACTACAGACATACTTTTTCTGTAGAAAAAAGTTTTTATTTTCTGGCCAGGTCTCATTTTTCAGTGAAATTTCTTTGTCATCCTGGTGATCTGGTTGGTCAGCAGATAGACATTGGCACAGGGCACAGCCCATATCAGGTAGCAGAGGTCCTGCAAATGTGCTGGATTAATGCTCTTCCTGGGGTAATCCCTTTGTGTGAGAAGCTGAGGAAATGTGACTGGATGAATTGCTCTGCTGCACTGCTTTTCCAGCTTCTTAGACATCCCTACCAGAGCTGCTGTGTGCACTGGAGGTAGGAATAGTGAGGAAAATAAAATCATCAAAAAGGAGCTTCAGGACACTTCACCTTTCCTTTATTTTTACTTCAGCTTTAATAGCTGTGCCCATAAAAGAAGGGCGAGCAGCAAAACAACTGCTGCTCGTCGGTTCAGTCTCACTGGAGAGGCTTTTGGCTGTTTCACTATTTTACCTCATTAAGCTCTTAACTATATCAGCCAAAGCTCACCTCTTCGTTTATTTAATGAGCTACTGAATGTCATTAATGGCATAACCTTGGAAAACACTTAGACCAGGTTGCTCAGAGCTCCTGGCCTTGGACACTTCCAGGGATGGGACATCCACAGTTTCTCTGGGTAACCTGTGCCAGGGCCTCACCACCCTCACAGTCAAGAATTTTTTCCATCTATTTTTCCAGTCACTACCAACTTTATCTTGTCTCTTACATGGTAGCTGATGGGTGAAAGCATCTATATCCCATTACTACCCCTCTACTTCACAGTTCCCATTTCCTGAGCTTTTTGAGTCCACTACACTAGAAAGACTAAATTGAAGGTAGCATTAATCAGAGTGTCTCTCTTACCCATAAAGTTTAGAATAAATATATATTTATATCGAGCTATTTATTTGTTAAAGTAGGGCATTACTTTTGTTGTACCATTTCCAAACTCTCTATTCACTATTTAGCAGTCTTCCTGCAAGACACAAAATCCATTGTGTAATAATTTCTAGCAGACTGCAGGAGTGTAAAAGTAGACAGTGTTTCCTTCAAAAATGGAATCATCTTTCACAGATGTAGATGTGTACTTGTTATGCCAAGATGAGACAGATGTGGCTCTATTCACTCAGGGACAGGTGCGGAGGAAGAAGAGATAAAACATTTGTAGAAAGTGTAAGCAACTGCATCGCTGTTGTTAAATAAATAAACATTCTGCCAAAAAAAAAAAAGTTTATTTGCTTTTTTTTTCCCCAGAATGTTTATTTTAAGCTGCAGCTTAGCTGTGATTTATTCAGATTTATGTTCCTGTATCAATTTAAATTTATAATATGTGTTCTATATATAAACATCTGTTTGTATATAACCAGGGGAAGGTACCTTGGCACACATGAAGAGCACGTGTGGGTGTACATGTATATGCACATATACATAGTACATGCAAAATAGGCTCTCAGCCATGTGCACACGGGCTAATCAGGTGAAGAAAGGGAAAATATTTTATTAATATAATGAGGCTTTGTGTGTGCGCGCAAAGAGGGAAAAGAGAAGAGAAGCAGATGCTTGTGTTGCCTATTAAGGATTAAGCCAGTTCAAGCTCCAAATTGCAGGAGCAAAGATGGTGATCGTAGAAAAGCTTAATTGCCCTTTGACCACATGGACACTCACAGGAAACTTCCCTACAGAGACATCCTGGGGGAAAAGGTAAAATGGTTTGGACCATATGAAAGAGCTTTAAACTGGACAAAAGTTGGCTCCTGAAATCAGAGCACAGGCGTGGCTGGGAAAGAGGATCTGCAGAGGAGCAGAGTGATCTGGGGGTCACCAAGGGGAGGGAACACAGCTCAGAGCAGGGACAGGAGGTGATTCAGGTGTTGAGAGATTTGTTATATTTATTACTCTTGTCTATCTGTTTGTTTTGCTTTGTTTTCTTCTGTTACTTTCAGTCCAAGCTCCCCGTGAATTTCACAGAAAAACAGAATATGCTGAGTTGGAAAGGACTCACAAGGATTATTGAGTCCAACTCCTGGCCCTGCACAGGACCATTCCCAAGAGTCATGTACTGAGAGGATCATCCAAAGGCTCCTGGAGCTCTGGCAGCCTTTGGGCTGTGCACACTGCCCTGGGGAGCCTGGGCAGTGCCCACCCACCCCCTGGGGGAAGAAGAATCTTTTCCTGAGATCCAACCTCCCCCTGCCCTGACACAACTCCAGCCATTCCCTCGCTCCTGTCCCTTGTCCCCACAGAGCAGAGCTCAGTCCCTGCCCCTCCTCTGCCCCTCCCCAGGGAGTTGTCCCTGCAATGAGATCTCCCCTCAGTCTCCTCAATTTGCCACAGAAAGGGTCAAAACTGGGTAGCCCTATGAGTTGTTCAGTCAGAAACACATGGCAGGGACATCCCTAGAGAAAAGCAAAAGCCACTTCAATGAAGGGATGATGGGCAGATCAAAATATCAGCTTGTCCTATAACCACAAGAAACCACTGTGCCTGGGCTGTTGACACTAAAATTTTTGCCCTCAGAGACTGCTGTGTTTTCCTCATCCTTAGACTGGGGAGCCATCAATGAGCATTTCGTGATGAAAGGAGGAACATTTTTGTCATCTGGTGAATATATAGTTCTCCTGATAGCTACTGTAGAGTTGGGAAGCTGGGGCCAAGTCTTTTGGTCCATGAAGAGAATTCATAGTAGTCATAAACTGTGAAAAAACGTGCCAGGGAGGGTTTATCCTGAAGGGAAAGTGGCTAACCCCATCCTGACCTCCTCTCCCCTGGAGCACAGACCCGCTGCTCACTGGCCAACTCGTCCTTGCCAGGAAGATCCCTCTGGACCACTGACTTTTTGCATTAACCACATTTCAGGCTCTCCATGTGAGGTCATCGAGCAGGCGGAGACCAAGAGATGTTTATGCTGGGCTTTCTCTGCGTCACTTTGGAGAGCTCACGTGTTCCCTGCAAAATCGCTCATCAATGGAGAGTCCTCAAATCCCTTGGCCAGGACTTGCTGGGGTCCATATGGCCGATTTGGTGCCTAAGTTGATGCTCGTTTGCAGTTGGGTTCGTTAAAGATTTCTGGGATTCGAGGGTGCCGAGAGTCTCATTCCTCCCAAAGGCAGCAAGTGAGGATAAGTGTAGACAAGAGGAGAGGCAGTGCCATAAAGCCTGGATGAAGCTGGATTACTTTCCTCTGAAATATTTAAGTGAGCCAGGGGAGGGAGGAGAGTGGGGATGACAGAGATGGCGACTGGAAGGAGGAGTGAGGATCCACAGCTGTGAGGAGGACTGGGAAGAGGAGGGGGAGGAGAGGCAGGGACAGAGAGAGAAAGATGATGTGATACTTAAAAAAAAAAGTATTAATCACAACTCCAGAACAGGAATCAGGGTGGGAATCAGCAGCTGGGAGAGGGAAAGAAAATGGAAAAGATTATTTTTCATTTGAAATACATTTCTTCAATCACAAGTCTGCATGAGAGCGGGAGTTTGCAGCTGGGCACAGAAGAGGGGTCGGTGGTTAGAGGAGGAATATTTTAACCAGAATGAGCTCTGCAGTCAGCTGGGATCCACAGAGAGGTCGGGGCAGGTGGGGGACTCTGTGGCCAACACGAGGTGTCATTGCCAAGGGCTGTCGGTCTCAAACACGCCTGTGTCCCACTTCTCTGCAGCACAACTACAGACGTGCTTTATTTCTGTGTCAGGACATGGAGCAAGAGGCACATTTGAAAGGAAAGTCAAGTGACTTTTATATTTCTACAAGCTTGTCAGCTTAAAGCTTTCTTTTTTTTCCTTCCTCTGCCTCTTAAGGGAGGGAGGGAGGGAGGAGAAAAAAATAGCAGGTTTGTTCACCATGTGAGGCTTGGTTTGTTTGTGGGGGTTTTTTTATCCTGTCTTTTATAGTTTGACCAGTGAATCCAGCTTAACAAAAACATTTCCCTTTGTAGGCTGAACATTCAAAGACATCACTCGTTTAAGTCCAAATGTGAGCTGCTACTTTGTTAGAATGCCAGAAATCATACAAAAAAAAAAAAATTCCAGTTAGCAAGGGTATAATATTAACTCTCATGAAGTCTTGGAGGACAATGATCATACACTGTTTAGTGTAACTCAGTGAATTTTCTCTTTTTTTACATATGTTCCATACTGTGAGTGAATTTTCTCTTTTTTTTACGTATGTTCAATACTGTGTATGTGGGACTTGTCACATGCGTTAATAGAAGTAAGAGAAAGTAGACACTGGTTTTACTCCTCAGTGAAGCTGAGAGTACAAAGTATGTCACAACAATATTGTTACTTCCTTTACATTTATATTTTCTACACCCAAGCACTGATTTGCTCCTTATTTAAGCAACATTTTCTTGATAAATTAAAAAAGCAGCAATAGCCATTACTGCAGGCTATATACAGCCTCTAATATCACTTAAGCATATTACGGAATATAATATCTGGTACTTAACGACTAACTTGCATATGAAAGCTCACATAATGTCTCATAAAACCCTTAAAATGGCTTCAGTTTAAGAGTCTCTTTAAAAAAAAAAACACCTTCAGGGAATATTGTAAATGAAGTAGCACTCCAGCCTTAGAAAAAAAATTCACACACTTGCAGAAATTTTTAATATAAATTGAACACATTAAAAATTAATTTTGCATGACCATTTCGCATTGCAGTGCCAATGCATAGTTAAGATAAGGCCTTAACTCTTCTTTGTTTAAAGTAACATGGAAACATCTCTCTCTCCCCATTATCTCTACATAATTATAATTTTCATTAATCAGAAATTGGAACCCCATTCTCTTACTATGACAGCCCCAGCTGGAGATCAATGAAACCCTACCTATGCCACTAAGGAAACTTGCTGTAAACTTTTAGGAAACTCATTAAAGAAAGGTGTGACCTTACAATTAGATAAGGCTGTGAAGAGTTGTGCACTCATTTATATCATATGCTAGTCAGGGAGAAGAGTTTGGTTTGCTGGGAAAATAGATGTTCTCTTCTGTGACACTTTACCAGGAGAAATCTTGTAGGTTCTCCAGTGACGTCAGTTGTCAGCTTTGAAGACTCAGCTGACAAAAATGCTGGCAGGGAAGACACTAAACCAGGCAGCAGTTTGTATTAGATACTGCTCTTCTGTGGGAAGTATATATAGAAAAGAACTTTAGCAGTTTTCCTTTCCCTTTCCAGCTTTTTGATTGGACTTGTGGTCAGCGTTTTACAGCAAGGAATTTCCCCCCAGGCATTGTTTGCAATTGGAGGTTGACTGACGTTTTTTCCTCACAGGAGCAGCTCTGATGGACACTGAGCCAGTGGAGACTTGTGCTTTGCACCTTTGGTGATCAGCTCTTAACGATGGAGAAGTGTCCAAATCTTTCTGATGTCACCACATCCCAAGTGTGACCAAGGCAACAAGGGTTTTCATATTCTGACTTGTCTACAAGATGCTCAACAGATTTTTATTTTTTTATTTTATTATGAAAAATGCATGATAGAATTGTAGAACTAGAAAATGGTTTGGGGTGGAAGGGACCTTAGAAACAATCTTGTTCCAACCCCCCCTTCCATGGACTAGGACACCTTCTACTGGACCAGGCTGCTCAGAGCCCTGTCCAAACAGGTCTTGAACCCTTCTATTTGAAATTCATTTAATATTTTATCTCTTGATTGTGTTGTTTACCTGCAGGACTTCAATCAGTTTTCTAAGCCAATTCTGAAAGCTTGTTTGTGTGTTGTAAACATTTTAACAGGGTGTTTGTGTGCTGTAATAAAACTCATTTGTGTGCTATTAAATTTAATAAATACATTCTCATGTTAAGTATTAGGGAACAATTCATCATTTGCATTAAAGACGTGGCAAAACCAAAATAATTGTCAGTGTGTCGTTCATCACTCATTAATTTTGATCACTAGAGTCCTGGTTATACATTTTTTGAGAGTTAAAATAGAGTGTTCCATTCAAACCAACAAATGTCATCTTCAGTCCAAAGTGTCTCAAAAATCCCTGTGACTTCTAAAATATCTCAATGTTCCAAATGGCTCTAAAACATCTAAATGTTCTAAATGGCTGAACTTTGAGAAAAAGTCACCTCCTGGCTCCACAATCACATGGAGCTGCACTGAAGCAGGCAGAGCTGCTGAGAATGGCAGCTAGAGAAGGAAGTACCTTCTTTAACATGTGAAGCTAAATGTTACAACATTTTACAGGGATGTGAATTGAGAAAGCCTTGAGAAAATATTACAACCTTCCACCGATGTGCAAAGAGGCACATTTTCATTTGGGAAACAGACAGAAATTTTCAAGGGTCCTTCTGGAAATTCATGAACCTGTGCAGGAAATCCTGCTGGCTGTACCTTCAGAAGAACGTGCACAAGAAAATGCACAGGAGTGTTTCCTCTTGCCTCTCTCTGTCATGTCTCTAATCTCTTTATGTGGTTTCTGCTTGTGGCTTTCTGATGATGTCTCAGCACCTCCAGTTACAGACCATAATAGAGAACCTGAAAGGTAGACTGGGGAGGCTGGTGAACCATCCTTACCACATGTGTGGTAGGCTCTGAAATAATGTCTATTTTCTCAGTGAATTCTCACCTTTCAAAGAACTCCTTAAGGAAGAAAACAATTGATTTGAGGCTTAAGGTGTTGCAGGGTGGGGACGTCTCCCTATGTGGTTCAGCACCTGAGATGTGGGGACAAACAGCTTCAAAGTCTATAAAGAGTTGGAGTTGTTGAGCCCTTGGAGGACTTTAAAATTTTGGAGAGGTTATCCCAAATTAAGGAGGAAACTGTGAACAGGGAAGAAAGAAGTGAATGGGACTGGAGAGGAAGCCTCCCACCACCCTGCCCAGCAGGGAGGGTGCTCAGTGCTCACCTTCCTCACCCACACACTGACCTGTAGGGCTGTGCATCAGGCAAGAAGTGGGACTCAATGTACTCTCTTGGGGCTATGGGACAGATTGATTTATTTTGGTCAATGGAGATAAAAACCCCAGGTCAAATATTGAAAACATTTCTCAAAAATACGTAATGTCCCTATTTTCATGCGTTAGGTTTAACAGTGAGACATTGTCTTTGCACACAAACAATTTTTAGTTTCTGACATGCTCTCTGCATCACTACTCATGTTTTCTGCTTGGAAACTAGATTTTTTAAAATCTTTTTTTCATCCGCCCAAAGGTTTACTTTCTCTACTAAATCTACTGCTGGTCTCTTCAACATAGTAAACACAGTCATCTTCTCACAGGGCTGATGGGTCTGTATCTGCAGAAGCACAGACGTGGTTGTATATGTTAGAGAGTTCAGCTTGGAAACTGTTGTGTTGTTCTTTATGGGATAGATTCTTTCTCTGTTTCTCCCACAAAGCTGTAAGAGAATAAAAAGAAATTACCTTTCATTGCAAGTCAATTTGTGGGATGTAATGGCACAATTTAGAAAGGAATATTGCAGACAGTAAGACCACTTGGATTAGAAGTCTTGAATCAGTTTGTAGGGCTATATATTTCCATAGTATTGTGTTTTGTTGTGTGGGGAATTTAATAAGAGATGTAAATCTACAAACTGCAATGGTATCACCATAAAACATAAAAGATTCATGTATTATAAATAGGTATGATAAATAAATTATTTATGTGAATGTATATCTCTGTGTGTGTGTACATGAGCTCATGTTCACTCTTCTTTTTGAAATAATTAGTGGCAAAGTCTTTTATTGTGCATTGCCCTCCAACCTGCGCAAGAGCTTTAATGACATTTCACACAAAGAGCTGAAGGTAGAGCTTTCTCTGTGCTGAACTGGAGCATCTCAGACTCATTAAGGTGGGGAACATCACAAGCCATGTGCTGAAAAAAAAAATCTCAGTCCAAGGAGGCTGAGGGTCGTTCTGGAAGTGCCCAGGCACTGCCAAGTGCTCTGAGCCTCAACGAGCATGAGGTAAGGGGCTCTCTGCATCACTGCTCAAAATGCTTCTGCAGGTAAATTTGAATTCTATCAATCTGCTGCTCGTGTTGCTGCAAATTTTGGCAGACACAGTGACAACCTCACTGTGATGACTTCTTTTCCCAGCTCTGACTGACAACACACCTCCCGGTGTGTCAGCTTCTCCAGGAGCATGTGTATTACTCATTATATGAAGTCACATGAACTATACAGTAGGCACTTACAGCTATAGATCTCTCCTCAGTAACCTGGGCCATCTAAAGATAGCTGGCTACACAACCTCCTATTTTTAAGCCGGGTGGGACACTTCTAAATTAAGATGTGAGTAAAACAAAATTGTCGGAGAGCTCCAGAACATTAGAGAAAAATCCTGTGTGACTTCAGTTATGTTATTAACTTTTCCACTTTTGCTGCAGAAGTTGTTTCTGTCAATATTTTACTTCAACGGTGCTGAACGGGAGGAAGGAGCAGGGTCCAAGCAGATGGCTGTCAGCAAACTGATGACGGCAGTTGAGAATTAGTGTCCAAATACAGTATTTAAAACTTGCTACAGTACATAGTTTCCTGCATATGCATGCCAAAATAAATCTGGTTTGGAGAACCTTTCAGGATCTTTATTTTATTTTTATTTGGAGCTTATTCTATTAAGAATAAGCAAACAGGCAGCATACCTTAGCTTAGCAGGGGGGTGGATCCAGCAAGGAGTAAGTACAGAGATAGATGAACCACTAAGACCTTTCCAAACTTTATTCACTCCTGCTATTGACTTTCTGAACACCACGAAGTACCGGGACGAATGATAATATTAATAACATTAATAATATTAATTTGTGCCCTTTTTTTCCTACCCATTCCTCATGCACACACTATAAAAATCCTTCCTTCTCACATCAGCTGTGGGTTTTTTCCCTTTAGAAAGGTTTGGTAAGGGATGGGAACCATCATGCAGGGAATATCTGATGTCAGACTTCATGATACTGAGGAGGAAAGCCGAGGCACCTAAAGCAGACCCATTTTTAGCAGACAAGGATGGCAGCAGGTAGTGGCTATTCCATTACCCACACATCTTTTGGGCTGAATGTGACTAATCTGTTGGTTTAGGTACCTGGCTGCAGAGGGGTCAAACCAGGGGCAGGCTGTCTCTTCTGCAGTGAATTAGAGGCTTACATTCATTATCTTCCAATACCTCATTAAAACGACTTTAATGTGGTGAACATTTGATGGTAGACAAAAGCTTTAATCTTGTGAATATCAAACACACCTGTGTTACATTTCCTCTTGCGAGCAGTTAGCAGAAACAGGTTAACAAGCTATTTTAACTCCTTAATCTGCTGAATTTGTGTGGAAACCAGACTTTCACCAGTCACCTGAGTTTGAACTCAGAAAAAAACCCTACATACACCCCTAATTTATCAAGCTCTTTTTTCAAACTCTGACTGCTCTAGACACTTTTAATCATCTGTTTAATTTTGCACCTTTTTTTTTTATCCTGATATATTATATGCAGGTTATACTTAAGGCCCAGATTTGCCCTATTTTTCTTCCTCATCTGACCTAGATTCAAATTTACACACTGTGAAATAGCTAATAAATCCCCATTAAGGTTGTAAAAGGTGAAGGTTCAACCAATGTGCAAGTCATCAAGTTCTAATGTAAAACTGAATGAGCCTTGATATTAGCAGCACTCTCAAAAAGTGAGGCTGAAAGGCTCTACAGGTTTCCAGCTTTTTTATGGCAGACTGTGTTAAAGAACCTAAGCTGAGACAACACTGTACAACAACAGTGACAACAACATGACTTACAAACAGTAAGAAAAAAATAGTCTTCTCTAAAAACAAAATATCAGTGTTTTTTTTTTTTTTGCAGCAAAATTCTGCCACTAACTTTATGCCTCACATATTCTGAATATTTTGCTAGAAGTAAATATAGTTTAACAAATATTTTCCAGTAAATATTACAAATTCTAAATACAAAAATCATATGAATCCCCCATAAAATATATTTCTTTTTTTGTGTCTTTTCATGTCAGTGCTGCCCTCAGCCCTCATGAAACAAGGGTGTTTGCTTTGCTGTTGAAGTCTTGGAAAAGTGGTTTGTCAGTCCAACTGGAGAGTACTGTCTTTTTTTTTTTGCTAGCCATAGAAAGTATTACAATGATTTACAGAGACACGCCGAAAGTAAATTATGTTGTAAACGCCTGTCCCTTGGGTCTACAAAGAATCACAGGGAAAAAATGCAAAAAGTTTGAAATTCCCAACAGCAAAGGTTGACAGGAAAATATGGTGTTGTTTTTCTATGAGTAAAAGTTACTTTTATGTTGTGTTTTCCCATGAGAAATTATAAACTTTCAAAGGAATTTTAGTCTCTTGTATGCACACATAAGAGCAATTTATCTGGTACTGCCCCAGTGAAAACACTGTTAAGACTTTAAAGCTGTTAGAACTATGGCTGAACTTCATCTAGGCTGCTACTACTTATTTGTTCTTGCTGCCTCTTCTTGTCAAAACATTTACTCAGACTTCGAAGAGTTGCAAGTTGGCAACGTGTTAATAATATTAGAATGCATTTGTGTCGGCCATGTGGCCGCAATATTTAAGTAAATTCATCACTTATTTAATGAATAATGAATTCATGAGAGTAGCTATGGAGACGTGGAACCATATGTAGTAAATTAAATGGGAACTTGTCAACGTACAGTAACAGTGAATGTCACCAAAGTAGTTGTGTCTGTTTTATAGCAGTGGTGATGCACTTACACCGAGGCTGGTCTGTATTTCTTCCTAGGTATAGTACAGCCACATTTTTTCACACCTAAGTTGCAGCAGTGATTTCTAACAGGTGTAGTAATAAAGTGAGAATTTACACAAGTTTCTTGTCGGTCTATGCAGGAAAGATGGAAGAATCTCAAGATAGTCAGTCAGTAAATTAACTTAACAACATTTTGAAAAGAAAGGTAGAGAACTGCAGGGTTGTTTTTCTTTTTTCTGATGGGAAAATGTCACCAAGGAAAGGGGGTGGGTGTTAGCTCAGTTCTCGTCTGCCCTAGTGCATGATGGAAATTCCAGACAACAGGGATGATTTCCAAGATAATTACCAGGGAATATCTAGTAAAATAGTAAAGGATATACAAGAATCTCATTAATAGGAAATTATGAAAAGAGTGTGGTGCATAAGGTCAGAAAAGTAAGTCCATCTTTCTGTTTGGCTTCAGAGCCACAAGTGGTTGTTTGGACACCATATCAGGACTCATTTTAATGTAAGATATAAGAATGTCATCTTAGTGGCCTCCTTTACAATGTCCAGTGGTTAGAAGGACATCTAAAAGCTTGTGGCTGAAGTTCATGGGTCTCCTTATGCCCTTCCCACATGCAGTAATTCTCCCAACCTGTGCCTGGGGGTATTCTAACACATCTTCTCCTACTGAAGCTGTATCATATTCACTGGGGTATAACTTCCAGCAAAAGTTTCAAAGGATTAAAAAAGGCTCAGCTTCAAGAAAGGAGAATTGAACTATGGAGTAAATTCTCAGGAATTAACTCAGAAAATGGATGACTTGAGTTCAGGACAGTGGTATCACTCAGACAGATAAGAAAGGATATCAGTGCTGGGAGTCAGAGAATCACAGAATCTCAGAACGGTTTGGATTGGAAAGGACCTTGAAACTCATCTCATTCCTCCCCCTGCCATGGTCAGGGACACCTTCCACCATCCCACGTTGCTCCAAGCCTCGCTCAACCTGGCCTAGAACAGTTCCAGGGATAAGGTTTCTATTTCTGATTTTGCAATATGCAGAGCTTTTTGATAAACTGTGTTAAGAGGCTCCACTGGCCAAAAGATGTAAAAGTCCTAATGATTAATGGGACTGGTGAGCCAAGTGTAGCTTTGGAAGTGGATGACAGCAAGAACATGATATTTAGTTATGCACATGACTAAAGAAGTTTCACCTACCTGAAAAACGTCTCTGATGAAATCCTTTCAGGTAAGGAATTTGGGATCCTCTGGTGAAAGCTTCAGCTGATGAGAGAACTTCACATTTTGTGCTTAAATGCTGTGTTTAAATGCAAATATCCTGCTGTAGATGTAGCTGAAGGTCCTTTGTGTGTGCATATGTGGCAGTTCACTGCAGTCAATAAGAACAGATAAGACACCATATAAAACACAAACACTGTACTCCGGATAGTCAAAACACAGGAAAGCAGATAGTGGTTAGGAAATAAGAGCAGAGCTCATAAAGATTGTAGCCATTTTTATTTAAAATATGTTAGAAGAAACATCCAGCTAAATCCTGGCTTCTAGCAATGTTTATGCTTAGGACATCCCCTGAGGTTCCAGAAATTTTAAATGTTCTAAAACATTTACAGACATACAGCCTTTGAGGTCAGAGACAGTTCCAGTCCTGTCACATTTCAGTCACAAGCCTCATCTTTCCAGCAAGTTTTTTTGAGGAACTCACTTTTATCACCAAGCCTAATGACAGATTCCTATTATGGTTGTAGTAACTACTCACTACTTCTTTACACTGGGTAACTCAGAGCTCATCTTCATGAAGATATAAGTCAGTTAACTGACCCATTTTGAAACTTAGCTCCTGGGATCTTCCTCATTACAATGTGATTTCTGGGGTCCATGTCACACCTACAAAACTTTGTCTTTATTTTTTCAGCTGTTGAGTTGCGTTATATCTCGTCACGTCACGTCATGTTGAGTGGCATTATTGCCTTCAGAAATGACGGGCTAGAGCGTGACTTGATGTGTTCTGAGTGATGTGACACGATATGACATATGTCATAAAACCATTGTCACTCATCAAAAAAAAAAGTGACAGATCGAATTCAAACAAAGCTTACCATATACTTTTAGTGGCTACCCAATCAACTAAAAACAAATATTTCAAATCGTGAGCCAAAAGCGTGGGAGTGTGACTCATTTTTGGTCAGGCCTTACATGCCTAACATGGCATTTTACATTTATTCCACTTTTCTTCACTCTGTATTATCCGTTTGGTGGGGAGGAAACTTGTTCAGTTCATTTATATTATTCAGCCTGCATATTTGTCAGACCATTACTTCTAAATATGTTCTTCAAGTCCCTTTCACGAATCGTCCCCATTTACCTTCTCTTTCTGGATGCATTTGAGTTATTAGGATGTTATGAAAGTAATAATGTACAGAAAAGGTTGAATTTGTCATCCTGCAATGTTGTACAAGCCAAACTATCAAGAACAAGGAGATAATTTTCTGTAATTCTACATCTGAAGAACATGCTATCTATTCAAAAATATCACACTGCTTTATTTCCAGCCCATGTATCTGCTCATTAAACATTTCTAATAAGGAATGTAAGATAGAAAAGAGAAAATAAAAAGCAGTTTTGCCTTTTAAATGAATTGCTGCGTCTCTGACTGAACCAATATCAGTGTGGGAATAAGCCCAAACAGCTTTGCAAGACTGGAGTTGGGACAACTGGCAGTATGCAGTAAGTGGTACCAGAGCATTACCATGGCTCTAATATTCATGGAGTCAAAATCTGAAGTCATTTCCAAAGGGGAAAGGCAGCATCCTTCAGTGGAGGGATGTGAAAGATGTTGTGGGTGCAATCCATCGCTGCGATCACATGAGGGAACCCTGAAATGTCATAAAATCCCACTCTGATCTCCTGTCACTACTGCTGGTTGTATGGAAAATTAACACATTTAATTAACTGCCTGACCAAAGCAGCTGTTACCTTGAACATTGATGCCCAGCATGTCCCACTAGGTGCTCGAATGTGCCAGTGCCATAAGACTGATTAGACTTTTATACCAAATGGCACAGCAGGACTCCCCCTGCAACACGCTCAAGTCAAGATCTTCCTTAAATTCTTCATGGGGCATAACGATGCTCCAGCCCAAATTGCTTAATAATATTGTTTTCAGGACAGCACAGCAAAACATGTCCTGGCCAAGCCAACTCCTTTCTCTGCTTTTGTTCCTGACATCTCAAAGTGTTCCTGCTGCTGAGACCATGGATGTGTTTGGCATGTGATTTCCATTGGATACTACAAGTACTATTTTATTTATATTCCATTTCTATCATTTATGGCAGATGGTTACTTGCCTTAAATTTTTAAAAAATATCTAGGCTGCAGAATTTCAAATTAAAAGTAAACTCTCTAAGTCAGAGGCAATTGTAAGTTCAGCTGTTTTTAACAAAGTTGGTTGGAGGGATTTTTTTAATAGTGCTTATCCTGTACATGCAAGTTGCCATGCATGTGAGCATTCATATTTATATATAGTTTTACTTAGAAATACTTTTCTCCTATATATCTGTGTATATGTTTCAGTATTTAGACATTTAAAAAGTAAACTTTTTTCCAGAGCTGAAATAACCACAAATTATTACATTATAGAGATGAATACCTTGTACATAGCTGAATATTTTTTAAATGAAATTCAATTTATAAATCAAGATTTGTAATACAGCAACCTCTAGACATGGAGAATTTCCTTTCTTGATATTTTTGCTTCTAATTATACTCCCATTCCCCTTTCCATGCTGTGATAGCCACAAATGTGTTGCACCTAGGGAGTGCAAACTACACAGAGAAAAGGAGAGTTTCTCTGTCAGTACAAATGGGCACAGCCCCATTGATTTCAGCAGAAGAATTCAGGTTTAATGTTTGGCCATTAAGCAATACCTCACTTGCATACAGTCTTTTCTTCCATAGGTTTCAAACCACTGCGAGAGAAATAGTCCCCAATCCTGCAAACACTTATGTGTGTGTAACTGCACATATGGGAATAATCCCATTAAATCAATGGGATTACTCGTGTGCATAAAGTTAAGCATGTGTGTAAGTGCTTGCTGGAGCTGGGCCTGGGGGAGAAGACAGGATTTTTGAACCATTGGTACAATGGGTGTGAATGTTCAGATTCCAGTTGTGTGGCTTCAAATGCTCCTTTCCAAGTCAAAAGCTTTGAAGGAAGAATTTACCCTCTTTTCCACCAAGCCAGGATATTTCAAGACTATAAATAATCTATTGTTGTAGCACAAGAAGCACTTATAAGAGGGTGTCCATAAAGCTGAGAAAACTAGTTACAGCATCCAAATTACCTGACAATTGGGGTGTGCTCTCTGCCCGCAGTCCTCTCTCATATCCTTTCATTTTTGCAAATTTATGTAAACAAATTCAAATCTACAAGTTGTAAACTGTGCATAGCTGTTATTCATGTGGGTTTTTTCTTGGTAATCTCAGGTGGAAGGATTCCTGGACTAAATATTTGAAAATACAAAGACACAAACAGAAATAGGAGTTCATCAATCAGTTAAAACAAAACAAAAACAAACAAACAAACAAACAGAAAAAAACACACACACAAAAAAAAAAGAATAAAGAAAGAAAAAAGAGATCCATATATAAAGAGAAACAATTTAGCTGAAGTAGAGGGTGCAAAATTTCCCTTCATAAGGAGGAGAAAATTGAGAAAAAAGTATCTTCGGAAAAGATATTTGGGCTCCATCAGCTTCATATCATATGGGGAGAAATCTTCCTGCCTACAACTCCTTTTTCCTACCACATACCCAGTTAAATTCCTTGTACAATAAGAGCTTCAATAATGGGAAATGAAAATCTTCAGGTACCAAGTCATTTACAACAATACATTGGGGAGAAAAAAGGACGAGAGAAAAAAATGGGAAGAATTTTTATAACCAAGTTTCTAATCAGGAGAGTGTCAAGGAAATTCCAAATAACTGTTTCCTTTGAACTTGATCGTACATAATCCTGGATATATATTCTCAACCAGGATTTCAATTCTTTAGCTCTTAAGAGTTGTTCAGAGACATATTTTCACAAGCAAGGGAAGATCTGCACATCAAATTCCCAGATCTGTACATCAAATTCCCAGTTCTGTAATTTGGTGATGTTAAGAACATCTTTATTCAGCACAGATCAAGAACTGGTAACTGAAACTGGAGAAACTCGACTTATCCTTGGACCACTTATACTGCAGTTCTCAGATCCCCATGCTCCTGAGTAGACCCTTGGCAATACTATTTAGTCTTTAAAATAAATGCTGAAATATTGATATATCATAGAATCACAGAATAGTTTAGGTTGGAAAAGTTTTCTAAGTTCGTCGAGTCCAACCATTAACCCAGCACAGCCAAGTCCACTATTAATCCATGTCTCACATCTACATGGATTTTAAATCCCTACAGGAAGGATGACTCCACCACTGCCCTGCCTTGGGCTTGACAATCTGCATAGTGAAGAAATTTTTCCCAATATCCAACTTAAACCTCCCCTGGTGCAACTTGAGGCCATTTCCTCTTGTCTCTCGCTACCTGGAAAAGGGGCCAACAACCACTTGACTCCCCTCTCCTGTCAGGGAATTGTAGAGAGCCAGAAGACCCTCCCAGAGCCTCCTTTTCTCCAGGCTGGGCACCCCCAGCTCCCTCAGCCACTCCTTGTGCTCCAGACCCTTCCCCAGCTCCACTGCTCTTCTTTGGAGACAGTCCTATGAAATATCAAATAGGAATGTGTGTGTGTGTATGAATTCAAATATACCTATTTACGTGCCATTTGAACCCTGATACTTCACATTCCTATCAAAGCTGTTGAGAGCAGCAGAGCAGAGTCTGTGACAGTAAAAAGCATGGGGGCTATAACAAGCTTGACCCTTATATATTACAGACATAAAGCTGGAAAATTGTGTGTGGTCTCCCTCTGATGCCATATTCAAGATTTTTATTGCAAACACCTTTCTTCAAACATCCATTTAACATGCATCCATCTGTCAAGCGATGTTTTCCACAGCAGTGTTAATGTGCATGTGCCCCTTTCCACTTTGGTAGTTCACACCTTTAACTAGGGCTGGAGCCAGAGTGCAATAAACAGGCTTCCACAGTTCTGAGTATAAAAGGCTCAGAATGTGAGAGACACTTCATCAAAAAAACCCAAAAGACCAAGGCAGAGCAGTTTGTAGCTTTGAAAAGCACAGGGAGTGGTGGACTTTAAAATCTTGCTTGCAAATACCTCTACTAAAAAGTAAGAATTATGAATCACAGCTCAAAAGAGAGGATGGAAAGTAACATCTGATAGGAAAGACAGAATCACAAGCTAAGAAAAGAAGCACTCATCTGGCTTCCAACCAGGTGTTGTGTCTTAGCTTGTTTAAAAATACTTCTGGTTGTGTTTAATTAGTTATGACAAAAGATCCTCAAAGAATGTATCTGTTCAAGCCTTAAGTTTGCCTACAATATTTCACCTTTGTTCAGGAAAAAAACCTCAATGAGATATAAAAACTTGAAAAAATATAGTATGAAAGTTACTGACTTAATGAAATATTAAAAATGCATCAGGAATACTGTTCTGGCATTAAAAATAAACAATAACATTTCTTCCTAGTTACGGTTCACTTCAATTCTTTAAAAATTAATTATTACCTCTTTAAATATTTGATTAAATTAGATTTGGGTGGGTTATCACTATCCACAAAATACATTTTGTTGTGTATAAATTTGCTTTGTTCAGTTTCTGACATGTACAGGCATGTTATATGGTTGTTTGATTATTAGAAAACTAAATCCAATGACTCTGTTCTGGCAGTTTGCAAAATATATACTATTGAATACTGCCACTTTGAATGAAAATGTAGTATTATGTTAGAAATCTCTAATAAAAAAGAGAAAGAAAAGCAGGAAAATTACATTATGTGATATTTGGGATTTTCACATCATATCTTATCATGTTGCTATATCTCATGCTTTAAAAAGGCCACATTATTTTTAATAATGGTTAATTAGGATTTGGGGATAATAGCTTAGAAATCATAAGAAATTTCCAGGCACATAAAGACTATTCTGCTCTCAATGCAGGAGGATTTATTAGTATAACTAGTTAGATAGCAAGGGGAGAACAAACCCTCCAGCATGTCCTAAGAGAGGTAAGACAATTATTTCTCAAGCTTTACGATAAAAGTAATTCAGTATGTCCAGCTGGATAAATAAGAAATTGAATGAGCACAGACACTGATACAATTATAAAATATTAGTTTAAGTGAACACCTGGAAGTGTCCAAGGCCAGGTTGGATGGAGCTTGGTCCTGTGGGAGGTGTCCCTGCCCATGGCAAGGGTTTGGAATGAGATGGGCTTTAAGGTCTCATCCAACTCAACCATTCTGTGATTCTATGACAATAATAATAATTGTTAAAAGTTCTTTGTGTCTTTCTTACACAGGGAATTTGGGATTTGAGAATGCCAGTTTGCCAGTCTCTTTTCCCACACAACTAAACAACTGAAAAACAGCAAAAGTTTTCTCAATCATTTTCCTTCTGCCCAACTGGATCAGAAGGTGTGAGGATTTAGAGAGAAGTTGTCAGTCCTTGGTCTCTGCATCAGTATTTCTAACAGGAACACACAGAGGGGAAGGGTTTTTTTGGCTTTGGGGATGAGGTCAGGTACCAGACAGGAGTGAAGTTGAGAGTCTCTGTTTGATCTGCACAGACCAGAGAGGAGGAGTTTTAGTCACTAGAGACTAGAATCAGATATAAACATGAGATAAATGAGATACAAAAGAATNAGAATCAGATATAAACATGAGATACAAAAGAACCTATGCTGCATTTTCTAAATCACAGACACCTGAATTTTGCTTATCAAATTGGATTAATTTATTACTGTTATGTTTTTATCAAGAAAAAGTAGATATATGCTGAAACAGCTGAAAAGATCTTGGAATCCTCAAAGGGTCTGGGTTGGAAGGGACCTTAAAGGCCACCCTATTCCAACGACCTGCCATGGTAAGGACCCTTCCCACTGGACCAGGTTGCTCCAGCCTTATCCAAAGTGGTAGATGTATATTTTTTGATGCATGTGTATTTTTTGAAAGATCAGCTGATGTGGCACTTTATCTGAAATCAAATATTCTAAGATTCATGGTGGGCTTTCCATTTCATGCTTTGTCCAGAGAGCAATGATTGAGTTTGAAACAAATGAGAACATTTGGGTTTGGGGGTTAGAGCTCTTTTCTTTCAACTAGATTGAAAATATCCAACTTAATCCTTGGAAACCCAACATTAAAAAAAAATAAAAATCCAACCTTCCCTTTAGATTAGTATCACAATATCACAATGCCAACATCTGCTCCTGAGCATGTTCCATGGCTGCTTTGAAAGGATAATTGACTTTGTGGCGAGGTGCTCTGTTCATTGTTCAGATATTGTGGATGACACTTCCTCTCCACTTGCTCCACAGCCCACTGAACATTTCCACCCCATGCCTTGTTGGAATAGCACAGGGAGTGCTCTTGTATGGGCTTAGACAGAAAAACTTGCAGTGTAAATTGTTCATTCCTTGAGGCTGTATAAGAAATTGAGCCAAAATACATAAAATATTGTGCAATTAATTATTTGCCAAAGTTTAGTTTTTTTCCTTTTAGATTTAAAACATAAATATTTTATGGAATTTTTTTTCCTTCCCAGAGTTCAGGTTTTTGCTGATTACAGATGCCTCAAATACTGCATATACATTAAAAATAAAGAATAGAATACATTAAAAATAAAGAAATAAAATGTGGTTTATAACAGAATAAAAATAAATGTTTTCAGAGAGTTCAGNGGTTTGATGCCTCAAATACTGCATATACATTAAAAATAAAGAATAGAATACATTAAAAATAAAGAAATAAAAAAAATATTTGAAAATAAATGTTTTCAAAGAGTTCAGGCTTCAGACTTCAAACATCTGTTTAACTGCTAAGCTGGGTAGGATTTCCTGATTTATTATGCATCCTTTCATTTATTAAAGTGCCCAACTGAACTTTATCACTTCTACTTTGGCAGAGGAAGGCCAGGAAAGGCCAGGTTTGTTTAAGGATGGGGCTTGGAGCAACCTGGTCTAGTGGAAGGTGTGCCTGCCCATGGCAGTAGGTTGGAATTAGATGGTTTTTTGGGTCTTCCAACCCAACTCATTCCAGGATTTTACGATTTTATAACTCAGGATGTACACTTTCTATCACCTAAACCTGACTACAGGACTCAGCTCCCTGTACTGCTTCTCGTAGCTTTACTCTTTGGGTGTTTTTTTTGAGCCTGAGATGCTGAACTTTGCAGAAAGATTGAGTTATTGGCATGAACTGCTCCCATCTCTCAAAGTAGCACAGACTCCTCAAACTAAAATAGAACTAAAGTGGACTGAAGAGCCATTCATCTACCCTTTGCTCTGAAGGAGAGACATCCAAATAACTGTGAAATCCGGAGGAATAGCAACTGTCTTGTGGAGAATGAGAAAGAAAGTGTCTGGAAAACCATCCTGCAGATTGAACTCTCTTCCTGCTTCAGTGTCATCCTCGGGTGCTTCAGCTCAACAGCTATAGACAGTGTGAGGCACTCAGAGCAGTAGGGCAGGAAGCTGGGCACAGGCAATAGTGCTGGAAAAATGTTTCCATGATTATATATGTAATAATCCAAGCTCGATTTGCATATTTTGATTTTGCTATTCACTAAAGTTGGGTCCCTGAGGCACTTTGTAAGGTCACCTGGGGGGCACCGGGAAGTGGTGCATGAGAGGCAACGGGGAGAGCTCACCCTTGGCCAAGAAACCTGCCCAAAAGTGGAAATAAATTGTTCCTGTTAGGGAAAAAAATAAAAAGGGAAAAAAAAAAAAAAAAGCAGCTTTGGATAGGAAGACAGTTTCCACAGCCAAGAAGAATTATTTAAGTTGGCTAATATAACATGGCCAGTTGATCCCTTGCCTTTCATATTCCTACTTGCCTGCCTGCCTCCTCCTTGGGACTGTCTGAAGGAAGGGAAGGAGAAGACAGATGTTCCTGGCCTGTGCTGGTGGGGGAGCAGGGACACATCCAAGCTTCTTGTCTTTCTTCAGAGCCACCCAGCTGGGAATCGTGACTCACAGCTGGGTCACAAGGGTCTTGCCATCAACCTGGGAAGATGATGGATTCTCAAAACATTTGGGACTGCAAAAGAAAGGAAAAAAAGAATTAAGAAAAAAAAGAGAGAACAAATTTACATGAAAGGAAAAAATTGTTCATCCTCTCTACTACCTCTGTTGCTTTTTGTTGCTTTTGGACAGACAGGCTGGTGAGGAAATGGTAAGGAGATGGTTACCTTGTCCCCTGAGCTCCCACAGCTCTCAGCAGTAGGCCAGCTGCCAGCCATTCCTTGTCCATGCTATTTGGAGACCTTTGGGCAAGAGCCTGTAGTGACAGGACAAGAGGGAATGGTTTCCCACTGCCAAAAGGCAGGGTTAGAAGGGATATTGGGAGGGAATCCATCCCTCTGAGGGTGGGGAGGCCCTGGCACAGATTGCCCAGAGAAGCTGTGGCTGCCCCATCCCTGGAAGTGTCCAAGACCAGGTTGGATGGAGTTTGGAGCAACCTGGGATAGTGGAAGGTGTCCCTGCCCAGGCCAGGAGGTGGAACTGGATGATCTTTAAGGTCCTTTCAAACCCAACCCATTTTGTGATTCCATGAAAACTAAAGAGCAGATTTTTCTTTCCTTTACGTACTGGCTCTTGTGGAACTGGATGCTCAGAGATTTCCATTTCACTGTGAGGACAAACCCATGACAGGTGAAATAATGCCACTCCCTACTGTTGGGCATTACCTTGCGCTGTATGCATAGTTTGGATGAACAAGAAACGTCTAAACTTGTATGGTTTTATTTCATTGTAAAATGGATCTCAAAGTCCTTGGACAGCTGAAGGCAGCAAGACCCAACAGGACAGGGGGTTCTCTCTCTTCTTTTTCCAATACCTTCAAGTGCAAAAGGAACTGGAGAAGAATTACCAGGAAAAGGAAGGAGCCAATGAAGAAGAATGAGGACAAGAGTGTTATCCCTTTCTGACTAATGAATAATTTTCATCCTTTGCTCACAGAATGGTAAATGAGTGGCACTGTGCTGGTGCTAACGGCTCAGGATACAGCAGCTCCCCATTTTTTCACTCCACCTCTCTTCCTTTAACTGTTGCTGTGTGAAACACTGTCCCAGCCTGAACACATCACATCATTCCTCTTTGTGTCTCTGCAGCTCATATTTCCTTCATTCTCACACAGTATTTAAAATCAACACATAACTCTTTTTTTTTTTTTTTCTTTTTCAGGAAGACTTTTACTCTGCTGTATTCATCCCAGAGAAGAAACTTTTTTAATGTAGTATTTTCTGGCAGTGTTCATTCTCTTATCCTTTTCCTTTTGACAGGCAGGCTTCCTCTGATCCATTCAGAAATAAAGCATAAATGATATCACATCACAGTTACTAGTATTTCCTTATTGATATATATTACTTTTTTTATTATATTTTCCCTTGGGACCTCCTTTTCCAACAACATGTTCTGCTATCAGCAGGTTCGATTCAGAAATAGAAAGATAGTTAAGAGACCAGACCTTAAAGTTAGTGGTCTTTAGTAGAAGTGCCTAAAAAGAATATTGTGTCATGATACACAATAATTAAGACTTTTTTAAAAAGACAAAAAAAATAAAAAGAGCTAAAAATGTTTTTTAAAATAAATCCACAGGTGTTAGCCACCACAATGCTGAAGAGATTTTCTGCCTTTCCTATTCTCAGATGGAGTTAATGTACTCACTTATCTCTTTCCTCCTGTTGTCCCTTCCATCCTTCCCACAGACATTCTCTGCTTTCCTGCAACCAAAACTCATTTCAGTTACTTCTGTCCCATCTTAGTCAGGCACAAGACCCTAAAACCCATGTGCAGCCTCAAGTCCCTAAAACCCTTGAGAGGAGTGAGACCTCCTTTATTTGAAGGATTAGGATATTTTAGCTAATTTTTTAATTTATTTTTATATAGTTGAAGATAGGAGGTTTTTGGAGTGCTGTAATTAATCACGTGGTTTGCTTTATGCAGAATTTTTCTCTTAATGGATAGCAATAAGAAAGAATTGGAAGTCAGCTCAGAGATGTAACTCTGTCTTCTGGAAGTGATCTGACTGTTGGATCAGGGTGTCCCTGGCACATTTGTAGAACAAATTCATATGTCAGCTTCCACAAAGCACTGGTAGTGCCTCAGCTTGCCAGCTCTTCCATTCTACTGCAAGTGAAACAAAATTCAGACTTTAAATCCAGCCTGCTCCAAGACCAAAATTTAAACATGGAGACCAGAGGCCACCCCTTCAAAGGTGGTTAATCAAAAGTTTAAATGGACCCCCTTTTCAAGTGAAGATCGGATATTGTTGAAACCTTGAAAAAAAAAATACTTTTTTAAATGTGCCAGAGACGTTTGGAGAAGTATTGATCTCTTGTGGTTTCCATAATTTAAAGCATCTCCTGGATCAGGTAATCTCAACAGACTGGCACATCCACCTGGGCCAAAATTTCATGCTCTATGTGTATATATTGCATAAAGAGAAACGTGTTCACAACAGATTTGCTTTGCTGGCCCCACATTAATTGCTGCTGTTCCTACAAAAACTTCACCAGACACAAGCTGAACACTGGTTTTTGTTTAATCAAGCTCCTAATTTACATCTTGTACAAAGTTTCAGCTTATGACTGATTTGAAAAGGCTGCCCTGTCCCTAGAGGGTGGATACATGATATTTTACAGGGTATGATAACTAATATTTTTAAAACTTAAATAAACAAGGTCTCTGAGTGTTTTTCCCTGAAAAGTTTTACTACATTTATGACAATTTAAATATGCCTCTTGAGAGCCAAACAATGAAGATAAAGAATACAGGACCAGACAAGGGAGCACTTGCATTCTGAACACAACACATTTTAAGAGAAGACAAAGCCTGACATTTGCCCCATTTTTGGATTATGAAAAATACACAAATAAATTACTAATAGGCTTATTACAGACTCATTCTGTTTTTTCATATACCTACAGCAAAAAAATGAATCACATTTTAATGCATGAAAATCAGGTGACAACATATTTGAATTCTGTATAAAATAATGAGCTGTATTTTCATTTGAGATGTGTCAAAATAAAATACCACTGGGAGAAAGTGTGTCTTACGGAATCCTTTATAATAGGCAACATAACCAGCAATGTGTGAAACCAGAGAAATTCAAACCCACACACTAAGAATCACCTTTAAAAGGTAGCAGGAGTGGGTTATCTTTTAATTCTTTTTGGGTGTTCTTATTAGGATATTTTGGGTCTTATTATTAGGATAGATCAGGGAGAGTATAACCCTCAAAAAGATTTTAGGATTCATTAGGAAAACACGGGTTTTATGGTAGATATTTGTATTTTGGGTAACATAATGTTAACCAGAGTGTACAAACCCAGAGTGGAGCTGCCTGGGGTTTGGCTGAGCACAGTCAGGGAGATCTTGACACTCAGTCTCATATGACTGACTGTGTTTTGGGGTTTTGTACTTATTACAAACTCTACTGGTTTTGCATGGAGGTGGTGGGAAAAAGGTTGTGTTATGCATGAACATGTAAACCAAGAAAGAGTGAAACACACCCATGGATCACTTCTCTTCAGACTGTGACCTCTGAATTCCCCATTGAAGTGGAAAACAAACTAATAAAACCCAAAGAAAAAAAGCAAAAAAAAGAAAATACTTTCTTTTCAAAGTTAACAGAATGAAGTAGATGTGCAGGAAAAAATGAATATAAGGAGCTGTATCTCTAGCACCTCCCTGCAAGAGGGATGTTGGCAAATACATCCCATTCCTTGTGAGAACATAAAGAAGCTCCTTCTCTTCTTGATCATTGTATTTGGAGCAAAAGCTTCAGCCAGTGGTTTGGTTCCTGCTGTGAGCATTCACACATCTGTAGCAGATGATATCTTTGACTCACATCACACCTGTACTGCAGGTCAGAATCATACCTGCAAAGCACATGAGCACTTAAAAGGACTTTGTCCCTGCAGAGATTCTCAGAGGAGCACACAGTAAGTCAAAGTTCATCTAAGCAATAAACGGGTTCACTCAGTGGGACTGATTTAATTTTATGAATTTTGGCCCTCCTATGCAAGCTGTGTTTTAAAGACTGCCTGTATTCCAGCTCTGAGCCCTGCCCTCCCACTTTAGGCACAGCAATAATCAACCTGGCACCAGCAAAGAGTTCAGAGGACAAACCAGCATCCCTCCTTTCCCTTCTCAGCTCCTCCTTCAGCCCTTTTCCAGCAGCCAAGTGTGCTCATGGCTCACCACAGGGGCTTGAGCAGACCCCTCCTGGACACAGCTGGGCTGCTGTGCCCTTGGCACTCACATATTGTGCTCCACCAGAACCCATCAGGGGCATTCCTGCACCCTCCTGCCCTTCTCACAGTGACACGGGCTCTCTCCAAATTCAGATGGATGACAGATGCTTTTTATCCCTTCACCCCATTTTGTCAGCAGGATAAAAATAAGTGATTTAAATCAGTCTCTCTTTGGTACCCACCCAGCCAGCCCTGCCTAATATTTGTAGTCTAAATAATCGCCATATGTGGCACTGGAATACAAGTTTGTGGCCTTTTTTTTTTTAAATAGGAGTTAATCCAGCTTTGAGCTGGATTAATTCCCAATGAGGCTTGGGGACAGACAGCTGTTTCTCTTCTCTGAGAATACCGCCCTCAAAAATCCACCTATACTGGTCAGAATCCCTGATGGACACAAGTTGTGCTCATTTCCAGACCCTTGTTCACATTCAGGGACAGATTGCACTGGTATCTGCTTCTCAAAAGCAAAAAAAAAAATGGTATGACATTTGGAAATGTTCTGTTGACTATTTTGCTATGGAATAAGAAAGACTTCAAAGCTCCCATCTTCATTTGGAGAGTTGGGAAGGAAGAATATTTGCAAAGGAGACATTTGACAGGAAAATCAGTATTGGCCTGTAGGGCAGTAGCAGAGCCAGATAAATCCTGTGCTGGCTCTTAAGGCTGAAACCTCACAGAAACATATTTAAGGAAAGAAGCCCTGAAGTGCTTATTTACCCTGTGCCACATGACGAGCAGTGGTGAAAAAAACAGCATGAAAGACAAGGAGCAAAAGACTAATTCGAATTATATTCTCTTGTATTTTTTAGCCTGCTCATCTTAAAAAAAAATTAAAAGAAAAGATGACTGCTCTACCTGGGTTACACATGTTTCTTTATTATTCCTTGCCCTGAGTGTCCCAAAAACTATATCCACAGCCAAAAAAACATTACATGGAGACCCTGTTTTGGCTGGCAAATACAGCACGTGTATGATATCCAACATCATAGTTCACTAGAGTAATTAGGGAATACTGTTTCTAAAGTGAAGTTAAAATCATACCTGATGTTTGAAGGTAAAAGCAGTTGCTTGGCAAGATTTAAATCTCTGTCTCTGCGGTTTTGTTTTCCCAAACAGATTATGTAAGCAAGTCACCTCACACCTAAAATGTGTCTCAATTTGTGTTTGTTCTGCTTTTTTATTGCCACGTTTGAAAATTAATAATTCAATGTTCTAATATTAGCTGTCATCTTAGCTGTGATAAAATTAATAATTCATCAAACTGATATCAAACAAATGGCACCTTTTTATGCTGGATGAGGAATGTACTTTGCTGCATTTGTGGAGCTAAATTTGGTGAGATTCACCACTTTATTTCAAATGAAACCATATTTTACCAATTAATATACCATTTTATCATCTTCACTCACTTTGAAATTACCTCTAAGGAAGGCTTAGCATAGGTTTAAATTTTACAGCATATTTTTTCCAGATGAGCCACAAGAACAGTGTTTTTTTCAAAGGCAAGAAACTTTCACTCATTTTTAAGCCCTTTCCTTCTGCTCATGCACACCCAGCTTTTCCAGGGAAAGTATCCACCATACCTGCAGTGCTCTGGCCAAATTCCAAGCTGGATAATTACACTCAGCCTGTCTAAACTCTTGCTGGAGTTTTATTTGGAGAAGGTTTCCTCTACTCCCTGAGTTGTTGGGTAGTGTTGTGAGTGCTGCTAAGCAGGTGCTGGTCCTCTCAGCAGGAGCCAACTGGCTCCAGCAGTAGGTGAAGGGATTTCTGAGAGTGGAGAGCAGCTTGTGTTAAATTTGCAAAGCGTTTGGAGATCCTTTGGGGTGAGAGGTGCTATGTAAATGTAAGGTCACCACAGTTATCTGGGGTGCAAATGCATCCAGGGCTGTGATTAGAAGCTTAGGGGGGAATGAATGAAGAAACAAAAAAAACAAGGAGAGGGGAAAAAAGAGTAAAAAAAAACAAAGTGGAAAAAAGGATAAGAAAGGGTAAAAAAATGGAAAAAAGTAGGAAATAAAAAAAAAAAGAAGAAAAAAAAAGGAAAGGAAAAAAATAAAAGAGAAAGATCTTTTGAAAAGGTTTCCCACATATCCTGACACGTTACAAATTCATTTCACTAGAGCATGGGTGTTCCCCAAAGAGTAGTTTCATGGCTGAAAAGATGTTCAGGAAAATGTCCTCCAAAGAGGAAGTGCATTGGGAGGATGGAGCAGGGACAGCTTGTGGCTGGCCCTGGGCAGGTGAGGAGATCAACACCTAGTGAGAGCTCACTTCTCTACCTTGCTACCTGCACCTGTGTCCCTGTGGATGTGGGGGAAAGGGGGAAAAAGGAGCAACAAGTGCTCCTACCACCACCTTGGACCAGCAGTGCTGGATGTGTTCAGCTTCAGATCTTAGAACCATGGAATCACAGACTGGTTTGGATCAGAAGGGACTTTAAAAACCATCTCATAAACCCCCTGCCATGGGCAGAGACACATTCCGCTATCCCAGGTTGCTCCAAGCTCCATCCAACCTGGCTTTGGACACTTCCAGGGATGGGACAATGATGCTTGTCCAAGTTAGAACCTCACATACAATTTCTACCCATGCTGTGCCAGACTGTGGATGCTAAAGTTGTCCTCTTTTTATCTTACTGTAAAGCTGGAGCATTAAACAATAAATTACTTGGTTTCTCCTTTTTCAACTATTCAGATCTTTATGTGTTTCACTAATGCTTTTCCCTTCACCAGGAAATATCAATTCAGTCAGCACAGAAAACTCACTGACTTACACACTGCTGCATCCCACTTGTTGGAACTTAGAAACTTCTGATTCCTGTTTTCAGAAGCTGGTACCACATCTTGCTGCAAGTCCACCTCCACATTCTTCCATCTTTAGATGGATACTTTCATATTCCGAATCATCATAGAATCATAGAAAGGTTGGGTTTGAAGAGACTTTAAAGATCATGACATTCTAGTGCCCTACTATGGGCAGGCACACCTTCCCTAGACCAGGTTGTTATATGAATCACATTGAAATATTTCATATATCACATTCCATATTGCTTTAGTCCCCATATTCCTCCATAACTGACCTGCTCTTCCCAATACCATAACCAAACTCTCATCACCATCTTTTTCTCACTTCACTTTTCTTCCTTTCTCCTTTTGCTTTTCCTCAGCTTATGTATGAGCACCCAATGGGATGATGAGGGATTGTGATCACTGTCACTTAAAGAGACAGACTCTTTAATAGAAATTGAATCCAAATAGTTGGATTCCGTGGGGAAATTTCAAATTGACAAATTTTCTGAATGGATCTCTCCTAACCTTGTTGCATATAATATATGCATGTATTGAGCTTAATTTTTGGTTAGTATCAAAATGTATTGATCTGCAAGATAAATATTGACTTGACCTCGCTTTCTCTCAGTCTATATTTACTTCTTGAGTCAATAAGTCTAGAAACTGATCTGACAGGAGTCAATAACGACTTAAAATTCTCAAAATAGCAGCTTTGCTCTAGGGTTGTAATTCTTTGTTTTAAAGTTACTGCCTTAAATACACAAAATGCTCAGAAGAACTTAACACTTTGGTGCACAAAGCTATTGGGGAAACACATAAATGCCAGGAGACCTTGATGAGACTTCAGGCCAACTGTGCCATTTCAGCGTTGGCCAAGCTATATTGTAAATATTTTAATAATAACCTACTGCAGTCCATCTTTTGCCCTGTGTGTCCCAAAAAATTTGAGATTTCTCTGGAGGTTATGCCTGTGTATCACTGATTGGATTTGTCAGGGCTAAATTGTCTTCAGCCTTGGGAAAATGCAAAGCTTGCTACTGGGTAAAGGTTGTCATCATGAGAATGCCCTCCCTGCCTTAATTTCTCTGCTTACTGAGGTGGTAATTAACCCAGCAAGATTTTTAGTGCCAAATGGGATCATGTTCTTTCCCTTTCCTCCAGTGTGGTGGACAAATCTCCATTGGACACTACAGCCTTCATTCCTATTTTCCTTATGACAGCCTTTTAGCAAAAGTTTTCATGATTCAGTGGCTCAGTTTCTGATTTTTTGGGTTCCTTATGGAGACTTTCATTAGGAGGTGATATAATAACTCAGTTATTTGAATATAGGGTTGCTCTCATATCTGAGAGATATGACGTAGATTTTAATTGACGTAAGGAAAACACTGTCACAGTCAAGCTCTGCCCTGTCCCCTAGAGAGTGGTCACCATTCTGGGAAGCACAGAAAACAAAATTAAAATTAAGACAAAATGATAAAATGAAAGCAAACACCAAAGATTGACCCTCTATTGCTTTCTAGGATGAAAGTGTAATATATTCATATTATCTCATTGTTAATGGACCCAAGGAATGTGTATGGTATTTTTAATTGTTGCTGAAGCAAGGGAGGAAAAAAGATTTGTCTGTATATTTTCCCCAGGAAAGAGTCCAAAATTTAGAATCAATGATTTTCCTTCAGCTTTTTCTTTTTTTTCTTTTCCTTTGAGGCTCTTATTTGTCTCTTTTTAAAGGTTTTTGCTTTTATATAGATAGCATTTAGAGATGTTGTACAAGACCCTACATTTGTATTAAAATAGTCTTATGTTGCCACTCATTTATCTGCATGTTTTAAAAGTGGCTGAAGCATGAAGCAAAACATGTAATAGACTTAAGAACACATAGGTGCAATTAAATAGGGAGGAAAACAATTACTTGTCATTCTTGCCGTGCTAATCTTACACAGAAAAGACTACCAATGGCTGGAAAAGAGTTTTCCAAATAGAAGGGGGGAAAAGAAAGATGGGAAACTCCCACATTCCAAATGCCATGGGTGCAAAAACACATGTGAGCATGAGCAAAGCAAAATTCCTAAAATCAGAGGGAAGCAGCCATACCAGAAATCATTGCATGGATAGCATGAGATACGGTTTCCTGTTCCTGCTGCGAAGAACTTGAAGGAAGGTTTCTCTCAATCATCCATCCTAAAGCTGTTCCATGGTGCCTTTGCTTTAATTAAACACAGAGATTCACAGCTCCACTAATTTCCTCTTTCTTGGGAAAAAAAATATTGGTCTTGGGCTGTGCAGAGTTAAGAGTCAGGCATGGAGTGAGTCCAACTGAAAGGAAAAAGAAAGAGGTAGAGTGAGGGTAAGGAAAGGGCTGAAATGGGTGTTCTCCTTCCCACCAGCCTGCCCTCTCTGCTGCTGAATTTGGGAAATCCTCATTCCAAAGAGGAATGAACTTTTATAGTTTCTAATTAAGTTGAGGAGTCCTTTCCTAGAAGCGAAAAATAAAATAAATCATTCGTAGTCCAACCAGGCAAATTTCTATGAAAAGAATCCCTGATTTCAGGAATCTGCAGTCTCCCAATGCAAAAAAATTTCTTTGCTGAAAACTTTCCAGCTAGACTCTGTGATTTTAATTAAATAGCAAAGACCGTGTGTCGAAATTCACAGTCGCCATCCCCATTTACTAATGGGTGTTGAAAAATAACCTAAAAAAAAAAAATTGAAAAAAAAAGTTTACTCTTTACTCAGCAACTTGAACAGATTTCAAGTCATTTTGTAGTTGGGAGGAATGCTCACAAAGACAGAGATTTTCTTGACTGAGATCATCAGAGCCCAGAGCTGAAGCAATTGTGCAACTGAGAAATGTATTCAGGCTTATTTCACAAGAACTATTTACTCTTTAAACTATTCATTCACACCTATGAGAAAAAAAAAATAGAAAAGAAAATAAGGGGGTTTAGGGAAACTATCTCCCCTGTTATCTTCAAGAGCAGGGCCTGATTTTCTCCAGCAGCCAAAGGCAGGAAAGTGCTGGTCTGAGGCCCTTTAATTCAATAGGTCCCTGAATTGTGCCTTTGCATCCTCATAGCCTGATACTCACAGAAGGGAGAGGCTGATTTTCATTTTCTGTGCTCTAACTTTCTAATAAACAATAAGCAGATCACAGACTCCCTCTTTTGTGCGGATGAAAATAGGCTTTTTTATTATTATTATTTTTTTAAATATTACAAAAAGGGACAATATGCTAAAAATATGCAGCGAACAAATATCATCTGTACAGACTGGAAGAGAACCTTCATAAATTAACCTTATTAGTGCATTACTGTAAGCGAATGCCAAAAAAGCTCCTAATTTGCATTAAGATAGATTTTTCAGGTTGGCTGCATGATTTAATTAAAGAAAAGATTAAGAATCATTAAACAAGCTGCTCTACCTTGCAATAACAGAATTTATATCTGATTCAGGTTAACGAAAACACAGATGGTGATTCAGTAACTGTTGAGTTGCTGTAACAGAATGAAAATGATCCCATTAGTTCTCTGGAAATGTGAGGGAATTTGAAAATTAGCATGCAGATACATTGTATGGTGCTAGACAGCTTGGTCTGCTTGGATCATCACTGATTACTCTTTGTTTGGGTTGGCAACACTGAACTTAATAAATGAAAAAATGTTCCAGTACACCACAGTTGGAAACTGTTCAAGGTTGAAATAGGTGTGCAGACTTTCAAGAAGAGAGAGTTAAGTAAACAAATGTCAATCAATTTGGGGCTGGCAACGTTTTTTTCTTCCAGAATGTCTGTTCTTGAGAAGCAAGTGTCATCAAAATTGAAATCCTTTGCTGGATACATATGTTCATGTGGTATTTATTATTACAAAGGTATTTTAAATGCGTGTCGTTCATTTACAAAGGAGCCTCAACAGTGTTTTGATGCTAAAAGTGAAGAAGAGATCTTAGGAAAATGGGTCAGGCTATGAATGTCACTGACAAACAAATCAAACTTGCTGCAAAAGAAGGTTGTGACAGGAGGAGACATGGAATATAGGTAAAACCCCTTCTAAATATTTCAGTGAATTCAATAAGGCCCATAAATGATTACTGTCACCCCGTCTGGGAGAGCAGAGCCTGGGCAAGTGCAGTCATTTTGCTCAGCACATGACATTTCCAAGGCGCTCTGGCAGAGAGAACTCATTATCCAGTTCATAATACCTGAATCACAGCAACCTTACAACTCAGAGCAGGAGATCTGGATGACGGATCTTGCTGAAAACAGAGCACACACTCAGCTCTACACCAAGTTTTCCAACATATATAGTGACTCATTCCACGGCATTAACACTTAGCAGAACAGAAGGGTGTCTTCTCCTCATAAGAGGTTATTTTTCCTTTTCTTTTTGACTTCTTAATTTTATTGCAAGTGACTTCAAGGCCAAAAGGTTGTGTGTAGGGTGTTACAACAAAAACGAGGTTGTAACACTCAGACTTTTAGGTTAAAATGTTCTTTGCTTATCACGTGTTAAGATCTTTCAGAAATGATGTAATGCACCAGGGACTGTGGCGCTACATTTGCAAACCACCTTTTTTTTAATCATTAATTGACATCATATAATAATGTCCAGCTCACTACTCCCAAAGTGATGGCAATTAATCTTGTGGAAAAAAAACACGACATTTTTAGCTTTTAGCATAGAAAGGTCATAAACAGGTTGTCTTTGGTTTGACTGGATTTTAACCATCTGATCAAACTTTTTTTCTTTGGCATTTCTTGAACATTACCTTGTTTTTTTTAACACTTACATATTTAAAGATTGTATTTAAGAGAGATAGCCTCAGCAACTTGGCAGCATTTAAGAGCACACATGTTATTACAAACAAGTGTGTCTTAGTTACAAACGAAACCTTTGCTGTTTGTCCATGACCAGCACTTTTTTTTTTATGGCTTTAGAAACTGTTTGGTGCATGATAAGTGATGGTACTGCAAAACATTGATTTTTTTTTTTTCTTCTCTCATTTCTGAGCCGCAGTTTGTTCTCAAACAAGGTGAACCACAGGGAAAAAATATCATTAAATATTTTCTCAGTACTCCAGCTTGTCATAGACTGGCTAAGAGTCCTGTCTTTGTACTGATCATGCTGCTCGCAGTTTTCATATAATTGCAAATCCATCTCCCTCCTTGGCTCCTCGAGCAAGGATGTAAAGGACTGTGAATTGTACAGAGTCTTCCCTGTGAAATTGTACAGCCGAGGAAGATGTTAAGGGGTTATGCTGTGCATGCCAACGTTGAGTGTTAGCTGGAAAGGATTGGATTACTGACTAAAGAGAATAGATCAGGATATTAACTGCCAGCTATCGAATGATCACAGGATATTTTGGTAGTTGCTGCTGCAAAACTGAGAAGGTCTTTTTAATATTCTGTGCTGTTTCCCTGAAAGCTATGAAGAGTGAGAAAGGATATTTGATTTATGTTTGTGCATTTTTCTTTGCATGAGAACTGTGAGAACCCAGTGGTTTTTGGTTCATGGGAGATCTGGCACATCGCTCTCTTGGTTTTGATTCAAGCGGGTTCACATCCCTCGAGTTTCACTTTGACTTTTGATTTTGAACAAATCCAAAAAAATTCAAAACAAACCCCTGACAAACCATCTTTCACATGGTTTCCACCCAAAATTATAAACTTTGCCCCTTTCACAAGTGGAAGACTTGTATTCAACCCAACAGGCTTTCCAAATGCCATTAACTGGAGCTATTTTTGAGTCAAGCAAGGAAGATGACCCAAATTCTTTTGATTTTTCCAGGATGAGGGGCTCAAACATTCAGCTGATCTTCTCAGAAACCCGTTTCCCAGAGAGGTAGCTCTGTGTTAGGAAAAAAATCAAAGCAAGAGCTTGAGGCCTTTCCTGGTATCTTTCTTGAGAAAACACAACTATATCATTCCCACCTCCACCCATCCATTCATTTGCATGGGGCATTTCAGGGACAAGTTAAGCACAGCAGAATTTCTGGATATAACTCTGGCCAGAAGATGCCATTCCTCTCAAAGAAAGTTTTCTCACATTCCATGGGGTCATCTAAGATGGAAGCTTCAGCAAAGACTTTTGGATGCTTGTCAGGACCTTCTTGTAAATACTGTGTCCTTGGCCAGTTCTAGAATACCTCCCGTGTGAATATATCACAGAAAATCAGGCACACGGTTCTGGCCCTTGTAAAAGATAATGAAAAGCAGAGAAATCTCAGAACATTCAGGAATAACTTTCATAAATAACCTCAATGGAGAATCGCAGCATCACAAAATAATTAGGGGTGAAAGGGACCTGTGGAGATCATTTAGTCCAACCCCCAAGAAGGTTACACAGCCCAAATCAAACACCTCTGAGAGCTACTTATTACGATGTCCCCCTTTTTAAAAATTATTATTACAAAATAAAAATGTATTATATTATAAAAGCACTTTTAAAAAAAAGTATTATTCACCATTTTCAATTTATGCTTCTGCTACATCTTATTTTATGATCATGCTTTTCTCAGCTGATTGGACTCAGGTAAGAATTGCATTTATATTATTTTTTTAACATTGTATTTGTATATTTCCTCAAAAACATGATCTAATACTTTTCACAATGGAAGTTCATTACTTATATGAACCATCTTACCATTATTTGGTATAAATAATAGTGTTGCATTTACTTTTCCTATAAGGAAATAGAGGTAAACCTCACATTTTTAAATATCAAACTTCAGTGCCTGGACAATTTATCTTTCTCACTCTCCTTACTTTTTCCTTTACATTTTCTTTTCTTCTTTTGGCAGGATTGTCTCGATACCTTCAGAGTGTTTGGTACTCCCAAGCAAGAAATTACAGCATCTGGCAGCTCTACCCAGGTTATCTCCACACATCTAACACCAGATATATAGCTGACATTTCACAGGATGCTGGAATGTGCTCCATTATCTCTGAAGAAGCACTTTGTAAACTTGGATGGGATCCAGTTAAGAAGCCAAAAACAACACCGTGGAAATTACCTGACCAGTCAAGTCTGTAAAAAGTGAGTTAAAAAAAGCATGAGCTAAAGCAAATAATTCGAACAATTTTTCCTCGAGCATCCTGCAAGTTAAAAATGATATCATTTAGAGTAATGAGGATATTTTAATGCTTTAACATGGATAAATAACAGAAATATTAGCTATGTTTGTCTGAAAAATTGTCAGATTTTAATACTTGAGCCAGGTTGTTTGCAAACGTTTTTGGGATCTTGGATGCTGGCAAACAGTGTGTAATTTTAAGCTGCACTCTGGAAAAACCTCGTGGGTGGATTATGGGACCCCCGAGAAGCACCAGGCGGCCCTGAGCAGCTACTGGACCAGACCTCAGCTTGTGTTCCCATGACACTCCAAGGAGGCAAAAAAGGCACATTTTCCACAAGTTTATAAACATAACACAGCTTCCAGCAAAAGTGGTGAGAAAATTTCAGAGATTTGGGGTTTTTTTTCAGGCATTTACTTCGTGTCACTGGTGGGAGCTGGGAAAGTAACTGTTGCAATAAAATGGACCATGGGCTCTTTACGAAACAGGATGAAATGTTTGTATTTGGCTATGATGGTGATGGATGTTAAAAAAGCAAGCTAACATAAATAAACATATTAATTATGTGTCAAACCACAGGACATCTCTTAGGACACTGTGATGGGAAGACTCGAATGCTAGAACTAACTTTGCCTCATTTCAATGCATTTCTTGATGAGCTTTACTAACCTTTAGGGACAAATGAATCTCAGAAATAGTATTTGCTACTGTGACCTTCTGTATTTCCTCCTAATGCTTAAAGGGAGGATGATCGTCCAGAAAAAGGTCTAGATGTTGGCGATATATATGATCCTAGTGACTTAAATGCATCCCTGTTTTCAGACAGGGTCCAGAAACCAGTGTCTCTGTGTCTAATGTGCACTGGAAGCTATTTAGTTAGGGAAGGACAAGTATTTCCCTCCTTTCCTACTCCTACTGAGAGAATTTTAAAGTCACTCAGCTCATTCCTCATAATTTCTCTCTGTAGCCCAATAAAAAGGATAATCTTCTGTTTCTCAAAATCAAAATTCAGAAGGAAACTGCAGCCACATTAGAAGGGCAGAAATAACTTTCAGATTGCTCGCTCCAGTGTATAGAATAAGTCCTTTAATTAAAGCAAATCTCTGGTCAAGCTGACACTTCTTTTCTTAATTGCAGCCTCCTGTCACTCTGTAATTTATTTTATTTTAATTCATCAGGGTGTGTGAATGTCTCAGAGTGCCCCAAACGAAATGGGGGCTGTCAAAAGATGCGATGCTGCGTCATCACGTAGCCCATGGCCAGGAGCCAGCTCTGTCAACACTTGGCTTTGTACTGTCCGGGGGAGAGAAGCTGATTCTTCAGCAGTGTCTAATCAGTTTAAAACAAATCTGGAAGATGTTACTAGAAGACAAGATGAGATCCAGGCCACAGCAGCCTCTGCATACAAAGGAGTGAAGGGTTTCGTTTGAGAACAAAATTAAAGAGGTAGAAACAACACTTGACAGTTTCAACAGGATTTTTAACTGTGAGCAAAAAGGAGTGCACTACTGATTTAGGAAATGGGACTACTGGTACCTAGAGAAAGATCTTGTTATGTCCCCTCTGCTGTAGCAACAGAGAGATCAGGGAATTAGATCTCCCTGTCAGGAATGGAACATTTTGTGTAAGTTCATAGTTAACAGCCTTCCAGTACCTGAAAGGGACCTATGAGAAGGCTGGAGAGGAACTTTTTACAAGGCCATGTAGTGATAGGACAAGTGGGAATGGCCTTAAATTGAAGAAAGGTAGATTTAGATCAGAGACTGAGAAGGAATTCTTCCCTGAGAGGATGGTGACGCCCTGGCACAGGTTGTCCAGAGAAGCTGTGGAAGTGTCCAGGGCCAGGTTGGACAAGGCTTGGAGCAACCTGGGATAGTGGAAGGTGTCCCTGACCATGGCAGGAGGTGGAATGAGATGAGGTTTAAGGTCACTTCCAACTCAAACCATTCTGTGATTCTATGATTCATCAGATCCTGGTTAATTCTTCAAAGGAAAACAAAGTCAAAGAAGTTGGAGGGTAACAATGACAAGAAACAGTTACCTAATAAATCACAGGAGGTGTATATAGAAAAGGTAAATACATACTTTCAATTTATGGAACAACTTCCATCTGAGCCCATCAAAATGTTTCAGAAACTAAATGTTTTCATACCCTGCACAGATACCAGTGAACTCCACATGTATCTTTCCGTGCCCCATCTGGAAACCTCCTAACAGCCCTGGATCACAAAGGTATGTTTGCAAATAAGACACCCTGAAGAATTTCTTTGTTTCTGGAAAACTTTGCTTCCCTCTGACATCATGCAGTAAAGGAATGATGGTAGAAAGCCAAACTGTCTTTCCTGTCTGCAGGCATCTGACCTGGCCCATAGGTCAATACCCATCAGAATGTGACTAAGACACACCTTTCCCCTTGCAGGATTCAACTGCAAGAACAAATGTGTGATTTCAGTACCCAGAAAGGGAACAGAAATAGATGGAAAAGTGGTAGAGGAGCTACTTGAACCTTCTTTTACTGCTTCTGAGAAGGCATAGCAGAGGTAAGAGAAGGATGTGTCTCTGGAAGAGTCATGTGCTGACTTATAGAAGAAAATAGAAAGTAACCCATAACATTGATTCAAAAATAAGCAGGTAAGTTGTTTTATAAAACAACTGTTACTGGGAAAGGAGGAGAAAAAAGAGAGTTGTGTATCCATAGGAAATTCCCCTACCAACCTGAAGGAAGCCTTCATTTGCTCTCATAGCCTCCAAAATTGTGGGAAGGAGTCAGGGAGGAGCAGAAATGTGCTGCCTTTCTCGCAGTTGCTCAGTGAGACATGTGAGTTTCCATCACCTGCACCGGGACAGATAAACCCTCAGGAAGCCAGGTATCTTCAACTGCAACAGATGCCACATCACCCTTTTTTATTTCCCCCCACATCCAACATATCATATTGACAAAATTTAAGTTATTGCCTTATTATTACAGGGGAGAATAACTCCCAGTGAAAAGAAAATGCTTTCCTTATTGCAGACACAGATTACCAGGACACATTCCTCTTCTTATCATATCAGAAAAAAAAGCCCCAACAAAATACTAAACACTTTTTCCTTACAATATTTTGTCCTCTCTTCCCTCATTCTCTTGCTTTGATTCCTACCCATGTTGCTGATGTCATGGTCATTGGCTCTGACACGTTAAAGGCAGCAGAGTTTATCCCTTGCCCTGTAGGGCTGCATCCATTAAACCTCCCCAACTTCATTCAAGTAAAGCCTGGTGAAACATTCTTTTGCCTGACATGGGAATTAACCCAATATCTGAGTTGAGACAAATTCCTCTACCTCTCTGTAAAATGCTGTAATTCATCTTTTTCACTTTACATGAGGATTTTTCTCATGGTCTGTGAAGCAGGTCAGATTACCTTAGATACTTTGTCAGTAGCTGAATGGATAGGGTATTATAAACTCTAATTTACAGTCTCCTATAACTTACTGTATATAAAACGCTGAAAGATTACAGACCCACTTCGGTTAAACCCCTAAATGTCTGCATGCTCAGCTTGGTTTGGGCACAAAGCCATTGCTTTTGAGTCCTGCAGGATTCTTGACCTGGTGTTCCCTGAACAGTCTGAGCTACTCTTGTTCACCTATTGGGGTCCTGAGTCACACCTGCCTATTTTGGATTCTTGAACTTTCCTCTTTATACTTCCTGAACCCATACAATGTGTTAGTGTTTATCACACCAACCTCTACAGCCACTGGATCCAACCTGCTCAGGTTGTAGATGAAGAATTGTAATATTGGTGTTCTACCACCATGAAACATTTTTTGATAGCACAGGGCACTGAAGCACATTTTAATAACTGCTTTCAGCCTCTTTTATAGAAGCATAGAACAGCTGGGGTTGGAAGAGACCTTTAAAGGTTATCTAGTCCAAACTCCCTGCCATAAGCAGAGATATCTTCAACTAGACCACATTGCTCAGAGCCTCATCCAAACTGGCCTTGGGTGTTTCCAAGAATGGGACATACACCACCTGTCTGGGAAACCTTTGTTCAATCATCACTTCAGATCCATAATTCCGTTGTCTTGCTTCTCTTTTACTCTTTTCCCACCTCATTGTCACATCGACAGCAACAGACAGGAAGATTTGGAAGATCTGAAACCTTCTGTTCAGTCTCACTTCCTCCACTTCCTTCACCTTCATCAAGATTTCACATTGCCCATCCCAGACAATAAAACCTAACACCACAACAAACACTAATTACAAACCTTGTTAACAAACTAAATTCCATCCCTGTCTGAGGGAGCAAAGAGAGGGCTGACATAGGCTGTGGCAGGAAAATCTTGGGCTACTTGAGTTCTTACTCAGCTCAAAACTCTCCTGGCTGAAGCCATGGCAGCTGCATCACTTACCTTGGGAAGAGGCAGAGGGGATGCTGCAAGCTTAGCTGCATCTCTCAGTTTGACCTCCATATCTTCCTCATCTTTGGGAGATGATCCCAAGCAGCCACTGAATTCTCCACAGTGAGGAGCATGGGCTGATTTATACTGCAGTTCCCAGCATGGAAACTGACCTGAGTCTGCAGCATCTTCCATCAGCACAAAGCACATAACTGTGCAAAAACCTTTTCATAATCATGAGGGAAAAGAAGGAGGAAAAAAACAACCCAAATTCTTAACGTATTCAGGCTCAGCTGGAATTCGGACCAAGAGATGGACTAGCTACTTACTTATCCCTGAGGTACATTCACCCCCCTCTATAATTAAGCTCTTGGGCTGTTTTGTTAGTGTTGAGAAGCAGGCTTTGCCAAAATTCATCTGGCTTTCTCCTTTAGAACAGTGACAGGTTTTTTCCCCCTCCTTGCTAAAGAAACCTTTCAATTCCATTGCTTGTGTGCTTTAGGTATAATTATTTTTTTTTACCTTTCACAGTGTTATTTCCTACCCATAAAATTACACAAAAATGGTCATCAGTGAGCCTGCTGAAAAGACCAGCCACCACACATTGCAGAGAATAACCTTAATATTTATAAAAAAAAAAAATAAAGACCATACTTCTTTTAAAGATCTTGCTCTAAACAAACTGAATTATTCATGCATAGAATTGTACAGCATTAGAACACCTGTTTTCAATCATGCATAATGTAAAATCACTCATTACCTCACAAGAGCCTCTACATCTCCAGCAATCAAATGGCATTGAAACAGCCGAACAGGTGCTTGGCAGGTGGATCCAAACAGATGTTGTGGGCTTGGTTGTCTTTTCTTGTACAGGTGTGGTGATCTTGTTTTCAACGGCATAATTGCTATTTGAATAGGTGATATTTAATTCTTACGTGCTTTAATATTTATTTTTGCTTCTTCAATTCCTTTTTTCCCACTTTGCAAACTGCACAGGCTCAAAGCAGATTTATGGGATGTGTTGGGCTGAAACGTGAGTGGTGCAACGGAAAGTACAATTCCTGTTACTCATTCCTTCATACCACAAATTGTCGCCTGGGAAACTTTGTCCTTTTTCTAGACAACTTGTGCAAAACCACTGCAGAGGCCCCCAGACTCTCAACCAGGGTCCAACATTCCCTCTTGAAGGACATTTGAATGCTGGATATATGAAGATATTATAAAACTTCATAGAAACAACAAGTCAACCCAGGAAATTGAGAAGGTCTTGGAATACTTTCCCGGGATTCAATGATGCAAAATTTAAATGTGCCTAAAAACTCCACCAAACTTAGTACACTGAGGTTGTAAAGGAGAAATATATCACTGACAGAGGGCAGAGTTAGAGGTTAGGAAGGAATTCTTCCCTGTGAGGGTGGGGAGGCCCTGGCACAGATTGCCCAGAAAAGCTGTGGCTGCCCCATCCTTGGAAGTGTCCAAGGCCAGGTTGGAGCAACCTGAGACAGTGGGAGGTGTCCCTGACCACAACAGGGGAGTGGAATATGATGATTTTTAAGGCTCCTTCCAACCCAAACCATTCTATGATTATATGATTACAAAGCTTGACTTCGCTTCTCAGATTCCCACCTTTCGTGTGGGCTCCGTGGGGGATGGACATAGAGAAGCTGCATTTGCTAAGTCAGACTATGGACATGACACTCTGCAAAAGCTGCACAAAGCATTGACACTGCATGGAAATTTAAACACAAAAAAAAAAAAAAAAAGAGAAAAAAAAAAGAACAAAAATCATGTTAAAACCACTTTGGAATTTACAGAAAATGAAACAGTGGCCAAAAAGTATTTTGGTGTTTATTGCCTTCAAGCATTGATTACTGGTTGGCCAAAACAGACCTGTTCCCACTTCTACTTCAGTTTTCAGCAGCAAAGTGGCAAATCATTAGAAACAGCTTTAAACTTGGCACCCTGTCCAGCATCTCGACAGAGCAGCCAAGGTCCCACAACCCCTGGAGACAGTTCATTGCTCTGACAAGTCACCTGCCCTCGGGCTGTGTTTGCTCCTCCTGCTCTGACATCGTGGACAGAGAGATAAATGGGATGCAGTGACTCACAGTCACACAGGTGAGGCAGGAGAAAAACAATTTTCGTGATTAACATAAAATGTTTGTAGGCTGTAAACAGCTGACTTGTTTTGTATCAAACCCTTGTCTGTTAAGGACCACAAATCCTTTCCTGTAAGGGTGGGGAGGCTCTGGCACAAGTTGCCCAGAGAAGCTGTGGCTGCCCCATCCCTGGAAGTGTACAAGGGTTGTATAGAAAATAATTTGTACAAGCATATAACTCAATTATTCTCCCTCAGGATACCACATTAATATAAATTTTTCAGTGTCAGAAATCACATTTTTCTATAAGCCCACTATTTCCAAGCAAGAATGTTGAAAGAACCTGAGAAATCATGGGATTTATTATGGATTTATCTCATTGAAATAGGTGCTCATATGCCAGGGTAGGAGGAACAGTTAAAGAGTTTGTCCTGAACCGAGTGGGACAGAATTTAGATGACACAATCATGTCAACAAGTAGGGTACCTATACTGATAACTACACATAAATATGCATATATCTATACAGCTCCTACTTACAATGACAGGAAGTACATCCAACACTAATTTACGTGCTTGTTCATATGTAGCAATTAAAACAAGTAGGAAAAATATTTGAGAAAAAGTTTTACCAGTCTCTGATGGCTTCTCTATCCAAAAATAAGGACGTGCCTCAAAACAGAATCTTCCAGAAATGGCAGGTGCCTGTAGTGACCTCTGCACGTCCTCCTTCACACCCTTCATCCTTCCCCTGGCCTTCCTCTGCGGTGGGCAAATGGGCAGGAGGCCCCATTCCCAGCTGAAAAGCTCCAGAAAACCTTCCTTCAGCACATTTTCTTGGCTACTGTGAAATTCTTGCGTTTCTGGGTCAGATATATGCGACTTCTAGTGGAACAGAAGTTACTTTAAACACTGGGACAGCAAAGAGAAACAAAGGACAAATCAGTGTATCCAGGATGAAATTAAAGCTCAGCAAACACTTCCCAAAGTCCATTTGGGATTATTTTCTGAACATTTTTCTTTTTTTAGGAGAAAATATAAACTCTTACCTTTGACACAGCAGGTCCATCTCACAGCTCCAGCACAGCCTCAACATCTACAGACATCCCCCAGTGCTCCTCCTTTGACCTCCCATCCAGCCCCAGGTACTGGAGCTCATCTTTAACCCAGGATGAGGTGGTTTGTGTTGGTTTTGAACATTTCCACAAAGAATTGTTTGATCTGGAGTGCTGCCTTCAGGAAACAGAGCGGCTCTCGTCCTCCTCTTAAGAACTTTTGACCACTTTTTGCTGCAGGATCTTTTCCCACATCCTTATCTCCATGACCAGGCTTCAAAGGACCCCATGTTTCTCTTCCCTTTGACACCCCTCACCAGCCACACTGCTTGGCTTGGGATGAGTCTTTGCAGATTTTCTCAGTGATATCTTTCTGTTCTTTCCTTGCATTTACTTTTTGTCTCAGCTGATCACAGAGGCAGCATGGATTGGTCTCTCCAGGATGCTTCTGATCAATTTTCTTTTCACATGAAGCATGAATTATTAACAACCACCAGGCACTCAAACCCAACTCACTCCCAAAGTTTCACACAGTTTACAAAAGATCTAAATGGATTGATAACTCCAGCATTTTCCTCAAAAGATCAGTAAGTGTGGACTGTGTAAATTCCAGGTGGGAGGGGAACCCCTGAGATAAAGAACATCTAATGGGTAACAAACACCTTTTTTATTTATAGGGCAGTCACAGCTCCTTTGTGCCTAAGACCTAAGAAGTCATTTAATATTGCTGTGGCCCTGCACAGTCACCAATATAATGGCAATATTTTTTTTTCCCAGAGAGATGCTACAAGGGTTGTATGAACTATGTGCAGAAATTTAAAGGTTTTTGCCCAGGTACAGTGTGCTCTTCATGTCTCACTGACCTGAGATGTCAATCCAGAAGTTCCTTCACTCAGCAGTGCCTCTGGAGCATGGTGGGCTGCACACTCATCCCTACGGTGTGACCAGAACAGCAGCTTACAGATCACAGAGTCACAGAATCACTGAGATTGGAAAAGCCCTCAAAGATCATCAAGTCCAACTGTTAACCCAGCACTGCCAAGCCCACCACTAACACATGTCCCCAGACACTGTATTTATACAGTTTTTGTTCAAGGCCAGGTTGGACAAAGCTTGGAGTAACCTGGCTTAGTGCAAAGTGTCTGTGCCCATGGCAGGGGGAGTAGAATGAGATGGTCTTTAACGTCCCTTCCAACTCCAAACCATTCTGTGACTCTATGATTCTTCCAGAGAACAAAATTTCAAATCACTCAGAGGAAAGACATAGTATTGCAAAATTTAAGCAAGACTTTGATATCCTGGGGTTGATTAAGGCCCTCTGCCTGCAACAGGGTGAATGCTGCTTTACTTCTTCAAAATGGAGAGAACACGGGGACCAAAATCAGGCACTGGAAATAGTTATGCCAACTGTTTGGTATGCAAATATATGTTTACACACATGTGGGCTTATATATGCACATACATATATGCATAGTCATGGAATCACAAAATGGGTTGGCATGGAAGGGACCTCAAAAATCATTTTGTTCCACCCCCTGCAATGGGCAGGGACACCTTCCACTCTCCCAGGTTGCTCCAAATCCTGTCCAACCTGGCCTTGAACACTTCCAGGGCTGGGGCAGCCACAGCTTCTCTGGGTGACCTGTGCCAGGGCTTCTCCACCCTCACAGAGAAGAATTTCTTCCAAATTTCTCATCTAAATCTGACCTCTGTCATAAAGCCACTCCCCCTTGCCCTATCGACAATAGTACAGTATATATAAAATATATGAAAATCATGTATTTACATAAAAAGGAAGGAAGTGTTCAACAGCACACCTGGTGCAAGCCCCACATCCCAAACTGCCCTGATTCCCACCCGATGGCAGCGGGGCTGTGGCTGCCGGTGGCTCACGGCTCCCCTTTCAGCCCAACAGCTGCAGATCCCAGGTGGTCTGACATTTGAGACAGGGGCTGCAGGAAAGATTGAAGGTGTTTTAGGGGAGAAGGAGGCTGCGAATAACACTGAGCCCTCATCCAGATGGAATCGTTCATGGAACAACCTGAGATACTCTATTACTGTCCATATGCCTCCCAGGTCTCCAAAGGCCAGACTCCATTGATTTATTAGAAACCTGCTTTTTTTCCAGCATTGGTTCTTTCCAAAACAGGGTATAATGTGGGATTTACTATCATCTGAAATGCTCCTTTTTAAAAATCAGTTCTTTGCATAAGCTGGTCTTCACAAATGCTTCAATAAACACCAGATTAGAGAGTATTTCGGGACAGGAGCCCCCTCTTGATGTAGCCTTTAAACAAATTTCTTCCTGCCACAATGAGTGATAAAACATTTTATAGGGCATTTCTATGATAAGTAAATGGCTGAAGGGATGGAACTGGTAGAATAAAAGCCAGCAGATATAGCTCTGCTAACAGTCTGCCTTACACTTATTTCTTCCTTTGCATATAAGCCTAGAAGAATTATTTTATTGTTTTAGCACTGCAAACAGTTGTTATTAGTGTATCTTATTTATAGTCAGTTCTTTGAGGCACTATAGTAATATAGGAAAATATCAGTTATTTCATCACACTGGTGAATTTAATGAACCTGAAGGTGTGTGTTATTTTAGCACTTGCTGTAGCTCCTGTGAAAACCCAATGGTGCTAAAATCTGTAAACCTGTCACTGCTTAAGTAATAACCTTGTTAAAAGCATCTTCATTTAACTTATTTCAGCTTTTGCAGAATGCAGGTTTTATTTTATCAGTGTAGGGAATAGGTGTTTCCAACCAAACCACTTATTGTAAATATAGTTAATTGTAATTCATTAATTTATTCTCAGTGTTATTGCTTTTATTTTAACACTTAGTTTAAATTAAGCATTGTCTGGAATTGAGTTCCCATTTTCGATTTTTTTTAAACAAACTCTTAATTTATATAAAATATCTTTGGTTAGAACAGTAAATTTTATTCTGCAATATGGAAAATGCTCTTTGCATTCATTAATATCCCTTTATGCTGCAAGAAATGAGCGTTCTTCCTTAACAGCAGACAGGAAAACAAAATTAGATTCTTTTTTTAATCTTACCACTGTGAAATTGGGCTTCTTCCTTTCATTTAAAAAATATAGAGAAAATGAAATATTGACGGCATGTGTTCCAAATTATCAATTGATTCCTGCAAATGTACATCTACAATTATTGAAATCCTGGCAAAAAAAAAAAAAAGGGAACTCCCTGCTATTTAGAACCATTCAGCAGAAAGAGAAGTGTAATTTGCACCATCACTTTTTTATAGCACCAATATTATATTATTCCTATATTATTGAACTGTGGAGGTGTTTGTGACAAATGACAAAAGTATCAGGTTCCCAGTAAATTTTTAGGTGGGCAATCACCCATCCATTAATACTTTTTGTCTTTGAGACCTGCTATGCCCTGGTGCTGTATGGCAGACACATGGCATTCCAGGGATAAAGACCTCAAAAACTGGTGCTGAATTCCAATATGGACCCGTGTCTTGATGGTAGAGAGGTTATAGTAGAAACCCAAATGTGTTGGCTACTTTGAAATAATGATTAGAATTAGATGTCCAGGATGCTTCCATTAGATTGTCATTTCATTGAGAGGTAATTTACTTTTTTCCACCCATATTTTAGCTCTCCTTCTCCATGTGTTTCTGTTTCAGTGTTTATTGAGCCATGTGTGACTAATCTAAATCAGAGCACCATCATCATCCAAGGGAGAGCAACATCCCCAACTGGGCACAAAGCTGACCTGGGCTATTTCATCACCTCTATCATCACAAGTTTCTGCCCTAATCAGTCTTGATTTTAGCTTGTAAACAACTGGAAAATGTAATTAAACTTCACTCTCTCCTGGTTTTGGTGCCAAATGCCTAAGGGGAGTGGTAGTGCAGTGTTCCATGGACACCTCTGGGTGAGTCCTACGCAGCAAACAAGAGGGATCCCATAGGAGTTAATCCATACATAGATGCTAGGAAGCAAAGATGTCTGAGGATGGTCAGCAGGCAGCCTCTGAGATGGAAATGAGGAATAGAAGTGGGACTGAAGGCATCAGTGTCCCCCAATGTCTTCATGAGCATCTCAAAGTCAAGGTGGGACAACCCACTTCTGGTCTCCAAGATGGGATCACCCAGATCTGCTGAGGGGTAGAAGGAGGAAACACACACTCCCTACGTTCTGTGTGTAGATCAGATTCTGTGTGGTGGGTCATTACACCAAAATATAGGTCTTGTATCAAACAAAAAGTCTCAATGTGCCCTGAGAGCTACAGCAAAAGGAGGAAGAGGAGGAGGTAGAAGACCAAACCGCCTGTGCCTGAATGTAGGCTCAGGATTTAAGGCAGAAGTTAGGAAGCCTCAGATCCCAACAGCTGCAGTATGTCTTCAGGATCTGAGAAACCAGACCAAGCAATTGAAAAGGAATCCAGTTGTTTAAGCTTAGACTGGGATTCTGTTTGTATTTGTTTTGCTTGTAACCTTTTGTTTCCAGCCTCCCAACTAAAAGCCTGACCTTACATCTTGCTTAATAAACCTTTTGCAAAAGCTTTATTTTATCATTCAGCCTGGCGTGGCCTGTGCTGTAGGGAAGATGGATGGGAGGGAATGGGTGAAGCTGTGGAGGCACAGAGGCACATCCTAGGGGTGCAGGGTGGGAAGCTGGGGTGTTTGTACTGCCTTCCTGCTGCTGGGAGCTGTGGGGAAATGCTATTCCACCATAAGCACATCCTGTTAAGGATGAGAGAGTCAGGAGAGATCCTGTGCTAAAGCATCTCACAGCTACTTCTTATAATGCACTCAGTTGAAAGACTCAGCTATCTGGAAGTGTATATAAAAGGATCTGGCTGGTAGTGATCACAGGCAATTTAGATATAAGAGCAAATATGCAAATTTACATGTTATTTTGGGGCTGCCTGTGACCCTGGAGCCCTGGGAGCTTCACTGCTGCAGGGCTGAGGGTCCACGAGTCCAGTTTGGTGGGAGGCAGTATCGCCATGGCTCTGGATTTCCTGCTGAGCTCTCCTTATCCCTTCCTGTGTTTGTGAAACTGGATTATGAGCTCCTACCTGTCCTGGATGTGCTATTTGAGGAAACCTTGAGTCTCTTCTGTTTGAACACAAGAAAAACTCTCAGTACCAAACATCTGGCCTGTCTCCAGAAGCCCTACTTTTTCTCCTGACATCCTGTGCTACCACAGTCCACAGAGAAAGAAAAAAAGACAAACCCAACATACACAAATAGACCCCAAATCAATGAGCAAACACTGAACACAAAGGTAGGAGGGAAGAGGGAGAAGAACAACACCAGACTCACCATTTCTTTGAATCCTGCACCACAGGACAGTCCAACAGCAAAGCTGGGGAAGGGAATTCTCCTTTCTTAAAACCAGCATAAAACAGTCCAGCAGTAGTTTTATACACATTTACATTGTATTGATTTAGGCTGGTTTATAGCTAAATGTATAGCTGTTCATCCCCAGTGCTGAGAGACAAAATAATTCCAGGTAGGATTTCACATTAATGATCTGTTCTTTTTATAATCCAAAGCCAGCAAAATGTAGTTCTGTATCTATTGCTAGTACCAAACAGGAGTAAAGTCAATATTATGTTTATGGCTATAGTGCTAAAAATGTAAGATTAAATTTAAAATTATTGAGCAGAAAATTTGAATTTAATAAGATTTTTTGTTCAGCCATTTGTCCCTCACACTGACACAACAGTAATAGCAATTTGACCCATATAACTTTTTTGTTTCTTAAGTTATACTATTACAGACCAATTACACATTCTTTAAAGAAATGTTATTAATTATTGAAACATTAAAAAGCTGAAGTCATTGTTTTTGTGCACTTAGCACAGCTTTTAAGACAGATTATAGAGAGGCAATCTTTCAATAGGTAGTCTTAAAATATTCACCAATGCTAGAACAATTTAATGAAATTCACATTTATTTCAAGAATTTTTTTAATTAAATCTATTGGTTGTTGGTATCCGTAAACCCTTAAGAATAAACACCTGCAGTGTTTTATTATGTAAAAAGGTAGTTTAATTGCATCATATTTATCACAGACAAATCAAGGCCTATTCAGAGGATAATAATGACACAGTAATTGGACCAGTAATTGGTTCAGGATGATTCAATATTGTGCTAATAATCATAAATACTACTGTCTCCTGCTTTGGTACAAGGCTGACACTATATTATAGATTGGATTTGGTGCAATAAATATCTGTGAACTGGGTCCAGTAGTGCCTTGGTCTTTAGTTCAACTGCCTTAGTAAATAACAGGTATCAAACAATGCATCCTACACGAGCAAACACTCTGATGGAAACACAGGGAATCCTATGTTTCTTTCTGCACCTAGGAATGGCTGGAAGTGCAATGGTTCTTTTGGCTCCTTGCACTGAGCATCACCATTTGCCTCGGAGATGTTTCCACTCCAAGTAAACCTGGTCACACACAGTGCTGCAAAGTAGATCTGTTTGGTTTAAATATTTTTTGTCTTTTCACCTATTTGTTGGTATTTGTTTGCATTCCTGACAACTGGAGAAATGGCATACTACACAGAGGAACAATTTTCAAAAAATGCTGAACATTTGCCCTCAAACCCTCCAAGGAGAAAAAAGAGGATGGCCAAGGTAACCCAAACTGGGCACCCCAAACTCCACAGTCAGTGGTTACACACAGTGTGGTTTGTCCCCTGTGGGTCATGGACACCTGGAGATGGCCAGCAATGAACCACTGTGGGCCACCAGCCCCCAGCAAACCCCTGACATCTCTTAGGCTTATGTTCTCCACAGAAATCAGTACTTCTATTCCCTTCTTTAACTGCATAGTATTCATCCAATACTTTCTCTAACTGATCCACCATCCAAAGTGAGGGGTTCTCCTTGCTCCCCACCTCCTGTCTGGCACCATGGGGGTCTTACTTCACCATTGTGACAAATCACATTTTCTATTTCCAGTGTGAATGGTTTTTCTCATAGAACCTGTATTTATTTATTTTTTTAAATAGAATACGTCTATTGAAAATCATAATGATAAAAAGATCTTTATTGGTTCCTTACTCTTGCTGAATGTGACATGTCACACTTAGGTCTGAGCTTCCCAAATACAGATAACCCTTTATAAAAGTACTTACATTCGTATTTCAGGAGTTAAAAAGAGAAGCCAAAATTTCAGAGACTCCAAAACTTCACTAGATTTCACCTGGAGCTTTTGGACCACAGGTTTCCAGATTGATATGATTTGAGCACTGCTTGGTTTTTTATGTTATCATGATTTCCTTATCAAGTTAATTAAAGCCTTACTTATGTCAATAATACAGCATAAATTGGCATACCAGTACACAATTATAATCTACTTTTTTTACCTGTTTTTTATTTATATTAATATAGAATTTTTAGAAATATGAAAATAAGGGACTAGATACAGAAATATAGAAAATATAGAACTTTAATTTATTTCTTTTCTTGATTTGTGCGAGGAGGGGTGAGCTGGAAATCTAATCAAGTCAACACAATGGGCTAATGGCAAAGGGTGGATGGTAGGAGGTTACAGCCCTGTAGCCAGTTGCTTGTTTATGGTGGGTTGATACAGTAGAACATGGTGCACAAAACCACTCGCATGGCATTTAATGATAACTGTGAAAATGGCCCCTGTCCCCACTGCATTCAGCAGACACTTGGCGGACCTGTGGCACTGTTCCTCCGCCAGTGCTGTGGTCTTTCAGAGAGAGCCAAAAGGGAGTGGAGCCTCATTATCCCCAAAACAATGATCCTTATTCACTAGACAGAGAAACTTGCTTTTCATCGGTGCATTATACAGCACAGAGCTGGAATAGAGATAACATATCCCCTTTATCACCAGAACAAAAGCTCAGGGTCTATGCTCCTGGCTTGGAATAATGCCCTCAGCAGCCTTCACTGAGGCATTTTGTAAGCATTTACCTCTTTTCCTTTAATTGCTTTGCTCTGGAGGGACAGTGCAGCCAGGCCAAGGCACCAAGGGAAGGTGGACAGCGAAGGCATGCCACCGTCCTTTACAGTCCTTTACAGAGACACAGCAGCACTGCCTGACTCTGCTTCTCCTCGATGCACCATCCCGCTGCTGATACTTCCCTCCAAAACACAGCACCTGAAGGCTGCAGAGAAAGAGGGAGATCAGGAATGCAGACAGTCAAAGAGATGACTTATATTGCAGGAAGGACTTAGGGAAACCTTTGAAGACTCCATAGCAGAGCAGCCCTAGTGTGGCACTAAGGCTAAAAGTAATCTACACAAATAACATGCCATAGCAGAAAGGAGACCAGGTCCCTCCTAATGGAGTCAAAGTGATGGAGCCCAAGCACACAGGTTAGTCACTTGTCCTGCTATGGTGGCAACTAGGGGAGGGCACGCAACACAGAACCATCCCTTTAATTTTTTTTTCCCTTTTGATGCTCCATCCCTAAGCCATTTTTTTCCCTTTGCCTGAGTCTCTCTTACCTTAGCCTCGCACAGGGAGGAGGGAAAGGTGAGAAGACAGGAGAGCTATCGCTGTGCACAGCCAGGCAGGCAGGCAGCAGAGGTAGATGAACAGAATGTGTTGAAAGCATCATGATCCAGCGCCAGGAAATAACAGTTAGCATATCCCTGAATGACATTTACAGGAAACCTATGTTTCCTTTTCAGGGCCATAAGCTTCAACAAACTGGTGTGTTCAGTCAGCCCTTCCCCATGTACAGTATGGATGCCACAATTTTCTCAGCATATGCTCAGCTGCGTCCTTCTGATGGCATCCATGTTGGCGCCTTTCCATCTATAGGCATGGAGGGATGTCTTCATCTTCTGCAGGAGTCTGGGGCTACTGCCAAAGGCAGAGATCCAAGCACCGCAGGCAAGGAAAGTGGATCATTTTGGTTCCTGAATAAGGATTAGGCTTTGCAACACCTGAGCAGCGAAAATCCTGCAGAGCCTCCGTGGCCAGAGCCAGGAAACGCCGCGGCTCTGCCGAGTATTGCTGAGCTGAGCCCTATTTAACCAAGGTGAATGTTTGCTGCAGAGCAAATTAGGGGAAATTTAGGAAACAAATGGCAAATAGGCAGCCACATGTAATGTCCGTATAAAGGCTTCAATGGCTTTGGCTCTGACGCTTTCTCAACGTGTAATAGATAACACTTTCATTATCTTAACTCTCTCCCAGCTCTCACCTAGGGAAAAACCACACAGCCTTCACTCCAAGAACTGCTTTGCTTATGTGAAGCAGAGATCCCTTTGATCTTTTGTCATGTACTGCTGAGGAGCCCAGTTATACACCATCCCAAACATCAACACTAGTCAAATCCCTTTATTATTTACTTCTTTACTTTTAATCACAAACAACAATAACAAAAAAAATCCTACTTTTTTTCCCCAGAGTTTATCTATTTCTTGTCTTTTCAGAGTATGGGCCAAAATGTACTTTTCTTTTTTGAGAAAGGAGGATTTCACTGAAGAAAACAGGATACCCAGAATTAAGGGCAGGATTTTGTCTACACACTGTTTTATCCAATCTACATTTATCGTCTCTAATACACTTAGAAGAAGAGAAGGGAATTTATTTGGATATTAAATGGCCTTGGAAATCATTCTCAACAAGGAATAAACCATTCCCTTTACATAAAATCACATTATAGAAAAAGTGTTCAAGTTAATTTAAGGAGAAAATTTAGAAAACAAAAGCCAACTCACAGCCACACATACAAACTCACCTCCCTCCTGCTTGAGGAAGAGAACTGAAATATTTCCTCTCCTCCTTTCTCAGCAGCTCATTTTACAGAAATGAGAAGGTAACCTCATCGATTAGCAGTGCATAAAAGCCAGGCATACACAAAGCAGGGAGAGGTGATATAGATGGGAATTAAAAGCAGTTTTATGGCTCTGCACCTGATCAGAAAAGATCTTTTAAGCTCAAACACATGAAACTTGTCTCCTTCTTGAAGAAATTTTTCTTCTTCTTCAAACATGTGCTTTTCCCAAAGAAACTATGACAACACATGGCTAATTAACAACAAAGAATAATTGAACTATGGCTCTAACTATCTACCTTTAAATCAAAGGAAGAAGGCAACCAATACTAAAATTTAATCTGTCCTTTGGGGCTAGAGACAGCTTACAGGTTCAAGTCAGATAGCAAATGTAGCTAAATGGCAGTCAGAAAAGATCATGTGACTGGGGGCTAAAAACTAATTAATCTCCATAAAGCTGTAAGTGAGGTAGGTAAGATGACTTGAAATCTGATTACATTATTGCATTTAAGGAGGGAAAATGCAGCATGTATTTTTCATGTTGATTTTAACCACCTGAGCCCTTAATGACATTTTGTACCTTGAAAGAAAACTCATATTTCATTTATATTTTAAAAGACCTACAAAGATGTTATTGTCATCTGCAGAGAATTTACAAATTTAGTCTAAATAATGTTGCTATGAATCACAGGGAGTGCATTTCTAAACTTTTTTTCTGGTGTAAGTCAGAATATTCCATGTAACTGTGGGAAGCCATAAAGCCAAACATTTAACAAAAGCTGAAATAAATCTCAGGGAAAGAATAATTGTACTATATATTGCAAAAGAGAAGAAAAAAAGCCCTTATATTTTAACAGACTGCTGAGGATGTGTTTTGCTCTTCTGATTTGTAAACAATCTCCAATGCTAAATTTTGAATTAGTGGGAACACAGCATTGATTATGATTTCTAGTATTTATAAATAGTTACAAAGCAAAAATACTCAAACAAATAAAAATATTGTAGTCATGTGGGAGACCTCAGTTCAATGAATTTAGTCAAACTATGCCTGGAATAGGCACACATAGATATAGTATTTTTTATTGTGTTGAATAGATGTTAGAATATAGGACAGGACAAGGGGGAAATGGCCTAAGGTTGCACCAGGGAAGGTTCAGGTAGGATACTGGGAAAAATTTCTTCACTGAAAGAGGGGTTAAGCATTGGAACAGGTGGGAGAAGTGTTCAGAGCACAAGTAAATAAGTCACTTTATGATATGGTTTAGTGCTCATGGTGGTATTTGTTCAAAGGCTGAACTTGACCTTGGAGGTCTTTTCCAACCTTAATGATTCTGTGAAGAGAAAGGAAGAGAGAAGAAACAGAAAAGTGTAACTGCATATAAGGCTGAAACCATCCCTGAAGATAATTTTTCAGGTTTTAGTCATGGCTGTGGACTGTTGTGCCTAATCTTTGCTTCTTGTGTAGCAGCATCCAGGTCAAAATTCCAGAGTGGAAAACACCACAGACATACCAAGAAACCCCAACCAAAAAAACCCAGAGGCATTATCAGACTCAATTACATGTTTCTGAGATTTCTTACAAGGAGCACCTGACAGCTTGTGCAGGGGGCTGAGACAGAGACAGTTTTATGTGATTAAAAAAGTGTACTTTTAAAACGTTCCTAATATACTTGATATATACTACTGTACAAGTATATAGTGGCCATAAATAAACAACATTTAACTTAACAAGCACACTTTTATAGGTATAATAATGGCATTTTACACTTCTGCAACACCTTTGATCCCAGAATTTCCGAGTCCTTTACACAAATTAATTAATTAAGCTTCAACACGCCCCTGCACCAGATGTTATTAAAATACTTTTTATGGCCTGCAAATTCTACAAAAGACATGCTTGTATTTCATGTCTTATTGTGCCTCCTACCCAAAGCAATTACTTTTCTCCTCACTTGACTGTGTGGTGGATGGGAAATGGTGGTTGAGTCCTCCTGCCTCATTGAAGTGGGAGATTCCCTTGCAGCTTCTTGATCAGTAAATTCAGGAGGTTCATGCCTGAGTGAATTTGGGGGTTCATGTACCCTTCCCTCAAGCAGCTTTGCTTGTCTTGCTCCTAAAGTCTCAGATTTTCCTTCCCCACCTCCTGTGTTGCTTTTTACTGTGACTGATCTCCTTGAAATGCTCAAGGTTTTTGCAATCTTGCTATTTAGAGTTAGGGAGATATTTTTCCCACATGGAGAAACCGCCATGTGGCTGCAAAGTGCCTTCCCCCCACCCCTTCCCCTGCTTTTTCTCTCAGGAACCAAACCATTGCACTTCTTACATCTTTATTCCCGGTTTTGCCAGAACCCAGCATGAATTACAGTTCAAACCCTGCTTGCAAGTGATTTAAGGTAGAGCAACTTGGCAGTAAAACTTGCAGGGTGAGAGTGTGTGTTTGTAAAATCTGGCACAGATGGATGCACCTCCTTGCATGAACCCTTAGCCTTGATGGGAAAAGACAGATACATGGGAATTAGCTCTCAAACCTCACCCTCTTTTTATCAGGCTTATCTAGAGCCACCAGCGAATCCTTTCCTGGACTGTGATTAGTACAAAACTCCCACACGGAACAAAGTTTGACTCCATAACCTATTAGACTTTGAAGAAGCCATGCAGACACTTGAATTTAGGATTTTATTACTGTTGGGAAATTTCTAACACCCTTTTCTCTTTCCTCCTGCTTCCAGAAATGGACTCTCAGGTACTTAATGAGATCACAGTGCTTGTGAGGACGGTAATTCAAAAATCTCTTCTCTACCTAATTTGCCATTCACAGGAACAGGTTGTGTCTGCTGGCCAGCAGTCAAATTTGAGCAAAATGTGGCCAGTGAGTTCAATTATTGGATAATAGAACTAAACACATTTATAGACAACCTCACTTCATTCACACCTCCTAAAAACACACCTGAAAATATCTTAATGTCACTAATATATGCCAACAGACATCTTAGCCTAATCTTGTCTTGACCTATCTATATTTTACCCTGAAAAGCAAAATATTTAAAAGGTGCCTATAAAAATATGGAGGCTGACTTTTCACATGAGCAGATAGTGATAGGAGAAGAGGAAATATTTTTAAACTAAAGAAGGGAGATTTAGATCAGATATTAGGAGGAAATTTTTGACCATAGGGGTGGTGAGACACTGGAACAGGTTGCATAAGTTCCTTAAAACACCAGGAGATGGATCTCCTTGAGACTCCCCAGCCACATACACTCCAGTGACAAAATAGCCCTTCCAGAGGGACAGAGGGTATGGGCTGTGGCCGTGAGTGATTTGGTGACACACGTAAGCAACTATCCAGGACATTTTTATCATCCTGCTGACAAAGTCATAGGCTCTCGCCAAGCAGACATTTTCTGACATTTCCCGACCAATATAATTTTTTCTCACAGTGGTCGCACTGTCTCAGAGTTCATTTCATTTCATCATGGTTTACCTGAACCATGTTTATACTGCTGTAAGAATATCCAATTTCAGGTTCCTCTACTGTTCTCCAAAAGCTGAGCATGAACCACATCACATCTTTTAACAGATGTGCTGTCTCTCAGTGCCTGCAGCTCTCCTTTAGACTCAGTATTCCCTCTGTCACTGTACTCGCTTATTCAGGCCATAAAGAGCAACTGTCTGACCAGCAGACACAAAACTCAGCTCAAAGCAAGGGTTTGTTTGGCTTTTCTATAGCCCTGTGCCATAACGTTTTGCCACGCGAGGTCTCGTGCCAACTACTTTTGAGAAATGCTCTGCTGACCTGCACTGAGAGGAGCCTGCTCCTTAAAAAAGGTAACTGGTGGATTCCTTTGTTGAGGAATTAAGTTTGTTCCTTCTACAGTGGAATGAGAGGGAATCTCCAGGTCAAACTTCAGATTCCTCACATAATTCTTCACCTATTCAGCTGCAGTTGCGCCCCAGAACAAGCATGTTCCCAGCACAGTTTGAGGATGTTCCATGTGTCTACAGAGAATAGGAAAGGCAGGATCTACCACAAAAGCGTGTTTTCCTTAAGTGAAGAGAATCCTTTAAAAATAAACAATGATCTTACCTTTTTCAGGTCACTTAGATAATGTAGCTGAGTCCAGCTGGGCTGAAAAAGTATTTGTAGCATACGGACGTTGATACCACAGCTCTGCATGCTTAAATATTTAATTCCACTAAGGTACTGTGCAACCAAAATACCTTGGCTTAATTTAGGTTGCATCTGGAAACATGTCATTTTGATGCCAAGAGGTAGCTTTCTAATTTTTTCCTTTTCTCATAAATCTACAATACCTACTTGTAAGTTTTAAAGCATATAAAAATTCAACATTTTTTAGATAGAAAGAGAATATTATAATCAAAGTATTGGCTCTTGGTCTATGTAGTCCTTGGTTTTATATACATGAGGCAAAACATTAGATACAAATCTATCTGAAGGCTCTTTAATAAGAAAGATGGCAAACAAATTCTGGTTTAATATAAAAGCCAATTCAACTATTAATCACGATTACAGATAATTCATAATGTGACATGATATCATTTAATTTCAAAAAAAACCCAGACGAAGTGACAGCACACATTTTCTTGAAACCACACAATAATATCATGCAAAGAAGTCCTTTATAACCATTTCTGTGCACAGGCCATAAATTACCAATCAGACACACAGATCCCATTTAATATTTTAAAGTCTCGTTTTCGTAGATTCTTTTTCCTTGTTCATGCTTTGTCTTAACAAATACACTTGGCCATAATGAAAATAAACCTGCTGAAGTCTCTGTGGCCTGAGACAAGCTATAACACATTTCTGCACCACAGGGTGGGCTCATGGGATACCCACTGAGAAAATGCAGCCCCTCTGCGCATGCCCAGACTATTAAAATGAATTGACATGTTAATGCTGACAGGAAAAGAGCACAAGAGAGCTTGCTAAATTACTGCTCAGTCAGGCACTAGGAATTCCTGAGTGGCTAACTCCTGAGCAAAACCTGCACCAAGGAGATGAGGAGGGGAAAAAAAGAGGAAGAAAGGAGAAGGTGGGGGCGAAAGAAGGAAAAAAGTGGGTGAAAAAAGAAACTTTATTGTCAAATGCAACAAAACAAACACTAAGGGTTTGTCACGTTAGTAATGCACCTACTCATAAATCATATGGATTTTAATCATACCTGCCACCTCAGCCTGCTTCTCCCCTGAGAAATTGTTTTCTTTTTGCTCCCTCCTTCACTCGCTTTCAATTATCTGGAAGCTGTTTCTCCTGTTTATTTATTTATCTAAAGTTCACATACAGTATGCATGCACAAATTTCCTCTGGGGGACTGAGCCCAGGCAGATCATACAGGGATGCGGTGGAGCGTGGCAGCAAACATCTCAGATGAATGTACTCAGCCTCCAAAAACCTGCTTTGGACCACGGTGACAAGAGAAGGGGAGGACAGAAAGTAATTAGTGTGTGTACAATGATGGATTATGGCTTAATATTCAGGCATTTCACCTTTGGACTGCTATAGGTAGGCCCACAAGGCGACAAACAAAGTCCACATTCTTGCAAATAGTTAAAGAAAAAAAAAAGGAAAAACTGAAAAAAAACCCCAAAAACAAAGAAAAGCGCCACCAGGTTTTCACTCTTTTAGCCCTGTCCTCTAATTGTTAACTAATTGCCATTAGGGGTTTTAGTTGAATTTCAGACCTTTAATATGGAAAATGACATAAATATGCACATTCACATCCATGAGAAACCTGAGGGGCAGCTGCTTGGTGATTTTCTGACAAGCTGGCACAATATTGTTTTTACGTCTCACAGCTCCTATATGTAACTTTAGTACTACAGAGCAACTCACTCTTTCAAATTTTAAGGAGAGAGTGAACTGCCAGTGACCTTTTCTCAGCTCTGGGAGCTGAGTGTGTAGCACAGATCCATCATGACATGAAGATCTTGTGGACAACTTTAAGAAAAAAAAATAAAAGCCATCATTTTTGCAAGTCAGATTGAAGGAAAGATAGATGAGAGTTCGATAAGGAGTTACAACTACAGGTTAAATAGAGTTTTAACTTCAAAAACAAGTTTAGAGCAGGTTTTGAACTGAAGCTGTGTGTATTAGGTTTACAGCAGCTTTTTTAGGGATGGTTGAATCTATAGTTGCTATGCAGGATATTGCTCAATTAAAGGAACATCTAGACAGCTCTCCCATTTGAAACACTTGTAGAAATTAAATGGATCACATGCAGTTTGACATTTTGCAAAATAAAAGAATAATTGGGGCACCGTATTGTTTTTGCCTTTTAAAGAGAAGTCAAACTCACCCCATGAAGCTTAGCTGGAACCAGAATTTGGAATTCAGGTCCAGATTTCTTCCTTACTGCTTTCTCTGAAAACTACTCCAGTTAACTCTTTCAGCACCACACATATCCCATGGGATATCAGAGGTACCTCTACTCTGATATTTGAAGCACTCAGAACTTATTTAGTCAAATCCAGACAAGAAGAAATAGTCACCTACAATACAGATGCTGCAGTTCAAAATTTCCCTGGTTATGAGACATGTCCTGTTCTTCATGTTCTTTGAATAAAGAATTTTTGGTGGAGTTCAGCCACCTGCCAAGGTGAGGTGTAGGATGAAGATGGGTTTCTCAGAGCCCTCAGCCTCCCACTCCAAAAGCTAAGGAGCCCACACTTTCACACAGTTTTTATTCCTGTGAAAATTCCACCAGAAAAATGGAACAAGACCTGGAGATCAAGGGATTTTTGGTGTTCTGTGGGACTCCAGTTCTCTCAGATAAATCAAGTCTGTGCTGTGGTCAGAGCAGATCGTTCACCAGATGAGGAGCCACAAACACTTATGTATGTGCCATTTTTTAAACATTTTAACAGCCTCATTAAATGTTGTCACAAAAACTAAAAATTAACCATGAAGACACAATTTTTCTCACATTCACTACAGATGAGCCTGAAACCAAATCCCAGATGTTCCAAACAAAAGCTATCTTGAATCACTGTTTTCCAGAAAAGTGTTTCAAAGAAACACAAGGAGGTGTCCCTTGTTCTGATGTCATGGATACTGCCAAAGGCTTCAGTGGCATTGAGGGGTCTTCAATCCAACCCATCCAACCTTTAGTCCAGCTCAGGACAGCCACTATCATATGTACATGAGAAGGTAGTTGCAGCCTTCCAGTACCTGAAGGGAACCCAAAGAAAGATGGAGAGAGACATTGTTTACAAGGTCCTGGAGTGACAGGACAAGGAGGAATGACTTCAAACTACAAGAGAGAAGGTTTAGATATTAGGAAGAAATTTGTTACAGAAGTTGGTGAGGCTTCAGGTTGCCCAGAGAAGTTGTGGATGCCATACCCCAAGAGGCTAGATGGGGCTTGGAGCAACCTGGTCCAATGGAAAGTGTCCCTGCCCATGCTAGGGAGGTTGGAACTGGATGGGCTCTTGAGGTGCCTTCCAACCCAGGCCATTCTGTGATTCTGTGGTGAGTGGAGAGTTCATATGTTTTACAGACCTATTGAAGACTCCACAACCTGAACAAAATGTCCCAAACCCACACTGCTGTCTGAGCAATACTGCCACGTTTGCATTATTACCCGACCTGGATCATATTTGTGGCAAAGAGTCTGTTTCCCTCTGTCACTCTGAGTTACCTGAGCCAGAACACATCACAGGTGGTTTCCTGTGATCACAATGTGGTTCTGAAAAGCCATGCCTGCTCTCTGCCTGCAGCTTCTTCCACTTGAAGATCAAAGCCCTGAATGAGTTTGGTTCACTCAGAAATGCTAACTACCTTTGTATAAATTACATATTTCACATTTGGTGTAACTTTCATTTCATTTTGTAGTTTAGTTTGCAATCTCAGATATCAAAGAAAGCCAAACTGACAAAAACCAGCTTGCAAACCCATTCAAGTGGAGTTTTCAACGGTTTACAGAAATCAACACATAATCAACTTTATTTAGATCTCTAAGTGTATAAAAGGCTGCAGATTTTCAGCGTTAGATAGAAGCATAAAATCATTTAAGTTGAAAAAGATCTTTAAGAGCATCAAGTCCAATCATTCCCCCACCACTGCCAAGTCCACCACTACACCCTGTCCCCAGGTGCCACATCTACACGGCTTGAAATATCTCTCCAGGGATGGTGACTCCATCACTGCTCTGTGCAGCATGTACCAGGGTGTAGCGGTGTATGCTGTGTATTTATTTTTATGCTATATATTAATAATATATGTTTCTGTTATTCCCTGTTGGAATGTTCTGTTACCCCTGTTATTCCATATCCAGTTAGTTTGTTCCAAGGTTGTATCCACCCTAAAATGTAATCCTGTCCCACCCCTCCTCCCTGTCCCCAAGCATGCAACCCCAGAAACTTCTACTGGGGGTGTGACCCCTCCTCAAACCACTCCTACGCCTCCCCAAACCACTCCTACCCCTCCTTCCCATTGGCCATTCCCTTTCCCCTCCCAGAAATCTGACCCCCTTTATAAACCTGTGTAACAGGAAGTCGGGGCTCTTGCTCGTGGACTTCCCTTTGGGAAAGGACCTCCTCTGATGCCTGCAGGCGGCAGAGGAGCAATAAACCAAAATACATCTACAACGAGTGTCGCTTGTGTCTTTTCACTCACTGTGGATGAATTCCTGGACTAAGTTGGCAAAGCTAAAGCTCAGCCTGCCTTCTTAGTAGGCGATACATAGCTAGACTCCTGAAAAGAAGCCTGCTGCTGAGATTGCCCCACACGCATGCTGTAATCCTCCTGGTTGGTATCCTAAGGCTAGCCAGGGTGGAATTGGACCAGGAACCAAACTAGGAATTGTATCACTGGGGCTTGACAAAATTTTTTGTGAGAAAATTTCCTCCAACATCAAATCTAAACTTCCTCTGGCACAACCTGAGGGCATTTCCTCTTGTCCTGTTACTTGGAAGAAGAGCCCGACCCTCACCTGGCTGCACCCTCCTCTCAGATAGCTGGGAGAAATAAGGTCTTCTCTGAGCCTACTTTTCTCCAGGTTGAGCCTCCCCAGCTCCCTCAGCCACTCCTCACGAGATTTGTGTTCCAGTCTTTCCACCATCTCTTCTCTGGATATGCTCCAGCACCTCAGTGACCTTCTTGTTATGAGGGGCCCAAAAGTGAACCCAGGATTTGAGGTGTGGCCTCACAAGTTGCCAGTACAGGAGGATGTTCAGTGCTCTGGTCCTGCTGGACACACCATTGGTGTTACACACTAGGATGTCATTGGTTTGCTTGGCCATCATTTTCACATTTTAATGAGAATATAGAGGAGCAACACAAAGAAACATTAAACAGTAGGACATGAGCAACTGTGTGTCACTCTTAGTTGCCATCAGCTATAGTGAACCCTCTTGGTCTAGTGTACCCCTCCAGGGGCTGATTGTGGGTCTGAAAGACTTATTTCAGCACAGCAGTCACTCATAAATAAGTATCCAGAATTAATTGGGACTTACCTGCACAGTACAGGTGTTTCTCCAGTCTGGGTTTTATTTTGCTATAAACTCTTCTACCACTTGTGCTTCAAACTGGGAACATAACCGTTTTTTGACTGCTTGTCCTCATGGGTCTATAAGGGGTTGTAAGTTCCAAATCTTTGCAAAAGGAACATCCCTAGCAAATAATCTGTGTATTACTAGCAATAAAATTACACAGTAGTGGACTTGTATGAGTTACATGGATCTAGATATAATGAAAATACCTCACCCTCAATTCCATGTAACTCAGACGACAGGAATTAGTGCCGAAGTTTTGACAGACCTTAAATTAAAACAAACAAACAGACAAAACAAACAAAAAATCAAACAAAATCTCTAAGCTCTGTAGTTAGCTTCAGTTTCTCCCAACCTTGCAGCAATGCAAGTTTTCCTTATGTGGTTGGGGGGAAAAAATGAATAGTTACCATGGAAATTGCCACAAATCTTCTTCTTTCAGCCTCCTCCAAGCTACAGAGCACGTTTATAAAGACACACATAGAATCCACTTGTCATTAAAAACTTAGGCAGCAATATAACTACGTTTTCCCAAGTTCTACAGCATATTTCACAATAATTTGCTCTGCTCTCATTCTCATTACAAAGGCAATGTTAGAATGATAATGACTTACATGCTCTGTCATAGAATTCTACTCTGACCTTTTCAATATTCTGCTTTTTGAAAGCTTGACAAGGCCACCTCTTCTGCACACGTTAACATGGCAGAGACCTGGGCCCAAGGAAGGGAAAAGAAGTGGGTGACAGCAATAGACACTCTGCCAAATTCTTTGAAGCTTTAAATAACCTCACTCTAACTCATCATTTCTGGGGTGTATTTAAGCAGGTTTTCTGTCTTTCTTTCAGGATTTCGTGTCCCTGGAATTGCACTGGTCATCCAGAGCAATGACTAACCAGGAGTAGGTGCTTTGCAAAGCAAGAGGTTGACACCCATGCTCTGCTACTTGGATTTCAGTTTGGCCCTTTGAATTATTCATCAGCTCAGGAACAAAGTCAGAATTTGGTCCCAGATGACCACACATCTCTTTTCTGAGCATGTAATTGTTATTGTTTTTTTAATGTGTATTGTAGACACCAGGCCTGCCCCCTTAGACACGTGCAGCACTTACTTTATTTTGTGGGATAGTAAATATTTTTTAGTTGCATTCCCTGCTGCAAATTTCTCTATAAATTATCAGGAGAGTGAAGGAAATTCCACAGGGCCAGTCCATAACCTGCTGCACAAGCATGGAGTCACAGGTGCACACACTCTTATTGTGTGCATTCCTCCCATTCTCTCATTTTCTAGAGCATAAAGAGCCAGAGAAAGGTCCAAAAGAGAGTCACTGTTAACTCTCCTTTCTCTTGTGTACTCTTATTTAGTGGCATAAGGGTAGAAAAGGGCAGGAGCTTTTTAGACCATTGGAAACCTTGTGATGGAGGAAATGGTTGCAGGGATCACAGAACCACAGAACCATTCAGGTTGGAAAAGACCTCCAAGATCATCAAGTCCAACCTTTGACCAGACATCATCTTTTCAATTAGACCAGAGCACTGAGTGCCCGGTCCAGTTGTTGCTTGAATACTTCCAGAAATGATGGCACCACCGGCTCCCTGGACAGTCCATTCCAATGCTTAACAACCCTTTCAGTGAAGAAATTTTTTCTGATGTCCATCCAAGATGGATGGGGTCCCTCGTCCCCTTGGACAGTCATTCCCCATCCCCACCTTTTGATGTGCAGCACTGAGAGCGACCTGAGGAGCAACCAGGCTGACACTAATTTCTGGTTTTAGCAATAAAAGAGACCCCTCCTTCTGCTTATGAGCTCTCAATTTTATGTCCCTTAGATGCTTCCCTGATACTACTCCCCGCTTCCTACAGCTGAGATGGAGATCAAGAGGCTTTCACCCTTCCATACCTCCATCTCACATCTGTTCTCTCTGATACTACTCACAGGTGTTTCGAGAAGACACTCACACACTTAATGCCTTTTTTTCCCTTCCATTTCTCTGAAATAGGCTGCCCTGTACATTACATCTGCAGTGTTATGCTCTTTGAGTACACCACTTCAAGAAAAAACAGGTGTTCCACGGCTTTCCCGTGGGATCCTCTCCCACTGCTGGGCATGTGCTTTGCAAAACACCCTGATATGGTGATGGAAGAGTTAATGCTCTCTGAGCCTGCTGCTTGAGGATCATTTAGCACACCAGGTGCCTGCTGCACTCTCACAGGCAAGGAGAGCATGGGAACAGAGATGAATCAAGGCTGCAGCTGCATGAGAGAGGGGTCTGGAAGCTGGTGAGGGAGCTGGTGAGACAGTTGTGATGTCCCTGGGACCCTCTTCTAGTTACACAAACACAAGGAACATGCTGAGCAAACCTGAGTGGACTCTGGCCATTGCAGAATCCACCTTCTGATTGCACAGAACAGTGTCACTCTCCTCCAATGGTTTCATTTTCCTGGGGAACACCAGGACCCTCAAAGCCTAATGGTCCCGAGATATGTGCAGATGTTCATCACTACCTTTCGTATGTTGCTTGTAAAGCTGCTCTGCTCAAGTAGAAAGACTTTTCACGGCTGTAGAGAAATACGAGTTTTGCTATGACTTTCAGTTCTTTTATCTTCACAGGAGTCAGACTTCAAGACACCTAAAGTTTCCTATTGTTCATCTTCAGGGTCCTTTTATCCAAGTGCATTCTTTCAGAGAATGGCTACTCTGATTTTGGATTTTTTAGGGAGTTTATGTTGTGTTCTTTTTTCTAAGCAATACATAATTTGATACCATAAATAACTTCTAATTTGAATTTTTGTTTTACACAGGAGTTCAAAATGGGGACAACCTGTCATGCAGGGGAATGCAGGGGAGACACAGACATGGCACCAGGAAAAGTGCAGATAAAAAGGCATGGGAAAGGCAAGGGGCCATGTGTCTGTCCTAGGAAGAAACCTCAGGCTCAAGGAGCTCAAGAGAGAAATGAATCTCAGAACTGTCCCAGGCCAATGAGACTTCCCATTATCTTTTATTCAGAGCACGTGGAAATCTATCATCAGATCCAGTCCAGTATGGTTTGATTTGTGTACTTCATAATGCAAATAACAAATAAATCTGTAGGGTTTTAGTCAACTTGTCAAAAAAAGAGATTTTTGATAAAGAAAGTATTAAAGGGGAACCAATATGAAAAACACATTGTGCCACTTCCAGAGAAGGAAGATTTTGACCCACCCGAGCAACTTTCCTGTGCTTAACTGTATCAGAAAATTCCATAGTGATAACCTCTCTCTATGAAAGGTTTTTTGTGAATGAATTGATTATGCTTTCTCTGGTACATCACCTCTTGTCCCACAGAGGCTCCATATGCTAACAGTGAAGGTAAAGCAGATCTCCCTTGCACAAGACATCTCATTATAAAACATCTCTATCTACAGTTCTCCTACCCTGCAGGTAGGAAAAATTGTTTCATGTCAATGCATCAGGTGGGAGAGAAACTACAAGACTCAGAATCATAGAATGTTTTGGGTTGGAAGGGATCTTAAAGACCATCATCTACTCACTGCCATGGGCCAGGACACCTTCCACCAGACCAGGTTTGCTCCAAGCCCCATCCAACTTGGCCTTGAGGACTTCCAGGGATGGATGTCAGACTTCATCTCCTCTCTTGTCTTTTCCTTCCCTGACTTATGAAACAAACAAAAATTAATAATAAAAAAAAAATGAAAATTCAAAACAAAAACCTACCAAAACCAAACAAAACCGAAAAAACCCCCAACTATACAAAAAAAATTCAAAACAAACAAAAAACCTCCAAAACAAACAAGCAAACAAAAACCCCAAAAAAACAGGGGCTGAAAGAGCAGAAAAGAAGAGAGCAGAGGGATGATACAAGTACCTTGGAACTCCCAGTCGATGCAAAGGACTATACATACTCTTCCTAAGTAAGGCTAAATGACACCATACACACCCTACTTTTCCACATTTGATACCCAAGAACAGTGTTACTGCCTCCCCACTGACCCCACAATGGGTGTTGTTGTGTCATCATTTGGTTTCCCCACCCAGCAGAAGTGAGGACCTCCTTCCTTACTGTATGCTGGTCCAGCTACTGCTGGCAGTGAGGGAAGCATTCATGGTACCTCCTAAAATAATCCCTAAGTGACTCTTACTACCATGTATCCCATATCCAACTCTTTTTGCTCCTGGTCTCTGCTTCATGAGTTTCTTTTCACTTTCCTCAGTGTTTACTGTACTTTGAATAGTTCTGTGGCTACCATCCATAGGAGAACCATGGGAACTGGCAGGCAATGAATGACTGGCATGCAAAAGGATTTTTGGGGTTTTTTTCTTTTCTCTTCTTCTTCTACTTCTCCTTCTTGAAAACAACCTTGGCGAGCCATCAGATGAAAAAATCCATTCTACTGCCAGCTCCTGCCTGGTGCCAGTGTCAGGCTATTTAAAGCTCTCGGAGAAGTGGTTTGGGGGGAGGTAGCACCAAAACAGCATATCGAGCTGCATCTTTTCCCTCCATATCAAAAAATAAACCAAACAGAAAACAGAAGTTGCCGAGCTCTCTTTGTTACCCAGGCTTGACTTAAGTTAAACATCGGAGCCCCTGACATAAATGTACTCTGTAGGAATCTGTAATAAGGTACTGCAGTTAAAACTAGCAACTGCATTTTCGATGTGAGAGCATAATCCTCATTGTTACTGGGGAGTCTGGATCTTGCCACAACAGAGGGTTTTTGTTATATTACATGCCTACCAACCAAGTCCTTTTCTTTTATAGCTCCCTATGGTAGGGAGAGGAAAAAGAGTGGATTTAAGTTTCCAGGGAGCTGTCGGCCTTTGTAATAAGGTACATGGCTCACTGCTAGTTCACAAAGGGGGTTAGCACTAGAACTGTGGTGAACTATTCATCCTGCCAGCGAGCTCAGGTGAACGTGGCGCTCGGAGCCAAACAGGAATGCTCAGCCCCATTCACCCAGTAGCTATATAATGTACCACAAGCTGAAAACTGTTCATTGAGCCAGCGGGAAATTCAGGCATTTAGCAAGCGCTGGAACCAGAGCTGCTGTGATGGATGGTAATACCCAGACCTCGGGAGCTGTGCAGCGATGCCGGGCCGGGAGCGAGTGGGATTTGGAGATCAGCGAGCAAGGCTGGGAGTCACGGGAGAACAGGCTGAGGTGTTCCTCCTCTCCTCCTCCCTGGGAAACTGCAAGATACAGGAGATGAATTTGATTTATTTGCCATTGTCAGCTATGGGGGAAAGAGCAAAACTAAGAGCAGAATACACAAACAAAACAAAAGGCTTAACTGTAGGAGAAAAAAATGCCTATTCCCAGAAGGGAAATGTGATACTCCCCAGCTTGCCCACTATCAGCACTCGGAGACCCACTCCCAGCTGCTCTGCATTCTTCGGTTTCATCACTCAAATCTGAATTACAGGAGAGTGTTAATGCTGGCCATGCTGCTCCTGCTGCTCTTCTGGTGCTGCTCGTCAAAGAGATGCTCAGCCATCGCCAGGGTGAAGCAACCTGGAGAGGTCAGAGCCCACCACAACAGCAGCAGCAGGCAGAGAGCACAGACACTTGGCAGTGCTACTGATAGAAGTCCAAAACCCGGGGGTCTCAGAGCACACAAAACAAAATTTTATTTCCACAAAATGGCCAAATAGGAAGTTAAATCAGCTTTTGCCTTTGACCTGTTGGCTGTAGGTATAGAACAAAGTCGTCAGTAGCCCTCTGATCCAATCCAGCCCAAAAGGAATGGAAAGAAGAAATCGGCCTGTCCACTACAGCTCTTCAAAAACTTTCATGTTGAGATCACAGAATGGTTGGAAGGGAACTTAAAGATCATCTCCTTCCAAACTCCATGGACAGGGACATCTTTCACTAGATCATGTTGTTCAAAGCCTGATCCAACCTGGCCTTGTTGGTCACATCTCTCCAGTCACTCTTGACACCTCTGTTTCATTTGACACCTCTGAATGGATCGTTAAAAATAGAAAGACTTATATATATATTAGTAGTTCACAGAAAATATAGCACCCTGCCCTCTATTTCCATAACATTGTCATTTAAGGAAATCAAATAACTTGTTAGTTGAGGAAACTGAGGCACCTGGATGAAGAGGCTTGCAAAACGAAAAGGATGAATCACTGCCTATCTGTAGAGGGAATTTGGTAGGACAAGATGATATTCACCATTTCCACTCAATTGCATTCTACCCCAGGCACACACTTCCCAAAGCCATAGTGTTGCTCACTCTGTTAGTACAGCACAAGCTCTCAGTACTGTTCATAAATGAACAATCAGCTGCCAAAGCTCTGCCTGAACTTTCTTCCCACCTGCTGCTCTTAAGGCTTTCCCCTAGGACTGGGAAAAGCATCCCTGTAGCTTCAGCATTACCTCTTCCATGACTCAGCACAGCCACTCCTCTCTTTCCAAAGATCCCGTGCCACTGAGAGGGGCAGTGATCACATCACCACTTGACCTTCCCTCCTCTTTGCTGTCGTGATTGTCCATTGCTGCCAGCTCTCATACAGCACTTAATGACAAGGGTAAGGAAGGAACTCAGACAGTGACCCAGAGCTGGCAGAAAGTGGAGGGGGAGACACAGTTCTGACTGCAGCCCCGAGCCTTGGCTTCGGAGTGGGATTTACATAATAATTAACTCCGGTATTCTTGGACAACTCACTTTCTGCGCAACAACTGCAGATGATTCCCCTGTACACCCTTAAAAATCTGTCTAGCTAACAGATCCAAAAATCAAACACCTGTGTGTCAGCACGAACAGCTGTACACTTGCCACCGCTCCACTCGCTGCAGAGGATGCCACATGCCAGTCGCTTTACTTAGAGCGTGTGGGGAGGCCAATCCATTAGAGAGAGAACACAGCATAATTAAGAAGCAACATGCTTTCTTGTTCCTGCTGCCCTAATTTTTTTTAGGTTTTGATTTTTTTTCCCCTCCTCCTACTTACTTTGTTTAGACAATTCCATCCACTTTGTTCTGCTGATCTTCAGGCTTGCAGGGGTAGTGAACTTGGGAGGCAGGGTCTGTTTTCCCAAATTCTCACAGCACTCATCAGCTGGCGTGTTAGGACAGAGAAGCTTCCAGTTGAACTACATTTTTGACTCTTTTTTTCGTTTCCTTTTTTTTTAACCCCTTTCCCTGAGAAATATCCTCAATAAGAAAGCTCTTCTTGGAATAAATAATGGGAGACACAAAGAGTGCAGAATCTAAACACATGCATTCCGCACACTGTACGACGGCAACAAATGATTACATCCACCCCAAAACATCCACAGACGGTCATGTTTGTTTTCATTGCATTCCAGATATCAGTTGCAACCACTCTATATATTTCTTTCTCTCTCTTGCCTGTGTGTGTGTGTCTATGTCGCCTTTATATACTGAACGTTTTGCTAAACTAAACTTTATCTTCAAAACCTGTGCTCTGTGCAACGCACACAGTGTATAAAAATGCAAGCTAAAAAGGGGGGCTTTAAATCTGTTTGGAGCCATAATGTGAATTTATCTTCACATGAATAATTTGCACTAGTATTCCTAATTTGGCAAGCAAAGAGTGCAGCATATCTTCACAAGCCATAGTACCTTTGTGCTCTTAATCCTCGTGGGGCTACCTATACTTGTCTTTCTGTACATTGGATCACTGCTAGTGGAGGTCTGAAAAGCATCTCCAGCAATCTTTAATTCATGTGATTAAAAATTCAAAAGAAGCCCTTGTACCAGCTGTTAAACTATGTTAGTAAGCTGTAATTCAGAGTTCAAATCCCAGCAAATTGAAGGTTAGGTTAACAGGATCATTCAGTGGAACTGCATTATATCGTAGCAACTAGAACAGTAGGTGGACTGTTTTATACATGCTCATTTGCAGAAGATAAACTAAGGATGAGCAAACTCAGAGCACTGCAAACCTTGCCTTGGATTTATTTTCCCTCCTTCTCTTTCTGTGACACGATTTTTTTTAGAGCCTGGCAGATGAAACCAACTGTGGGTTTTGTTTAATCTTTGCACAGATAGAAGCGGAATAAAATCAGCATGAAGTGTTTTGTTTAAGATTATCTGGAATCTGAGCAATGCGTTTTTCATCTCTGAGACTAATTAGTTTAAATATTACAAAGGTGAAATGAGTTTGATGGTCTTAAGTCTACTGTTCATTCTCCTTCAGTAAATACAGAGAAAGTATATGAGAAAAGAAATCCACCTTATTTAGCACAGTTTGATATGATTATTTCTTTGCTCAGGCTGGTCCCAAGGTAAACTCCCAGAAAGTCTGGAAGAATAAACCTTAAGTGCAAGTAAGGCTGAAAGTATTATGTATGATTACAATTATTATTTATTATTAACACTACAATAGTCATTAGTCTTCAGTTGAGAGTAAAACACTCATGGAAAGTGCTTCATAAAAAAGTGACATTATTTGCTCCACAGTGCTTACAGGCTCTGCAGCTTTACAGAGCTTGCAGAGAGAAGGTGAGAAACAGGATGTAATATCATCTTTAGTTTGCAGATGGGGAATTATGGCACAAAGTGTCTTTCCCAAAACCACACAGGAAGCGTGCAGAGCTAGGAGCTGAATCCTGATCTCCTGAAGGCTTTAACCAAAATACCATCCTTCCTGTCTATTGAAAGTATCACATTATTATCTAATAGGCTGTAAAGCAGGCCTTTAAGGAGCCCAGGCTCCCAAATTAAATGTGTTTCTATGCCTGTGGTACCCACCAAAAAACTATCCCATTTAAAATATCCTCATAAAGTCTTGGAGTCAACGATCTCAGAGGTCTTAACAATTCTATGATTCACCCTTGTGTTTCTGGTGAATTTGGTAAGGTAGGATTTGTACAATAGAGGAAAACCCTGGAAAAAGAGGATAAACTGGTGAGAAAGGGTAGGAAAGATTGAAAGTCTTCTCAAGATGACAGCAGAGAGATGGGAAATGGCCTGTTGCAGTTACAGGGTACTGCTGAGGGATGAAGCTTCCCAAAAAAGGCAGTTAGGAAAACCATATCTTTTAAATTCAGAAGAAAAGATGCCAAAGGAGAAAAAGTGTTGAGGATGAGTATGTCAGGGATTCTGGTAAAGGGAAAGCTGACCTGAAGAAATGGATGAAGAGAAGCTTGGTAGAAAGAAAGGACAGGAGTTTTACAGCTACAACGCTCCTGCCAAAGCATAGGAGTTTTTGCTTAAGCTGCAAAGCAATACAAATGAAAAAATTACTTTTGCAATTTTGCCTCCTTGCTGTTGGTAAAATACCACCTAGTGAAGGCCCCAACAAACTTTGCCTGTTGTCCTCCCAGGGATGTACTCACAGGTTGGAAGAAAGAACACATCTGTTAATGCATCTTTTGGCTACAACACCTACAAATTTAATCGAGTAGTTCCTTTTAATTTCTCACTTGAGACAGGATTTCTCCTGAAATAACTAAATGTCTTGGATATTCTTCCCATTAAAGGTCTTCAAATAAATTTATTAAAAAAAATTTAAAAAAAGGATTAAAAATTGCTTGTGACCATCATGTTTTCCTGTATGTGAATGATGTGAGGTTGGTTCCTCCCATTAAAACCCTTTATTGAAAAACCACTCCCACTGTGGGTCAGATGTCATGTCTATACACATGACACTCCCCAAACACTTTTAATGCTACATCAAACAGTATTTAAAAATAACTTTGTCTAACCAAGGACTAGGTACAACTTGTGAAGGACTTGGCCTCATAATTTAGAGTCATCATCATCAACAGGCTTTCCCTTGGATAGCACCTTTCATTCAAAGATCTCAGAACACTTAATTTAATTAAGCCTTTCAACAATGCCATAATGCAGCCAAATGTTATAATAACTGCTTGTAGAGGTTTGAATCTGAGACAAAGAGAGGTTAAACGAGTCTCCCAACATCCCAGAACAAATTAATAACATTGCCAAGAAGAGGCTGCAAAGCCTCAACACAGGCCACTCTCCTTCCCTCCTCTCCCACCCTGACACACAGATATGGGTGGGTTTCCATGCCCACCAAGCTGCACTGGGGATGCTGTTGGACCTCTCCCCACTTCTCAGGGAGGCTGAGAGCAGACTGTGTGAGAAACAAGATGTGATTTTTCAGCAGGGTTAGTTGCACCCTGAAAAGGAAGGTGATAATGGGAACATCCTCCCTCCAAAAATAAGATGAGAAAAGGTCTCACAGTGCTTTCCTCCCCGCCACCACTTCCTCTGGGTTACCTTGGGAAGTGGGACTGTTTGCTGTTTTCCCATGGCTAAGAGCTGTGAAATCTTTTACAGTGCATTAGTGGTCTCTTTTATAATCTGAGTCATCCCAAAGGCTAATGCTGGGAGAGTACAGTCACCTTAGCCCCGTGTGGGGAATTGCTTCACCCCTGAGGGAGGAACATCCTGTCCTCATACCGGCACAACACGCTGCACTCTGACTTTTTCTAGGAGGTCCCTTGCATTCAAATACTGTCTCATCCCGATTCCCTTAGCCTGGGAGATCTGAGGAGCATACAGGCTGCAGTGGTATGGCTGCAGGCCATACAGCACACACTAAGCATTACCATATGTCACAGAGGCAGTTAGACAAAATCTTCCCTGCAACGTGAAGAGAAGTGCTGGATCCATGTAGAACTTCACTAGTTTAAGACCAAACAGCAAAGGTTTTGTAAAACAAAATGAGTTTACTGCTGAGCATCAGCAGCTGCTTTCAAATTTACAAATGCATTTACTTTCTGCACAACATAAATGAGAAGCAATAGATTTCCGAGCTGTCTGCCAAGACCTGAGATGGGGATTTGTGTTTTCCCAGGCTTTGCTGAAGGGTTTCAAGCACCACAACCCGCAGATGGAGCAACCACTGGAGCACAGGGGTCTGCAGCTCCCATTCCGCTGCTGAAGGAGAGCTGGATCTCATGGATGTGAATTGACCCAGATCTGAAGAAAGAATTTGCTCTTTATTACACCCAGGATTTCCAAGTCATGGAGGAGCTCCAAGGTTAAGCATTTGGCCCTTTTGTCCTGGGGACTGGCACAAGGGAGGACTCACTGCAGGAGACGCATCATGCACAGGGAATGTGAGGTCTCATCAGAAAGACCATGTCCCATATTCTTCCAGCTCTACAATCTCATGAACACAAATATTCAATATCCATCCCAGCCCCAGATTTATAAAAGGCCATCTGTTAACTGCTTCCCCTGGTTACAAATTAAGCCATCTCCATGGTAGGATTGATGCCACTCATGACTGACTTGATACCTTCAATTTGAGAATAAGAGTTATTTGGACTAATTTCCTTAAGGAAAAGCCTTGTGTAATTGAGCAGTGTTGAAAACAAGTGAGTTTGCGCAGACTTACAAACAAGGTCTACATTACTGGCTGTACCCATTTCATTAGGACCACCTAACCAAGGCACAAGCTCCAGGAATTATATGGTGCTTCAAAACATCAGCTTCTGCTTCTAAAAACCAGCTCCTGGTCCTTATTATTGAAAAGTTCAAAATGTGAGGTTTACGGCTGAAAAATAAAACGACAAAGAACAATTCCAATTGTGTTTTTTAAATCTAATTATTTTAAGCATGATTTTGGAATGCTGGGAGCTGAACACAACAGCGTAAATTACACACAAATTCCTACAAAAAGGAAACTATGTGGGTTTAAATGACAGTATAATGGCTTAAGCTTATTTATATTAATTAAGCACATCGAAATAATATGTGACTGTTAATACATAAAACAACATTAAAATAGAATAGTTGTTTTCTCCTAAAGGTTAAATGGTCTTGATTATTTGCATGTGCAAGTGAGTGTCATTGTCATTAGTTACCATCGTCCTGCTTGCTCACATTTCTTGAAAATGCAAGTCTGGGCCCTTTTAGCACATAAATCTAGCTTTAAATTCTTTGCCATGTAAAACCTTGGGCACAACATGACCCACAGTGGTAGAGAAAACCTCTAGACAGACCTTTGGTACTACACACTGCCTGTCTCAGCTTACAGGCTCAATAGAAGGCTCCAAGCTCTACAGATATTTTCCTCCAGCCACTGTTCCTAGTCTTCACAGCACATAATGAAACTTGCATCTTAAATTTTATTTTAATCAGTTAAATCCTCAGTCCTAATTGGTGTACACATGGCATGGTTTCAGTTACGAGATAAACAATTTACTCCAGTATCAAGGAAACATCGGTTAAGGTTTTACAAGACTCCAAAATACATCTGACAAACCCACCCCTCTGTTTGTTGCAACAGTTAGGGTAAAATAAACTCCCAGCACATACCGTGGTGACCAGGCTGAGCTCTTTGTCTCAACCCTGCTCCCACCCACCAGCGCCGCCGCCTCCGCCGCTTCTCACCCAGCTTGGCCAAAACAGCGCCTGTGCTCCTACAGGTGTTACATTTTTTGCTCCCCCCAGTGACCAGTTACAGTGCTGTTGGACTACAATAATATCTCTAAAAGCAATGTGCTGGCATCACTGAGAACATACATATAAGGCCACTGAGGTCCACACAGCAAGGATTGCACAATAACCCATTAAAATAAACATTTGCAACCACAGATAGCTGGGCTGAAATCCCTGCTCTGATACAAATAACATCTGGACAACTTTTGTATGCATCTTCCAGCATAAAACACCCTTGAGAAAAAATAGAAGGCAAGCTAAAAGACAAAGGACCACTAAAGATTTTATTATGCTATGGGTGTGGTGCCATAAATTTGAGGGGATTCAGGCAAGAGTTGCCAAGCTTGAATTTAAACAGCATGTTGTTTTTAAAAGTTGTAACATTAGTGACGAACAAGTCAGTATTCTTACATAATTAATCCAGTGTGAAATAGAGTGACTGGAAGACGTCCAGTGGTTTAAAAATAACTCAATCATCTTTAAGATCCACAATACTATAGGATTTAACATTAAGGCACAGGAAGTGGAGACATCTTGGTATGGAGCATGCTGTTTTAATTCCACTACAGTTTCATGAATCCAGCTTAACCCAACTCAGTGTACAAGAGCCCTGTGCAAAGCGAGGGAGGTTCCTCTCAAGCAGAACCCAGGTTTAATCACTGGGGTTTTTTCCTACATCAAAAACAATTGTCTCTAGCTGGAGATACCGAGACAAAAACAGGAGTGTTTTTTGCAAAATGGTAATGTTTGACTGGAAAGACAGGAAGAAAGACAAAGATGTGGGGAAGCTGATGAGCATCTTCAGAAGACGTATAATCACGGTTTGAATTTGAATGGACTTTAACATCCGGGGTTATTCGTTAGTGGTATTTCCAGCTGGCAACAAGCACAAGTGAGTGCAAACTGGAGACACAGCATGAGTGGGAATCAGTGTAATGATAAAGAAAAACAGCCAAACAAAACCCTTATTCACTGTGATGACCTGAAGTCACCACTCACATTTGTAAACTGAGGGCCCAATTCTTCAAGTTATTCCAATGAAAATCTCCAGCAAAGACGACTGTAAAAGTAAGACATGGTTGTAGTCACTGTTCCTGCAAGCTGGATGCATTCTGGTGCCCTTGCTCATGGCAGTGGGGTTGGAGTTAGAGGATTTTTAAGGGCCCTTCCAAATCTAATAATTCTCTGATTCCATTATTCAAGCCTTCCCTTATGTGTCTAAAACTGGGAAGAAGGTCCAGTCAAAGCTGACTCTGACTGTACTTATTGGCCTGTTTCTAAGTGAAATGGATATACCTTACAGCACATAATTTTTGTCCAAGATCCCAGGCTACATCCAGTCCTCCTACATGTACTCAGCTCTCACCAAAATGCTTGCAGCAGCATGAGCTGCTGCTCCAAGGTGGATATCTGGGGCAGGGTTTGGTGAATTGAAGAACTACACAAACCTAATCCAAAAGACAAATCGACAGGCAGAGCCTTAGATCCATGCCAAAGACAGGGAATATCCTGCATTGCCCTTTTGCATTGGAGAAGTGCTTGCCACCCTCTGTTCACTCTGAAATCACAGGAGGCACGAAAAACTTCTCCCAAGTGAATTTCCATATCTGAAGCATCACTAGGCTGCTTGAAACCCCCAGTCTGCACAAGTATATCATGTTTCTTTCAACACAGAATTTGGTGAGGTCCAGAAGAAGCTAAACCCTTTATTTTAGATCAATCTCCAGAAAGCTGCTAGTTTAGATAAAGTATGATCCAACCAATTTTGAGCCATGTTTGATGAGTGATGGTGCTGAGCCAGATTTTGGGCCAGCCACATTTGTGTCCAGCTGCCAGAGAACCTGTGTCACCTGTGGCCACCAGCCTTGTACAATCACCATGTTGTACTTCCAGGTCTAGCTGGACATGACATTTCTTTATCCACTGCATCATCTCACTGTGAAAACCTACTAGAACCAGGAGTGTTCCAAAGAATATATGAATTCCTGATAAAGGGAAATAAAGACTAAATCGATAGATAGAAGGTGACACTTCTTTAGCAGAGCATTTCTTCTTTGCCTGTCTTGACATACAGGATGAGAGCAAATACATCAAAATTGTAATCTTGAATGATCAAAATAAATCACATACAATTGATTTTGACTAATGTAAAACTAACTGAATACATTTCTGGAAACAGTACTTATGAATTAATAATAGTGATTAAGATGAATTAAACACACAGACTAAATTCTGCCCTACAACATGCTGACTTCCATGGAAACTGTGCGTGTGTTTAGGGGCTGAGTCTAGCAAGTTAATTCTGAATTATTTTTATCTGTTGAATCAAAGTAGTATGTTAAAAAGAATTTATGTGACTAAATAACATGCTGTACTTATCAATGTTTATTGAGCTTTGAATATTATTTTCTCTAATTAACAGTGTATTTGCTTAACTATGCAAAATTGGCTTTGTAAAACCCATTATTGCTGGACTGTGGCAAGTCTTAACTAAACAAAGGTGCAAGAATGTGACTCAAAACAATATCTTTATTTCAGTGGATAAGGACAAATTCCAAGAATCATTAGCCCTATCTCATGTTTTGCACTTTCCTCCCATTTACCTATCATGGGAAGTCCAATCTACAAATTCTCCCTCCACTCTGAGAGTATTATGTCCCAAGTCTGATCCAGAAATATCATGACATCTAAAATTAATTTATATTTTGTTATACATTTCTTTTTCTATAAGCCTATTCTTTCTCATAAATATATATATATGTAAACACTTATTTTTACAAATATTTTATTTCTATGTGTATATACATGTGCATTTTCTCATTAGTATTTGTGTATTTGTCTCTGTAACAGATTAACTTCTTATGACAAAATTGTTCTTGGACTATAAACTGTGTGAAATTTAGAGTAAGAGAAATGGAGTAAATTGAAATGCTCTGAGTGGCATCTCCTATGAGGATTTACAGAGGTACATTTAGGAAAGAGAAAAGATTGACCCAAGCAAGTTCAAGCCATCAGTGTTTAACATGGTGTTTAAGACCAAACATGAGAATGGAAAAAAAGAAAAACTAGGGATGTGGAAGCAAATACAAAAGGAGCTGTGTTGCCATATGGGTTTCTTGGAGGTAGCATGTTAACCTTTGCCTGGTATCAGTTCAGATTAATTCAGGTGAGAACATCTGCAAAGAAGGACTTGTAGGTGAGCAGAGAAGAACCTGTATCGTCAGAGATTAAAATAGCTCAGCCAAAAAAAATGAAGGCTGAGATGCAATTTATGTCTATAGATAAACCAATGGGGTTAAAAGAAGTGGGGAGAAGATTTGCCATTGAGACAATATGAATGGATATCATCTAGCATTTAGTGAGCTTTGGGAGAAGCCTGATGAAGGGACCTGACAGTGTGAGCTCTTCCACAGCAGGGTCCCTGCCAGTCTCATTTCTTAATATAAAATTAATCAATTTTCTTTAAAGTACCGTTCCGTAAATTTTAAACACTTAGATTAAAAAAAACAAAAGCAACTAAGTTTAACAAGAGTAATGGAATCAAACTTTCTCATTAAAATATTTTCCCCAAATATTACTTTGGGGTAACCTAATTGTGGCCTCTCCGTACCTTAAGGGAGCCTACAAGAAAGATGGAGACTGTTTATAAAGTCATGTAGTGACAGGACAAGGAGGAATGGCCTCAAAGTGAAAAAGAGTAGGTTTAGATCAGATATTAGGAAGCAATTCTTTACTGTGAGGGTGGTGAGGCCCTGGCACAGATTGCCTTGAGAAGCTGTGGCAGTCCCATCTCATGAAGTGTTCAAGACCAAGTTGGATAGGCCAACCTGTTCAAGTGGAAGTTGTTCTTCTCCATGGCAGGGGCTTGAAACAAGATGGTCTTTAAGGTCCTTCCCAACCCAAACCATTTTATGATTCTCTGCTTGCTATACAATAATTTTTTCAATAGCAAACTCTCTCTTTCATGTGTTCAAGAGGTTCATGACAGAAACAGAAAAGATGTCCAGATAGATAGACATAAATAGATAGATAGACATAAATAGACATTTATGCCTCATGGCCACTTTTTGACCTCCTCCAAAGAACTCAGGACACGTTTGGGCTGGTGTTCACGTTTCTGATGATTAAACAGCTCTTGATCTCACCTCTTGCTAAATCCTAATGTAATACCATACAGTGCCTTTCTGCTGGATGATAACAGGAAAATAGTCTGTTTTCCCATCCATAGTCTGCTGCCAAAAGGGAGGTCCCAGCCCTCCTTTTTGCCACAGCCTGGACCAGGACGGGGGCTGGCTCATGTCAAGGACATTTGGGGCAGGCACAGGCATAGTTTCTAGAAGACATCGGTGGTTCTTCTATGTATGATCTGAAACAACGGATCGGGCAAATGCTGCTCCATACTCAGAGCTGATCTTACCTTAGGCCAGATGCTCCAGTTAGTAGACCATATCAGAACTTTTCTAATAGAAATTGTTCTTTCCATGAAAAGGAAAACAGTAGTTGGCTTGAAGAGTTTTCTTTTTGTGTTATTAAAATACAGCTTTCTCATTAATTGGTTAAAATTTTTATCAGCAACTTGAATTGGGAGTTTCTAAAAATATTATATGTTTGGAAATCCATTCATATGAAAAAATGTTGTGGTTTTCAATTTTCCTCCAACAGTTAGATTAATTTCTTTTCTAAGAACAGAAAAGATGTAATAGGAAGGGATTTCCACTTTCTAGCCAGCCATGTCATTTAGTGGTATTATTATAATTAGTTATTTTCATTCCTTTTATGTAGAACCATTCATAAATACCATAAATTATAGCAAGGAGTACACACAAGCAATTTTTTAAAGAAGAGGGCAAGGAAAAGCAGAATCCTACTTTCTAACAGAAAAAAACCCAGTAAATTTAAACTTTGGTTTGAGATCAGAACTTGTACGCAAATCAAATTACTGGACAGGCTAGAATATATTAAAATTAAAGCCTTATAATGAAATATATTATACTATATATATATTATACAAATATATATTATATTTATAGTGAAATAACGAACCCAAAAATAATTAAATGCATTTAAACATTACCAATGTTCCCAACTTTTGAAAGTTGCTATCATGTAGCATAAGGCAAGCGATACACTCTAAACTTGACCCTTTCTCCTCAAGATGCTGAAGGCTCTCCTGACAATCCTAGATGGATCCAAGCTGTGTCTGACAGAGGAGATTGCTGCTGATTGGTAGAGGCTAATGACAAATTGGAGAGAAACATCTAACATCCTGGTAAAATAATCTGCAGTTTTCAAGACTGATTTCAATTATTCCTTGGAAATAAGTAGGGAGACAAGAATTTGCAATAGGTGTGATCTGGTACTTGCAAGTAAACACCACAAAGGAACTGCTTGGAAATGAAATCCCTGGGATTTAGATGCCATGATTTGAAATTCCTATGCCAACAAGTAATAGAGAAAAAAGGAGACAGTTTCCAAATGCAAAAGCACAACATATAAAGAATGAGGGACAGCTGAAGCAAGGTGGCAAAGGCTGGAGTTAACAAGGCTTACAGGTATGTTGTGGGTGTCTCAGATATTAATCCAAGTACTTTCCGTGGGAGTCAGGGATAAGCCAGGTGTTGATGCTACATCTGGATTCCACTCAGTAAAGCATCTGTCATAGAGTGGTTTAATACACAATATATGAAGCTAAAGATACTATTGATAGAACAGGCTGATAGTTGGCATAAACTTATACATATTTATAATTTAAGTTTCTATGATTCTGAGAGCCCACAGGTTAGATGGACCATGTCAAAATATGTGTGTTTTAAACTGAAAGAACAGCATTAAATGATTTGCTTATGCTTGCAAAGGCAGACTTTCATTCAATTACCTGGGCTTGTCTTAGAGAAACTTCTCCTTTCCCTCCTTTGCCAAAATTTTGAGGTCACAAATGTTATCTGCAGCATAATGAAATCCATTTGCTATCACCTGATGCATAGCAACTCAGTTGGCAACCTATGCCTTGCATTAACATAAAGATAAAATGTATATTTTCCTTATCAAAGCAGCATACATCCAAGGAACCTCTGAATTAACATGGTTAATGCAACTTAGAGGATGGACCCTCCAGTGCTGACACTGGTTTTGGTGTATAAATTATTCACTGAACCTAATATAAAACAGGAGCTGGTGCTACTGAGGTTTGTGTCCACCAAAGAGGAGTCTGAGAACCCAGTAGGAGACCAAATATGTTTAGAGAACCAATCAAATTTCATAGAATCATAGAAACCTAGAAGCCTAGAACCCTAGGATGGTTTGGGTGGAAGGGACATTAAAGATCATCTCATTTCAACACCCTGCCATGGGCAGGGACACCTTCTACTATCCCGGGTTGCTTCATGGCCCATCCAACCTGGCCTTGGACACTTCCAGGGATGGGGCAGCCACAGCTTCTCTGGGCAACCTGTGCCAGGGCCTCACCACCCTCTGAGTGAAAAATTTCTCTCTATCATCAATTCTAAATCTCCTCTCTCCCAGCTGAAAAACATTCCTCCTTGTTCTATCACTATACCTTGTAAAAATTTCTGGAGTCATAAGCAAAGGGGAAAAGTAAAAGTGTCAATAGACCCCAGGATACAGAGGAAAAATTTTTCCCAGATACTATGTTGCCTTTAACATTTGCAACAGGAAGAAATACCACATGATTCACACTGTACCATCTCCATACACATTACATGTTCTGCCCCTAACCTAAATGAAAGAAAAAGTTTCAGTCCAATCATTTACAGATCATTAATGGGAAAAGTGATTATTTGCCTTTAGAGAAGATACCCACTGAAAAATGATGACATTATGAGCTCTTTAAGGGGATGCTGCAGCTTTTATAGATGCTCTTGGTACAATTAATTTCATGAAGTGCATGTGAGAAGGTTTTTCCATTGTCATTACAGATAAATGCTATGGCCAGTCTGGGAACACCCTCCTTAGTGCTGCAGCATCTTTTGGGTGGCATCTTCTAAATGCAGCTGAAAAACAGCTTAAGTTAAGCTAAAGGTTTGGTGGAGAGAAGAAATTATAGAATTGCTTTTGCCTGGCCAAAATTGAAAGTTTTAGAGCTCTGGGCACTGAAGGGACACAAAGGGAAAAGAAGTTGGCCTGGGAATTGGGCCCTGGGGTTTGCAAATCAATCCAGTCACTGAGATTGCATCAAAAATTTCAGCAAGGCGACAGACTTACTTCTTGTGCCTGTGCAATACAATGCTCTGTTTCTCTGAAATAATACAACCCTCCTATATTTGTACATTATCTATCTCCAATCTTAAAATCATCTGTTTGGATCATATTTAAAAATTACCAAGCAGAGCCATGTAACTCTTTTAAAAAGTTATGACGTTTTTAAAAAAATTGCATTTCTATGCTTTAACTCGCTCATATTTAATAACCAGAATAAGTTTCTTTTCCACATCTAACACTGACACTTTTTACACTTCCAGTTTTCACTAAAACCAAAGTCTAGACTGGCTCAACATAGCTGAGATGAAATATTTCATGAGATATCAGCTTTTTGGCAGCCATTGGATTTGTGTACCCATCAAAACTTCATCTTCTGAGAAGAGAAAGAATTAAGAAAAAGTCATTTACCCAGTTAATTCTGTAAATATCGATTTCAGTGTAAACCCCTTCTTCTTTATAAGATTAATTTTGGTCTTCCCATGCCCCACAGAAAAATCTTGTGCCCAGAGAAAAGCTGCTATGAAAGGGATACAAATGAATCTACTTAGATAATTGCAATTCCAGTCAGACACTGGCACCATGTAGTTCATGTTTTATCATAAGAGACCAATTTTGAAGATTTAGCCATCAGTCTAAAGAAAGCAACACAGAATTTTGCCCTCAGTCCTGCAAAGAAGGCAGAATTGACTCTAGTCAACAAGATTGTACCTAGGACTTGCAAGACCTTTCAAAAAGAGGGAGTTTTTGCACTGTGAGAATAAAAGCATCTGCATCAGCCTCGTGGTGCTTGTGTTCAATATACATTTATCTCTAAAGTGAGGACGTCTCACCCCTTTGGTCTAGCAGAGGTGGTTTTTGGAGGGGTAACCAAGTCAGCAGCTGTGCAACTCTGAACACTGTATTACAAACCTCTGCCCTATATTTGAGAAGTAACATCAAACAAAAACCTCACCAGTGTCATGTATTTTGTAGTGGAATCACAGCAGAAGGATTTCCTCCTCCTTTTTTTCCTAATCAAAGACTGATTAATTAATTCTCATTATCTCCATCTTTGTCACAAAGATAGCATGGTGACAGTGTCAGAAAGCTGTTGTAATTTGCCTCGGGCACGGCTGCAATTTGGTGGTGGTTGAAGTGATCACTATTTCAGTAGGTCTCATCCCAGAAAAACACTCACAGACAAGAGCTGTGTACATCAGTAGGACAGAAATAGGTGGTAAAACCAGTACAAGCCTCATTTTGTACAACCTTCAAATAAGAAGAGCTCAAGAGAATAAATCACATCCTCAGATACTCCCACAAAAACACCAAAAAGCAGCTTCAGACCAAGTCAAGACAGGAACCAGCCTGAAAGGCAAAAAAAAAAAATCCCTTTTCCATAGCAAAATGTATTTAGGGAAAATTTCTATGCAGCAGCTGTCACCGGGGCAGAGGGAAGAGTGAACAAAACCCCTCTCTGAGGACACTTGCAGTCTGCTAGAAGTGACCACATCAGGAAACAGTCCCCACCACAGCTCCTTCAGGGTGAGCTGAGACACCACACAAACGTGGGAGACCAGTAGGACCGATCATTACTGGCAGTTCCCTGTACGAGCTGAAAGCATCCGTGGACAATTGAAACCACATTGCATGAATCCCCCTGGAATCACAAGGTTAGTGTCGATCCAGCTTTCAACTCAGTGAGCTACATAAACCAGACGAGGTGCAGGGAACAATGGCTCACGCGGGTGTCCCAGATTCCACCAACAATGTTACCCACATTGGTGGTGACTCAATTTGTTTCCATCATATGCTCTTTAGAGTCGCCTCTAGCAGCTTTATTTTTCATGCTCCTTTTCCAAATGAACGTTATCCAATGGCATTGGCACCAAGAAAAAGGCATAGGAAGCTCTGTTTTCAGATCATACCTAATGATTCCTGGTTTGAAGGTTGCTCCTCCTCCTCTCAACACTTCTGGCTCAGGTTTGGAGTTCAGCTCATAGCATGGCATCTTCCTGTGCCACTGTTCTGTAAAGCAAAAGGAGTCAGCAATTACCATATACAACATTAAAAAAAAATATTAAAATTGATATTTATCCTATATATACATGTACTGGGCTTTTATACAGAGCTGTACTACATCATCTTTAGTGCAGAAGCAGCAAAGTACTCAGAAGAAATAACATGAACATATATCTGACCAGAGTGAAAAAATCTTCTTTCTCAGTATAACATACCGTAACTTGAAGTTTGCTCTCCCAGCATTATTTGTTTAATAGAAATATTTTCCGTACCACCTTGTTCTGGCAGAAAGTCAGAATTTGCATTTATATGAGGTAGTTTATCAAATATAACATACAGAAGTCTGTTAAGTACACATTGCATTTTGTTTGTGAGAAAATCTGTTTGTATTTAATGTAGTTTTTAAATTAACCTTAATGAAAGCTTCTGAAAATTGTTGTTCTAAGCATTTGAAATATGCAACAAGAACTAGTGGAAGACATAAACATGTTTTCCATTATATGTTATCAGATAGTCCAAAATTACTACAAAAAGAATGTGGGACTATGTTAAATTAGAAAGATAAGCAAGCATTTAGTTAAAAGGCAAAGGTCTTTAGAAGAGTAAAGCATCTGACAGTTAACCCCAACATCTTATGATCTCCTACCAAGAGTAGGACAGCACTTGCAGAATACAGTATGGTGTTTTAACCACATCCATGGCTAAGAGGGAAAAAAAAGAAGGCATGTTTCACAGAAATCCCGTGGTGAGTGTTTGTTCAGTCCAATATTTAGACAGTGGTAATGAACCCATGGCCATTTTTTGAGATCTTACTAAGCCAGTATCAAATATGGTTTGCCCACAGTATTTATTATCTTTTGAAAAGAACCAACCCAAACTTATGACCTTTACAAATGGCCTTATAAGAAAAAAATATACATAATTCCTTCAATTATCAAAATAGTCTTCTCTGTTGTCCTCTGCTTTTTGCTGATTTAATTTTGTCCTTTACCATCAGACGGGCTGTTTTCTGTTGATAGTCACAAGGCTTCATGAAGAACATAACTCAGGGAGCAAAAAACCCGTTGGCATTATGACTTTCTTTCCATCTTTCCCTCATATATCCAATTAAATTTATTATAAAGACTAAAAGGGTAGTGTGGAAAAATTGCCAAACAAGGACAGGCATCTACAGGACATATAACATATCATGTGAGAAGTGAGACTAGAGGCAAGCGGCACCTAAGCAGCTTGTTGATGAGTTGTAGTAACAATAATCATTCAAAAAACAGCAATAAAAGCATCACTGGTAATGATCAAGTAAGGAAAGGAAAATCTGACTAATGACTTTGTCTTACTATTTTGGTAACCCTTTGCATAGAGAAAACTCAGTAAAATCAGGTTTTAATCAGGGCGATATTTTTCTGGAAACTCTTTCTTCCCAACACATTCTGGCACTTCACCAGTGCTCGAATAACATTCCCACAGCAAGTCTTGAGTCAAGATTCATTTTCATAAGCAACTGCTATGGAAAACAGGAAAATTGAAGGGCTTTTCTCAGAACACCGCTCACTTTTCTGAGATACAAATAAGGGGTATTACCGTCTTAGCTGGTTATGCAGCCACAGTTTTGAAGATGAAAGTTATAAGTTCTACGTGGTGGAATTATGTATGAATCTGTCCAACTTAAGAACCACCTCCACTGAGCACCAGAAGCTGCTTTTTTGACTCCCTTTAACTTATATTTTCTCACTCGCACTTTGGAAAACTGGGTTATTTTCAGTTTTATTTGAGAGCATAATATAGGCAGGGCAATCTAGCTGTCGTGGAATACTGGAAATCCTGTTTTGGAGCATGTCCTCAGTATCTTGTTTAAAGGGAATGATTTCCTATAACTGAGAAACAGATCACTGTGTTCATAGGGTGGTCACAGAACTCCAGCTCTGCTTTGCATTAAAAGTGGAATTTTTAATAGCCAGGGAGGAAAAAAGTGAAAGATCTGAGAAGTTGCAGTTTGAACATTTTGCAGTAGAGCAGAGACCAAACCTAAATACCACATAGGCTCATTTCCTGAAATGTCCAGGGTTTCTGGGGTTCTTGTCAGCTATATCAGACAAAGAGCGAGTTGGAAACACAAGGTTTGGGAGATCCAGCCTCCCAAAGACCTCCACCCTTTGGCTTTCCCGAGATTTCTTGGAGATTATTAAGCAGACCCTTACAGCCATGAGAAGCAACACAAGCTCTTGGATGCCCTTGTGCTACAACCAACTTGCAACTTTAATGTGAAGAAGACAGGAAGCTCCTCCATTTCATGTTTTTGGCTTCACGACTGAGCCTGGAAAGTTTGAGAGCTTGACTCAGTTTTCCATGTTTGCAGGCTCCAGACCGTAGATGGGATGGGGGATGCTTACTTTTTGGGAGCCAGGAGGAACAGAGCTGTTGTAGGAATGCTGAGAAGCCAGACTGGGTGAGGGGAAGACCTCAGAACAATAGCAAAGAGCCTGGGGACATCTTCCATTAATAAGAAAGTTCTTGGTGTACATAAGAGCCACACTTAGAAAAAGTTTTCTGAGCCTTTCCTCAACAGCTAAAGGAGATTCTTTTTAGGCTCTTTTTTGAGAGCTGGAATGAACAGAATTTGCATATTCTTTGGACACTATGGGGAGAGAGATGGAACTAAGCTTCTGTGGATAGGCCAAAAAATAATTAAGGCAATTATATACTGTAAAGGAATATGTTATGCTATTCCTAAAGGAAGACTCTTGGCCAGCTAGAACTGATGACAAATATTTATTTTCTTCTTCCGGCATTAATAGTCCTGGTAGGCAACATTACAAACATTTTTCACTATTTATATACGGTATTAAGGGTGATACTTTTATTATGTTTAGCGCAGAATTTTTTCACACATTAATATAATGCACATTTTTTAAAAAAAGATATTAGACAGGATGAGCAGAGGTTTGAGGCAACTTTGGAAAGACCTGGGGTTGTATCAGTAAAGCCAAACCACCTAAGTTTAATAATGGGGAAAATTACCTGGGAAAAACACTGGAGCTGCAGGGTTATGGCCTGTGACACAGAAAGGATACAGAGATCTTTGAGCAGGAAGATATTTGGCAGCCTTTCTGCCTTAGCTGGTTAGAGCAGCCAGGAGCTGATGCAGTCAGTGGGCAGGAGAGTCACTCCCAGTGAAGAGTTGAGAAAGCACAGGCGGTCCCAGTGAACTATCGAGAAACACCGCTTGGAAGTTATTATATAACATTAGGGTCAGAACTGGAGATAAGAGACTGATGCATCACAGCCTTAGCAAGCAGCCAGTGTTAATATGTTTGCATAGATAAGGAAGATTTGGCGTGGTACATGAGCATAAAAATGAGGAGCCAACACGAGCTGAAACGGAGCTCAGAGCACCACTGCCAAGAGATGTAATTCTTGTCTTCATCTCCTTTGAATATCAAGGTTTATTTAGTTTACAAACATATGGGTTTTCAAAGCTATTACAACTGTGACATCGATTTAGAAGCTCCAGACATGCAAGAGGTTAAGATTAGAGTTGGCCAGAAATTTTCTTACAAAACAGAATTTTGCATTTTAGCCAGGATTAGTTGAGACAAGTGAGCCTTACAACATCATCCTGCCAGGTGAAAAAATGACTCACTTGACAAGCACAGTGCTGCTAGGATGAGTCCTTTTAAAATGTGTATTTACATAAACATTTGTGGGGTGTTATTAATTATTAAGAAAATATGTGATGGGGAGAATTGCACCTTTCAATTGCTCAGGCAAGGGGAGGGCACTTTGGGAGACACTACATTCCTTGGATTTACCAAAGTGGTGAGGAAATTCTTGCTTCTCTGTAAATCAGGGAAGATTTTGCCTTCATGCCATGCCCTATACCTACTGTCAAAAGCTCATCAAAACTGAAGGACAGGTGCTTTATATCTGAACTTAAATAAATTTGGCATCTAACAAAAAAAAAAAGCCATTAGCAAACAAAAGCTTGTTTCATCAAAAAATCCCTTGCTGGCTATGAAATTAATGCCCAAATATTAGAATCACAGAACCATTTATTTTAAAAAAGATTTCCAAGCACATCAAGTCCAACCTTAATACCACTACTACTAAAAATGTTAATACTAATACTGCTAGTAATAAAGCCTCACATTTATACACCTTTTTCACAAAATATTCTGAGTTGGAAGGCACCCACCAGGATCATTAAAATCCAGGTCCTGGCTCTGTACAGCACAGCCAATGCTGTTTTGCACACTGAATGTTTTGCACCCTAACGATCCTGCTACAAAAAGTGAAGAGCAGTGCAATCCTCTGCCAAATCATCACTACACTCTCAATCAAAGAATTTTGGACTTCAGCTCAATTCACTCAGACACTGGGGATTATTTGGGCGGAACCCTAGATTACAAATCAAAGAGCACTGAGCAGCACATGTATATGTTCCAGTTATGAAAGCTGCTTAATGATTAAAGTCATCTATGCCTAAAAAAACCCCAAACAACAAACCAGCAAAACTGATGTTGAGATCAGAAAGTATGTCTGTGGATTGACAGGGCAGAGGTTAAATCCAGATGAGGGTCACTCAAGCCTGGTGTTAGTCTAAATGAGTAGGGCATTAATGCTGAAAAATCCTGGTGATGAGCTCACCACCCGTCTGCTGCAGAAATCCGACTGCAGAGCTCCAGTTCAAACTTGAGGTTTACTTGCATTTACAATACTTACACTCTGCTAACTAGGGAGAAGGAAGTAGGTAAATCTGGCTTTTGATTTCAATCACTGTTACTATCTTTAAATTACTTTTATCTGCTGTCTTTTAAAAAGCACCATTTCTCACTGCAAGTGCAACAGGATGCCTGTACTTTGGAAATATGACAGAGAGCAGTTCCGATACAGCAGGGCTTTAAATGGTCAGGAAAACAGAGCACAACCCTTCTTCTTTTTTATTTTTTTTCTTTTCTTATTAATTTTTTTCTTGTACATCATTATTGGCATTCTTTTTAACAAGTGAGGTCTGAAAATGCTGAAGGAGAACTGCAAATTGTCAATCATAGAAGTGATGACAACACAAACATCTGGGTCCTGATCTCAAAGAGAAAAATGTCTTGTTGAACTGAGCTTTGTATAACATCAAAGGGTTAAATAACCAACACTTAAAGGGAAGAGGAATAAATTACTTAGGACACATATTCTACTATTTGCTGAGAACTCGTAGGGTGGATGTAAGCTCATTATCATTCCCTAAAAGATAAAATTTGCTGCAGAAGGTACACACTTTGCAAGTGTAGAACAGTTAATCTCAGACCACTAATAGATTTAACCTTGTATATTCACAGATATTTAAAAGTGTTATGGTTTGAAGGTCAACTCCACTGTCTTCGAGTACAAGGAAAGCAAAGAAAGGAATAAAAATTAGAAAGAATTATTTCTTCAAAAAGTTTTTACAAATCAAAACCCTGCAGTTTCACACTGAGAACAAAAGAAGCATATTAAACACCAAAGTTTATCAAGACAAATTAGGTCCCAGTTTCAAATTTTCTTTAATCTTTTGCATCTGAACGTTTTTTTGCCTCATGCTGTTTTCCCTAGTTAAATGTTAAAATGAATTCTAGCCAATACCATTGACTTCCTCCCTTAAAAATATTGAGACACATAATAAAAAATTAATTACTTCCCCTAATTTCCGTGTGATTCTTTAAAAAGATGTAAAATTCATTTAAAGTAAGTGGTGACTTTGTCTTTGAAGATCACGACAATTAACATGGATCAAAGCTTAGGTTCTGTAACGATGATAGCTTATTAGCATAATGAAATTAACTTAGAGACAAGAATCTTTAATAGGTACAACAAAAACGCTTTAATAATACTTGAAGAAAATTATGTATTTGCTAGAAGTACAACAGTTTCAGACTTTCTATCCAATTAATAACTTGTTAATTAACTCCTTTTCCAAACAATGTGCACTTTAAGTTAACATCTGCCCATTGGATAACACTTTCCTATGGTTTTTTTTTTTAATATACTGTAGAACTGCAACATTGTTTTACTGGGAATTCCTTGTAGGACTATTCTTATAGTAGGGAAGCAGGATCCAAATATAGTAATATGCTTTCTATTGCCAACCAATTAAAAAAAAGAGAAGGCTTATTTTGAAAATGGGGAGGAGGAATGGGTAATTCCTTAATTATGGCTGCATTGTTTGTGGCAGTGCATAGTTTCAGATTTCTTTGCATTTTCAATAGAAATTATTTTCTACAGTTTATGTGCCCCTGCAAAATGGCTCTCTGCTGACTCCAGCCTTATATAGGCTCAGTTTGGGAGCAATTTTCATATCTTTTTAAAATATCTATTTATAGTTTCATGGTATAAGATTTTACAGTCTTATTTTATAAGATTGTAAATCAATAACTATTGTTTTTGAAGGTATGGAGCAAGAAGGTTGTTCACAAAAAGTCAAAATAGAACCTTATATATAAAAATAGTATTCTCATAATCTTTGTTTGCTTTCAGAAGTTGAAGTTTTAATTAAAATGACACATTTTTGGTTTAGGGTCTTCTGCCTATATGGTGGTTTGGGGATCAAAAATTTCACAGAGCTTTTTGCAAGTGGATTTAGAGAACACACGTGACTCTGCACTGCATGCGCTGCTTAGGCCAATCATGAAACAATTAAATAGGTCTTATTTGAAACAAATGAGTTATATTCTATTGGGTCAAGGATACGTGTTTTAATAAATCCTTAATTACAGTAACTTTTCATTTAATCTGGCGAATTCTAAGCAAGTTAAGAATTTATGAGAGTTGGAATCAGCAATAAAAAAATATGCCTCTCTGTAATTCTGCTCAGGGCCACACAGGTTGAACTCATTTTGAGTTGTGTAGAAGCAGGAACATATCTCCTGAGCAGGACACTGAGACATGATTACATCCGTGTATGTATAAAATAATATTATGTACGTATAAATAATATTATATGTGTGTAAAACAATACTATGCACATATGAAGCAAAATTATCTATGAATAAAATTACCTTGTATATAAAATTATGCATAAAATATATATAATTATTATAGCTTTTACTAATAATAATCTGGAAATTCTTAATTTTTTTTTCAGAAATAACAAACAAACAACAAATGAACCAAACACAAAACTCTCAGCATAATCACAAGGGCATTTTTGAGGTGGGTTACTTTTTTTGCCTTGGGAAACTTTTCTACCACGAACCTGTGAGTGCACAAACCTTCTTGTGTAACATGCAGCCAAAACTCTTCCAGTCACTTCTGGCTAAAGTCAGGATTTCTATTTCTGATCATGTGTGGTGCTGGCCAGACTGCTCTCAGCTCCTGGTATGTGGTTGTCAGAGTACAGACACCTCTGAAAAGAGACAAAACTGAGTCCTAATGCACGTCTTCATATGGCATTTTTAGAAATAGAATATTAGCATCAGAAGTTGCTGCTTCAACAGCACCTTGAGCACATCTCTACCAGTCTCAACCAAACTCTGTCTCCTCTAGAACACCCTTAGGAGTAATAAAATAATATTCAGGACACAAACATAGCACAGACTTTACCAGTCATTGAAACACCTTTCTCTTTGGGATGGAAATAAGGTGCAACTAATAACTGACATGGAAACTGCGTAACAGTAGAAAGAAATTGAGGAAACTTGTTTCTGCACGTAAACAGGCAACACTTCTACTTTTCCAAAGGTTGTTGCCTTTTTACTGAATATAAATATACGAAGTCCTAGGAATTAGAACTGTAGCTGGCTGAAATTCCTTTTTTTTTTTTTCCGACTTAGTTTATTGTTTTGAAAGTTGTTGCTATAATTTTTTTTGGTGGTTGGTTAGAAATCTTTGTCACTGTGAATCAGAACTGATCGTTTTTCAAAATTTGTGCTAAAATATCAAAGGCTGAAAATCCTTATTTAGAAACAAAATAGAGTAAGAACTGTGCACTGCAAGTCACACTCTGTGGTCTGACAGCACCAGCCCATGATGTCACCAAAGTGACACCTCTCACAAGCCATGACTAACAAGAGTGATGGGAACAGCACAGGGGATATCGGATGTGGTCCCAGTTTACTCAACAGCTTCCAGATCTACCTTCTTCCCTGGATCTGGGGCAATTCTGTCACTAAAATAGCTGTAAGGATTAGTGATATGAGGAGCTCTGTAGGCAGGAGTTCCCTCCTGGAGGAGGTGAACCCAAATTCTGGCAGGATTTGGGGCCATGCCCTGGGGAAGTGCCCAGTAGCGACCAGTGCGGGTGGCTGAGCTCTCCAGAAACTGAGCCTACCCACTTCCAGCAGAATCTTTCTAAAAACAAAGACATTTCCTTTTAACTACTCACTCTTGGCACACCAGGACTTTTGAGGTAAAACATTTCCAAATTGTAAATCCATCAGATAATTCCTCAGTTCCAAGTTCCTTGGTATCCAAGAAATATGATACAACCTTGGCTGGGAAGCACAGTCAAAGAACATCATCACCTATTGCCTTTCCTGCATACTTCCATGGCATACCTATTTCTCCCTGGATGACTCCCAAGTTAAAAACGGTCTATGTCCTTGCTTAGCAAAACCCAGGGCTTAAGCTGTACAGGATACTGAGTGCAGGCCAGAAGTATTGCAGGTTCTTCTAAATGAGACATTGTTATTCTTTATAGGAGGAAAAAAAAAAAGATCAGGTTAATCTCTGAAACTAAGAAATGCACTTATTGTTCCAAATTTTGAATCAATATTCAGACTTAGTTTATATATAAGGTTCTTCTGGAATTTTACTAGTAAAAGATACAATGCCAGAAAATACTAAATTCTCATTTCTAGTGAATGACCACTGCACAGAGCTGCCAACCATGAGTTTCCTTTATGATAACAAAGAGCTTGCCAGGATTACCCTCAGTAAAAAATGACTCTGATAAATACATTGATTTAGAGATAACCACTACAGCACTTCCATTGTTCACACATGGTTTCATTTTTTGGTCAGCAGAATATGTTTTCCTTACCCAAGCTTGTCCTTCCAACAAGGTACTCCTGCCTTTTTCCTGCTCTGGAAAGAGAAAACTCCATGACTGAATCATGAGTACTCATGAAATGTGGTTGGTCAGCATGATGCACTGGACACACACAGGAGCAGGATTAGACTATTGAGAAATGGGGATCCAGCAGGTTTTTGGAATTATATATGCATAACTTTCTTCATCGAATTATCTCCATAGAATTAAAAAAAATCCCAAAACAGCAACAAAGTAAGTCTATTTTTCACTGACTATTCCCTTTGAAATATCACCTTTTCCCATCAATGTGGTGGCCTTAGTCCCAGCTTTCTGTGATTTCTCTCAGTTGTGCCCTGTATTTGGGTTTCCCTTGATGGTCCTGTTGTTTTGGTGATGATATTCCTGACCATTTACAGAAGAATTTCTGTTTCACAGTCCATTTGCATGTTTTCCTCCCTTTCTGGGGACAAAAAACAAGCACAAGTTTCCTTGCCTACAACTTCACAACTAAGCAAAAAACATTTTCCCATTTATTCTTATTCCTGCTACCCCACTGCAGAGCTGGAAATGTTGCTTCAGAAAGTCAGGTGCAACATTGTGGAAAACCATGAGCAGAAACTCCAGCTGTGAACTGGGAAAGTATGAGCAGGTAGAAGAGCAAAAGGTAATATCTCTGTGATACCCACAGCTGTGGCTGCCCCATCCCTGGAAGTGTCCAAGGTCAGGTTGGATGTGGCTTGGAGCAACCTGGGATACTGGAAGGTGTCCCTGACCATGGCAGAAGGTGGGATGAGATGATCTTTAAGGTCCCTTTCAACACAAACCATTCTAGGATTATATGATCCCTTCTCTGAGAGAACTGTATGTCTGTTTTTGCTCTATCACAGTAACACCTTAGAGGGGTAGGAGAAGACAGAGTATTTGAATCCCTCTAGATGGTGACCTGTGAGTCACATACCACCAGAAGGACAGAAGCTACATGGGCTTCAGATGAAGTCATACTTTCAGCTTTTTCAATTCCTACTGAAAGGTTTAAAACCTTGAAGTTTTACTTGCGGATTTGGATAAATACCTGCTGATCTCCAAGTTTTTAAATAGTTTTCACCAATACTTTTGCCTTCATTGACAAGAACTTCTTAAATCTCAAGTGCAGATACAACAAACTGACTCAAAGAAGAGCTCCATGGTGGGGTTACCGCAATTACATTGATTTTATTCACCACTTGCAATTTAACCCTCTCTCCCTGCAAATGTTACAACACACACTGAAAATGTTGAGGCAACAATCATTTTAGAAAAATTGCATCATATGTTTAAAACAACCACTAACACAGAGCCTAAGTTATGATGGAGGTGTTCCCTGCCTATAACCAGAATTGTGCTGTGTCTCTGGCAGTAGTGCATTGTCCAATATTCATTTAAAAATAATTTTGAAAAATGAGAGATGAGCATAAATATGAAAACAGATATAATTAAGAATATTACCTCATTCCTCTTCTCCCTTAAAAAACCTTAAGCTGCCAGTCTGAGCAGGAAATAGAATCATAGAACATCCTGGTTTGGAAGGGACCCACAAGGATAATCAAAATCCAACTCCTGACCCTGGACAAGACACCCCAACAATCTTATGCTGTGTCTGAGAGTACGTCCAAACATTCCTTGAACTCTGGCAGCCTCGAGGCTGTGACTCCCTGGGGAGCCTGTTCAGTGCCCAATCATCCTTTGGGGGAAGAACCTTTTTCTAATATCCAACCTAAATTTCCCCTGACACAACTTCAGATCATTCTCTCAGGTCCTGTCACTGGTCACCACAGAGGAGAGATCAGTGTCTGCCCCTCCACTGCCCCCTGGGAGGAAATTGTAACTGCAATGAGGTCTCCCCTCAGTCTCCTCTTCTCCAGGCTGACCAACCCAAGTGCTCTCAGCTGCTCCTCACATGGTTTCCCCTTCTTTCACCATCTTTGTAGCACCAGTTTCATTGGTTGGAGTTTCAGGGTCCTGCCCAGCAATTTTTATTTGTTACTTGCATTATATCAGCAAGAAAAGGCAGGCAAGAAACTGCTCCATGTAGCACCTCTTGCTGCTGACTTACAACCCAGTAACACAACCCCCAGCATTATACTACTCCTCTTGGCCCTCATTACTGAGCACTTAGCATTCTCACCCTGGTTGTCTGGTCTTTAATAAGAAATAAAGTTGTTTGTTTATTTTATACCTATTTAACTTGTCATTTAAGATTTGCAGAATGCCATCAATCTTTGCCTCAGTATATTGACCTCACTTTAACTGGTGGGGCTCTAAATTCTGCACAGATGTTATTACTATGAATTTAACTTTATATAGCAAGAAATTCAGTGCTGCCATATGCTGTCTTTTATGAGCTTGCAGTTTGCAATGAATATCCATGACTAATACTTTTGACCCAGGTAAGCCCATGATTAGGGAAGGTAAAAAGTTTACTAAACTTTATTGCAGCCCTCTCAGTAATTTTACCAACAACTAATGCACACATCTCCCCCGCTTCTGTGTCGATATAAAAAATTGCTTAGCTCTTCTTAATGTATCTATCAACATCTACTGTCATTCTGGGACTCTCATGAGTCAGCCAAAATTTTCTAGATTCATAGATTGCATATCAGAGGGCATAAAATTATTTTCTCTGATATCCAGCATAAATCAGACATTTTTATGTTTTTCTCGTGGTTTCTAGCTGTGTTTTCAAGTCTGGTTTCTTTGTTGAATAAACTGGGACAAAACTTTCTGAAGGTTAGTAGGAATTAGCAAGGTACTAGATTTCAAATAATTCATTAATTCATTCAAATCCATTAAGTTTGTGGTTTAAAATCCAGAGCTGGATCCTCCTTTTGGGAGTAAGATGAGATACCACTACCCCCAAAATGAATTTAATTAATATTAAAAAATATATCTTTCATAACTATAGGTGCTTTGTTTCCAGAGCATGGACTTGCATGTCATGGAAGCCACTTGCTTCCACTGCCATGGAAGGTGGGACTCAGTGTGATGGCAGAAGCTCTTCCCTTCTCCTGGAATTATTTAAGCCAGTAGTGAGCAGACAACTTTCTTAAGGGTGTTTAACTAAGTCTAAAGGCATTGACTAGTTTCTCATAGATCTTTTTAGCAGGTAATTAGAAATTAAAGGCAAAACAGTAAATAGCAAGTTACGAGGCCTGAAAGTGAAATTTAACCCACTCAGTATTAAGCTGCTGACATGTGAGTGTGCTAGAAATGACTTACCAGGGCAGCTCCAGGTCACACCCCACGCTGTAATATCCTGACTACCATCACATCCACAAGGAAAATCAACAATATGTCCTGCCAGAAAGCTACTCTGACAACCAAAGGTATTAAAAGTCTTTACCATGAACCATTTTTCATGCAGCAATTGAATTTTAGCCAACATGGTAAAGCAAGAGAACATCAAGGGGATATTTTGTGTTTCCATTAATCAGTAACAGATTGAAGGTGAGCCGAGAGTAAATACTTGACAGCAGTAATATGTGAGACCATTTATTCAGTGCTGAATAACATTGTTCTGCTCAAATATCAATTAAAAAGGACCTAAGTGATAACAAAGGAATACTGGTCCTGCATCATTAATTATTTTGGTCAGCATTGCAATGCTAATCCTATCACTGCTCCTTTCGAGTGTGCTAAATGTTAGGGAAGGGATGCTCACCTCACCACACAACCAGCGCATCTCAGTCCCAAGATGCTCAATGAAGTAACACAAAATAAAGCTAGTACAAGGTAACAATGAAGATTTTTGGGCATTAGTCTTCCATCTTTTTCTTCTCACATACTCGTGTTTACTCTGCAAAGAGAAAGTAGTATTTGAAAAGTTGACGGTAGAATGGCCATGTTTGCAAGGGACCATCTTGTTTGGAAGGGATCATCTCTTTCCAACCCCCCTGACATGGTCAGGGACACCTTCCACTAGATCAGGTTGCTGAGAGCTTCATCAAATTTGGTCCTTAAAACTTCCAGGGATGGGGAATCCATAACTTCTCTAGGTAACCTATTCCAATTCCTCACAGCCCTCACAGTCCCCCTTGTCTTTTCACTACAATCTTGTAATAAATGTCTCTCTTCTTATTTCTTGTAGGCTCCTCACACACAACTGATGAGCAGCCAAGTCCTTTCCAGCTCACCTGATCTCAAGGCAGAGCCTGAAGAAGCTTTTTCATTCATTTTTTGAACAAAATTGAACCATTTTCTTCCTCTACACAGGCAAAGCAGAGCTCAGACTCATAGTGACCAATGCCAACATCCCCCATGGACATCCTTGGCTATTAGTACCACAGTTCTGGGAAACTGTGCCAGGAAAGAGTTACCAGTATAACAACAGAGACATGGCTCTCTTGGAAAGACTTCATTACAGCTTCAAAAAGCCTGTCCAGGTGATATTCAGGCATTCTTCCACTGAATTACATCTACTAACATTTGAGTCTAATCCCTTTTCCTCAGCCTCAGATGCTCACTGCAATTTGAATGCCTTTTTTTGTTTCATTATAACTTCCACTTTCTGTTTCACTATTTTCTCTTAGACATATATATTCACCCTCGATTAATTTCTTTGTAGAATTAATAGTTCTGTTGTGAAGTCAATCATAAAATGTACCAATGTTTGCTGCTGAGCGAAGGATATTTATGCAGCACATGTGCTAACTCAGGTTGAATTGAGCACAAGAGGAATTTAGGCAGGACTGCCAATGTGACTATGGCTTAGAAGACATTTTTTGATTTTGGCTGATGCAGATAACAAAACACACTCTTATCTGAAGCTTTGGAATCTGAAAAGCATAATAAAAAGATAAAAGTACCTCATTAAATTCCATTTCCTGTTTTGTGTTTACCAGATTTATCTTGAATCAAATTCTGCATTCTCTCCTCCAGGCCCTATTAGCCTCTTGCATGGTTTCTTCCACCTAAAGAACAAAAAATGTGTAGGTTCTCTCTTACATTTTTATTAATAGAGGATGAAAAATTAATTTATTGTCCCTCTACAGCTGACAGAGGGTTTGGCATCTAAAACAGAGAAGTAGAGACCTTTGCTGTTTCCATTTCAGGCTAAAATTCCTTTGACCTGGATGAACATTTCATCTGAAGAGAGAATCCAAGATTAGACTCAGAGAAAAGAATTTCTTGCCCCTCATTCCAGACAGAAGTAGACAAGCCAGAGATACATGAAAAACAAAGAAAATTTTATGAACTGTGTTCTGTTGTAAATTTGTTAAATTTCATTCTACCCAACACAAAAGGAGGCAACAAGGACAACTTGTATCTGAATTTATTAGCTGATAATTTTTAGCCATTAATGTAAACTTGTTAAAAAGGTAGAATGATCTCAGGGTGCATCAGGTGAATTACTTCCAGAATGAAGTGGAAATAGCCTGGTAGGGAGGGTTGGTAGAGCCTGCTCTGAAATACAGTGTATGGTGAAGCTTAACTTAACTAGAGCTTTAATTTAGCTGAAGCTCCAAGAAAACAGGTTCAATATTAGGGAAGCTATGAGTCTGCAAAAGACAGGGAGGAGAAAACATTATTCCAGCTAAAAGGAAAACTGAAGAGGAAAGAGTAGGAAAAAGAAAAAGCAAGTGGGTTTAAATTACTCATACATACATTTGCAATGCAAAGTAAGAGAAGGTCTTCCAGCAACAGAGAACTGAGGCTGTGGTGCCTCCTCACTGCAAGAATGAAGTCAGAAAACCTAACTTATCTCAATATATAACTGAGTTTCCAAAAAGGATTAATTGAAGTGCCCCAGCAGGTAGAAACATTTGTAGATCAGAAGCTCTGCTCCAACCTTATTTTCATGTCTCTACCCTGCTAAATATTTTGCTCAGCCACCAGCAATCAAACAATAACAAACTCCTGCTCACTGTGCCAAAATATATCACAACCAGAAATATAGAAAAAAAAGAAAATATTAATAAATCTGAAGCACCAGAAAGTTAAAGTTGCTGGTTAATAAGTAGTAATGTGTTTGCAGCAGCTCTTGCCTTCCCAGCAGCTCAATTCATATCTATGGAGTCAGTGAACGAAACAGGAATTGGAGCCTTGCTCTTATGAGTCACTCTGCTTGGAAACCTTTACATATTTAAAAGAAATAAAAACCCCAATCAAAAAAAATCCCTGTGTGTTAAAAGTATCTTAGCCAAGCGTGTCATTTCTTTTAAATACACAACAAAACACAACCGTCCTCAAGGTAAATATCCTCTGTTTTATTACTTTAGATCACTTTTCAGTGCTGCAATCATGTCATTAGTATTGCAATTCCTGGCTCCAAAACCAACAACCACCTAAGTATAAAATTCTGGTTTCCCAGTCTATTTTGAGGGGACAACCAGAGTTCAGTGGGTCTGAACCCCTACCACTGAAACCAGTGGCAGTAGGTTCAAGTCTCCTAGTCCATGGTGTGACTATTTTTTTTTCTCAGCTGCAGTTTCTAACAGATGTTCAGGCAGCTCAGGTCATTCTTATAAACAGAATTAAAGAGCTGTGTCAGGGAAAAAGTGTGGACAGTCTGTGTCACACGTGGATGTACCAGCAGCATTCCAGCTGGTACCACCAGGGGCTTCTGTGTTTCTTGTGTTTAATTTTGAAGTCTAAAAAAAAAAATTATGTGGGCAACAGAGGAAGTTTCTTCCTTTGCCTTATAGGTAGAAAGGAATTTTAATAATAAATCACTGAAATCAGTCTCCTAAAGATCTTCATGAGGCCACCTCAGTGACTGCAAGCATCTTACAGCTTCTTACGTTTTAGTCTGAGATTTTGTACCTTACTGTGCAATATTCTTCAGGATTAGAGATGAAAACCTTTGATTTCAATCTCTTAGAGTTAGAACAGGGTTAGGGTATATTTCATAATGTGGTAATACATTATGTTCTATTTTCACTACCTCTGGAAAATTGTATCTGTCATGAGTAATTTCTGCAAAAAAATAGGACAGTGGAGACCAAAGAATAACAAAAGTTATTTCACACCAAGAAACCTCTCCCTACAACAACAGCATTCATCAATAATGATGATAGCAAGAAGAAGCAAGACATAAATGTCCTTAAACTACCTTTATGCATCTCTATCTTGTTTTACTGTCCCATCCTGCAGATAAAGTTTAGATTTCCCTTGTGGGAAGACACCTCTGGGCCAACTATGTGCAAGGCTTGGGAAGATACCCTCCCAGGAGGTCCAGATGTCTGCAAAAGCTACATCAACAGTGCTAAGTAACAGGTCCATGAACCAAATCAACCCCAAGAGGTGCTCAAAGCTACTTTTAATCATGGGTACCACAGCCCATGCTAGTCCTGACAGACCTGATCTACTATGGATGTGCACAGTAGAACTCCTTAAATAATAATGAATTTATTTATTCTGTTTTTAAATAACAAGATTACAGATATAAGATGATACCTCAAACTCCTTTCTCAGTTATTTTTTAGCTCTCCACTGTATCTCTGTATTTGCTGTGTTTCTTGAGGTCAAATCGGTGGCAGCTTTAATTGCACTTACAAGGAATGTTGCTAAAATGGGCACAAAGTCCTAAACTCAACGTTTTCTTCATTATTTTGCAACTTTGGGAGCCTGCCAACATCGTTGCAAGATTTGGCATGAGTTTACCTGGAAAGAATGAGGTTTAATATTTCATTTCAGCTTTGCAAGGTTTTCTCCTCTCTACCTCCCATCAAAAGAGAGCAAGCTGAGGAACCAGAAATACAGGCAGAGGGCAAGGCTGGTCTCTCTGATGTTGGTATAGATCAACACAACTCTTCTGAAATGCAAGGGTAGCTCCATCACAAGTGGCTGCACCTTTAACAGGTGCTTCTCCACTCCAAATTTGGGTGCACAGGGAATATTTTTACCTGCCCTTCCACCTAAGACTGGTTTGGTAGGTCACAGATTCAGTAAAGCTGGAAAAGACCTCAAAGATCATCCTGTCCAACCATTGAGAGGTGAGAGGTTTGCCATGCTTGGAGGTGTGAGCTGCAAAGGCCAAGCTCATAACCTGACTTGTAGCCTAGTGCCTTAAATCCAGATCTGTGTTTAACTCCTGCTTTAGACCTTTAATAGAGAAAATAATCCTCATACAGCTGTTACTTGGTGCTTGGATTCCATAGGTGACTTTATGACAACTATTTTAATGAAAAATACTTTAACAGCCTCAGAAAGGGGTGGAAATAGAGGTTACCACCACCCCCATCCCACCAGAGCCACTGCCCCGCAGACACCTTGATAAGTCAAGGCCATGTTGAACAGGGCTTGGAGACACCTGGTCTAGTGGAAGGTCTCCCTGCCCATGGCAGGGGGTCAAGAGGTGAGTTTTGAGGTCCCTTCCAACCCAAACCGTTCTGTGATTCTATGAAGTCACACATCTGCTTTTGGTCTGTGCCTTGAGCTGCTTAAACAAGGATTTTATTTACCCGAGTAAAGTAAATGCTTCCCTTTAGCTGGTTTAAAACAAGGGCTCTGTAGGGCTGGGTGCCCCATGGAAAATCATGACACTGGAGCTGGGTTCCCATTGGCTGGAATGGTACTTAGTGAAGATGCTGCAGGGAAGCAGGGCAGCTCCTGAGCATCCTGCCTAGGGATGAACACCAGGAAAGGGATACTCACCACAGAACCAAGGAGCAGACACCTCCTCCATTGGGATGTTTCAGCTGTTGAACAAAAGTTTTTTCCTGGTTAAATTCCTGGAGCTGTGCTTCCCCTACCCACAAGGTCCAACTTTCTCCTTACACTGAGCAAAGACCCCTTAACTCCTCTCTCAAGCTCCAATAATCTACCAGGCCTACAATTTAAGCACAGCTATGTCAGAGTCCTTTTGTGGATCCAGTCTTCCCTCTGCAGCCACCCCAGTGAAAGGATTAAGCTATTTGGGAAATGAAGTACTGAGAATAAGGATGTCAGATCCCAGTCCCAAAGAAGCGATGTCTCAGTATATTTTGGCTTAATATCCTTATGTCAATGACATTGGTAGGAAATGGAAAAAGGTAAAAACTCTGTGAGGCGTGAAAAACAAGCGTGGACAAGGCAATAGGAGTGTGACAGTAGGAACTGGCTGTGTATCAGCAGAGGCGCTGTCACCAGGGCCGGCAGAAAACATTCCCTAAGGACCTGAAGTGCTTCCAGCACTCCCGACCTGAAGAGTTAAATTTTGTTGTTTGCCTCAGCGGTATAAATCCACAACATTTTGACTGAATCCCATAAAAGTAAATCAGTGTAAGTGAGGCCAGGCTGCAGCCTCATCATCCTGCAGCCCAACGCTGAGAAAAAGGGCCGGCGATAGCAGCGAGTGGCAGCTCCCACCACGCTGGTAACAGAGCACAGAGTCAGCCAGGGAGCAGCTGGGAGGCAGCCAGATGGGCAATGAAAGGGGCACAGCCAGTGCCTCAGAAAAAATAGTTTTTTAATTGTAGGAGATTTTGCAAGACATAAAGTTGAATTATTTTCATTTTTGCTCCAACAGCAGAAATGTAAATGCTGCCGTTTGCACAGAGAGGGGGTTTTTAAGTTGTTGTTGAGAGGCTGCACTTAAAAAGGGGCTGGTATTAATCATCTCTACGTCAGGCAAGTTTAAAGGGGCACATCAGCCAGTTCCTTGGAGAAGCTCATGGGCAGGGATCTATTCTGCTGGCTGGTGTTTTTTTGGAGCAGGTATTAAATGGATCCACGTGGCATGAACAGAACAGAGCTCCAGATGGGAGAGCAGTTCCCATCCTTTGCAGAGTAAATCTGCTGTTTGAGACTATATTCTATGACTGAAATCTTATACATCTGACTTTGTTGGAGCTGGGATCTCTCCCTTTGAAAATGTGCTACAATAATAATTGCATTTACCAGTTGCCAGTCCTTCTCGCGAAACACTTCTAATTTTTTTTGTTCGGATTGTGAAATTAATTGTCTCGAGCTAATATAATTAAAAACAAACACTTCGAATTTCAGCAGAGGGAAAGGGGAAGGGAGAAAGGAAAAAAAAAAAAGCTAACTGCAGCCCTGATTTTCTATTGACAACAAGAAAGCTCTGCCATCTCTGAACTGTTTAATTATTGAAATGAACTGTAACAGTACACTGGATTGTTGCCGAGGTCACCGGGTAGTACTGGATGTCAAGAGGAAAGCAGCAGCTCCGAGAGCCCTCCAACGCCTCAGGCTCCGGCTGAAATCCCACACACTTTTTCTCAGGCATTCAGGCTCTGATAGGTAGCCCGATAGCACGGCCGATTTGCTGGTATTACAGAGGTCCAACGGTGCTTGCTTGTTTTAAGACGAGCCAAACTATGCTCTGGTGACCACCGTGACGCTGTGATTCCCATGCCCTATCGCATTCCTCTTTCTCAGATCCCAGGCATTTTTTTTTTCCCCTACGTGCAGTCCAGGATGTAGACAAATGAATTCCAAGTGACCTATGTGGGGGTGGACTCTTTGGAAACAAACAACAAAAATAAGATATCTCCTGTCCTCACTTTTTCATTTGCTCGTTCCCTGGATACAGTTTATTCGTGGCAATGAAATACACATTGTGTCTCAGGAGTTAGATCCAGCAGCAACATCTTTACCACCCCCTAACCTTGGCTTTTTTTTTTTCTTTCCTTTTTTTTTTTTTTTCCTTTGCTTTTCCTGATTTCCTATTTCAGCCTTTACAAAAGACATCTTGTTTAACATTATCTGCTCCTTTGGAAGTCAGTCTGCCCTTTAGAGCTTATCATATCAAGGCTTGCTATTGATTTAAATGATGTTTTTTTCTGGAAAAAGTTTAGGAAACTGGAAGTTTTGTAAAAAAATTCTTGTACATATCTGCAACTGGCAGGAGGATCTGCTGGACAAATAATCACTGTGTTCTCAGAGAAAGAGAGAAACTTCTTTTGAATCTTTCATAGAAAATCCTGTAGACACAAAAACTGCTAAAAAGAAATAAAACTGCAGTTGGGGAACAGACAATAAACATTTCAGATTGCTTTATGGCACACTATTACAGGCAACTATCTTGCTTAAGTAGGCATAACATTTTTCACAGTATATATTTAAGGTTTTTTTATGGTGTGGATTAACAGCAGGAAAACATAGCTCTTAAAGGGAGGGGAGAAATAATTTCTGCCCCTCCAGTGGCCTGATAGGTAGCAAAAAAACCTTTTAAAATGGCCCAAGAAATGCAATGCAGAGCCAAGCAGAATAAGCAAGATGCTCACGTGGAGTGTACACACAATGTGGTAATGGGAAAAGCCAAGAGTGACCCTTGGGACCAATTCTGGCCCTGCAGGCTCTGGGGTGGCTGCACTGGAGTCTGAGACTGTTGCTGGGGCACCTATAGAAGATGCAGCTCTGCAATCTGATGAGAGCAGCACTGGGAAGATGTTTCTGCTGCCAGGCATTGCTCCTCTCCCACCACTGGCACACTGGGAGCACCAATGAGCCAACTGGCAGCAGCCCCTTGTTCTTGCTGTTGGAATCAGCCTGCCTTCCTCACCAAAGTCCCTGCCTGACTACAGGGATGGACATCAGGCTGTTTGGGGCCCCCACAGCCCTTCCATGGACCTCAGCCACCTCCCCCAGCATGGCTCTCGAGGACAGCAAGCCATGCAGTGACATCTCCTCCCAGGCTGCCAACTCCTGCCAGCTCAAAACAATGGAACAAGGAATAATGGGAAAAGAACAGTCTGCAATAATGTATCCAGCATTGTACTGGAGTCCCTTTGGCTTCATTAAAATTAGTGACGTCCTTCAGTTCTGGGTGCACCAGAGCTCTCTTGCCTCTGCCCAGAGCAGAGCTCAGAGCTGCAGAATCCTGCCTGGCAGATGGATCTGAGCTTCTCCTCTGCCTCTTGCTGACACAACGGGCAGATGGGGTGGGTTTGCCAGTTCAGAGAATCCCATAATGGTTTGGGTTGGAAGGGACCTTAGAGATCATCTCATTCCAATCCTCCTGCCATGGGTAGAGACACCTTCCACTATCCCAGGTTGCTCCAAGACCCACCTGATTTTGGACACTTCCAGCGATCCAGGGGCAGCCACAGCTTCTCTGCCCAACCTGTGCCAGGGCCTCCCCACCCTCACAAGCAAGAACTTCTTTCTAACATCCAACCTAACCCTGCCTTTTGTAAGTGTAAAACCACCCGCCCTTGTCCTATCACTCCATGCCTATGTGAAAAGTCTCTCTCCAAATATTTGGCTAAATTTTTAGCAGTCCAAAAGAAATTAGAGCAAACAGATTTTTACTATTTCCCACAGTGCAACAACTTGTCCTGTTCCCCAGTTTATTTTACCTCCTTGAAAACGTATACTATTTATCCCAGATGCTCAATCCAGTGGCTGGGTCCTCATGGTATGGGGGGAACAAAAGCTTCCCTGCAATATGCAAAATTTCCACAGAGGCAGAGGATCTAATCTCTTTGTAAATTATGTTCATTGAAGTAAGTAATTTAACAGTTCATTCCCCCAGGTAGCCAGTGACCACTGTATGTCCATGTTATTTAATTTGACAGTTAACCTTTAGAAGGCTGGTAGTCATTTTAGATTAACTTTTGTATCTTAAAAATTAGTAAGCAATTTCCTTCTGGTTAATTTTTATTTTTATTTGTTCATTTTTCCACATATTTCCAGTGGTCATCTCATGTACTAAATTTGTTCATCCTTTTCAATGCATCACTTTATGAGGCAGAGGTGGGGGGAGGAGTAAGGGTTGCTAAGAAATTGGAAAGCATTATTTAAGTAGGTAAGATTAAGTGTTTGTGCCATAGTTTACAATTATAATAAAATAAATCTAGAAACTATTTCATGTATGAGAGCATGTGCATTAGAAAACGTATTTCTATAACAGATAACCATCTTCTGAACACTAGAATGTTGGTAATTTGTCAGTTTTTCTTTTAATTAAAACTGTGAATATAGTTCATGCTCTGTTTGATTCAGTGTCAACATTTTGGATGGGGGCTAAAACCGATTTCCTCTTAAATCTGTTGCATTTCTCAGGACAATTGATGAAGTGTGCCTTAACATTAAGCTCTTGAACCCATGAGGTTTGCTTGTTTCAAGATCAGTAAATCAACAGATATTAGAGTAATAGCCCTGAGAAGACTCAAGACTTCTAACACTTCTGTAAATGCTCTCTTTACCAAAACTGCATCTATTTTTCCTCTCAGACAGCCTGTTTTAATTCATTGCATCATTACCAAGTTGGTCCACTGTAAAATGAATTAAAATTATGCTAGTTAGAAGTTTCCTTCTAAATATTTTTCTCAACATAACCCATGAAACATTTAAAGCATTTAAATTTTTTTCCTTAGCATAAAAATCTGTCCAGTCTTTATCTAAATAATTATTTTAATTTCATTTTTTTTTCCAGTCTTCCTCTTTAAAATATTAAAATTTGCATGAGTTAAGGGTAAGTCTCTTAAAGTAATATTGGGAATTTTCCAGGGCAGGGCTCCAGAAACATCCTTACCAGGGTAGGTGCAACTGGTTTTGATCCTCCCTCAATTACGTGAGTCCGTCAAAATATAATCACTGTAAGAAAAGGGCTCATTTAAAGAACTGATATGCAATTTAAACTCAGCATTCACCAAAAAGTATCTGATGATTCAGGTGGTTTGTTCCCATCCTTCCCACCAGCTCACTCTGCAGTGGGCACAGTATCCGTACATGTCACATCTGGCCTCAAAATCTGAGTAACCTGCACAAAGTGCAAGTTGTTTTACCCAGGATGGGAAGAAAAGTGTTTAGATAGAGGGGTGATTATCATAGGTTTATAAGAGTCTTTTCAACTCAGCTTATTCATAGAATCATAGAATGTTTTGGAATGGAAGGGACTTTAAAGCTTTACATTTCTTAAAAACACTCATAACCTACAATATTTAGCTCCAAGCTCCAATTGCTTCTACCTTGCCTACTTTAATAAATACTCATGGCACTCAATAAAATTAAAACATCAGTGAACAAAACAGATCCATATGAATTTTTCCCCAGGGATTAGGAAAGGAGAGGAAGCACATCTGGTACAGGAGAGTCATGTTGTTAACTATGCTCAACTGCCCCACTGATAGGTGAGTGGAGCGATAATCTAATTTATCTGTAATGTACCTGAATGCTTCTTGGATCAAAGCCTGGGAAAGGCAAAGGAAAAGACTGAAAAGTGATAAAGTCCACTCAAAAAAGGTGGTAACTCTCAAATGTATATTGTAATCACCATGGTAGTGATAACGAGCTTGTGCTTGATTCCCTGGGAATTACCTAAAGACAAACACGGTGAGAATCACTTTGGAGAGCATGTGAGGAAAAGCACACCATGAGAAAGAGGAGCAGATGCATCTTTAGAGCTCAATATTCCTCATGCCTCTGACTTCACATGCCCTTTACACAGCCTTTCACTAATTTTTCTCCACTGATAATCTATAGAACCTAATTGCACAAAGTTTCAGAAAAAATCCTTCCATGAAAGGCATAATGCTGATATCTGAGTCACGAGCACAGTTAATGTAATCTAACACATATTGCAGGAACCTACTGCACACAGATATTACCAATTAGCACATGATTTTAACAATCAACATTCATGCAATTAATAGAACACTTCATATTCCTTCTAATTTTGAGCTCTGCATGAGCATATGTTATCATGACGGAATGTGGGATCATTTATTTATACTGGAAGCAAGGCACTACATAGAAAGCAGAGATGCTGAAAGTTTGCAAGGCTCAGTTTTACACTGAGTCTGTTTTTTAAAAGTTGAGCTGAGTCCTTACCTTCTTGTTGATCCTTGCTGTTAGTGAACTTCTGAAGAGGGAACTGTGCCCTGATTACAGTTGGGGAATACAACAATCCATTCATCAATAAGCACTTCTCTCTAAAATTGAAAACTGCAACATAAAAAAAGGAAACATGTCTTGCTCAGGTATTTTTTTATGTATATATTCAGAGATAACAATAGCTGAGCACCTTGTTTTCCATAACATACTTATTATTATACTTTATCGTGAGCAGAGAGACATACTATATTCAAAGGACAGATGAAGAGTTGAGGTATACAGAGATTAAACCCAGATTCTCACAGTATTTAACTACTCATTTACATTGAATTAAATAGGATTTAGTAATTTGATACCTTTAGGATTCAGCCCTGTCTTTTTTCCTGGCAGCAGAGGAAGCAGGGAGCAAAAAAACTGCTTCCCAGAGTCCCAGTGGTTGCCAGCCTACCTTACCTGTCTCTCTCTTCTCACTTTTCAGCAAACATCAGTCAGAAGCAATGAAACCTTATGCTAATTACTGAAGTTGTAGATGTGTTTCTAGCTCATTAAGGAGATGAGATGCTTACTAAGAAAGTGTTTTTTACACATAGACTCCAAGGAATCACACTGCAGTGTCACAGAGGATGGAACTGCTACATTCTCCATCTATTGCTGAGCAGGAGAACATCAAAATGCTTCACCCCAGAACATCCTCACATCTCCAACTGCCTTGGTACAGAGATGTCCCACAAGTGATTTCTACAGCTGAAGAAGTTCCAGCAGGCCTTCACAACCAAGATGCACTTCAGGAGCTCTTCCTGTGGGCTTGAGCACACAGATGTACCATGTCAGTGTCCTACCAAGCTGACCTTCCATTCAGTTTAGGAAAATACCTCCTCTAATCCTGCTTTCGGGAGATTTTGGAGAATGTGACAAGAGTTGCCAGCATCAGGGAGTTCCACTCGCGAAGTGGCAGCGGAGGTGATGCCAGATGGGACATCTGGTAGCAGGAACAACCCTCTCCTCTACCAGCTGCATGATGACTGTCCTCTCCTTGCCTTTCCAACAGGTTAGGAACAGCATTAGTTTTCCTTGGGTTTCTGCTTCGGGAACAGCTCTAGTCCCCAGCTCAGGAGGCTGTTGATGCAGGGAATTCTCCTCTGGCAGCAGGTAACGAAGCAGCTGTAGAGCTGCAGATGGAAACTCTAAATCATTGTGTCTTTTCCTCTTACAGGACAAGCTCCTGAGAGAATTTGGTTTACCACACATCTGATGTGTATTTATGCATTGCAGAAGAAAAGTAGAGATTCTCTGGGTATAACTGTATTTCTAAAAAATGTCAAAGAAGTATTTGTGTTCCCCTGCTGTCTCCCACCTCAAGGGAGCCTTCACCTTTTTGGCTGCTGCTGTTTCAAACAAGAATAGATTACAGCAATAACATTAAATAAAATAAAAGAGAGATTTCACCTGTGACTGCACCTCTCATGTTGATATCAAGGGCTCTTCAATTCAATATTGGTAAACAAGAAATAGCCACTCCCTTAAAGTCAGTGTCTGATTGTGCAATATGTACACTTGGAATTAAGTATTTAGCTCAGTCAGTCCAGATTTCCATGACGACCAGGGGAGATGCACAACTATAGACGAATAAGAGAGAAAAAAAGGAAGGTCTCAAACTCAGTTTGCCTGAGGTAACTTCAGTGAAGGTAATAGAGCAGCACTAGTGTCACTGGCAGGGAGGTAAACTAACCAGAATGGCTTTTTACACTGAGTAAATACATTAGCAATGGCCTTCCTGCCAAAAAGAAATCAAGAGATACTTTTTTTCACCAATATTTACAGTAAACTTGTATTTTTCTTAACCGTTATTTTTATTGAAGGCTTTACTGCACAAAGAATCCAGGGGGAACAGAAAATCCTTTAATGGTGCAGGTTGGGGAATTCTCTAAAAAAATGTAACCATGGCACCCTTGTCATTACCAATCAAGTGTTCTTGATAAAAAGTAAAGTAATTAGCCTTTGAGAGGAGCATAAAGCTAATTAAGAATGACAACTTAGTCATCTCAACAAACAACAGCATAGAACCAGTCCAGAGTTCTAACTACAGAACAACATGATAACCTGACCTGCCACAACCACTTACTCATGAGAGTGAAACTTTGATAACCTTTTCTTTGGTTGTAAAATTTACATTTATTTCATCTATCATCCAATATTTCTGTTCACTCTCTGTGTTTCATCATCTTTACTAAGGTTTTGCCCACCTAACAGAAACTTTTATAAATGAAATGATGGAGAGTCCTGTGGTCTCCTTAAAGGAGATGACAAAATGCAAAATATGAAGATATGAATTGTCAAAAATATTTACAAGTTGCAAATAAGTTTAATCTCATAACAAAGTTGCTTGTTCAGAATTTTTAAATAATAACCATAAACAAAAAGAAACCACGGGTCTCTCATGCCTTAGATGCTATTGGCAAGGTTTTAATTCATTTTTATGGAACAAGAACAAATACTTTGTCTTTTTTTTCATTCAAGAATTCTTGAAGAGATCATATTATGAGAAAATTATTACAATTACCAACATTTTTCTTAGCAAGTATATTTAATGAGGTTGCAAGTAATGAAGAAAACAAAGTACCATATTTTCTTAGAATTCCATAATCCTTTGGGTTGGAAGGGACTGGGAAGATCATCTAGTTCCAACCCTACTGCCATGGGCAGGGACACCTTCCAGTATCCCAGGTTGCTCCAAGCCCTGTCCAACATGGTCTTGAACACTTGCAGGGATGGGGCAGCCACAGCTTCTCTGGTAACTTGTACTAGGGCCTCAGCACCCTCACAGGAAAGAATTTCTTCCTGATATCCAATCTAACCTTTCCCTCTGTCACTTTGAAGCCATTCCCTTTTGTCCTGTCACTCCAGGCCCTTGTCCAAGTCCCTGTAGAGCTCTCTTGAAGTTCCTTTAGGTACTGGAAGGTGCTTCCCTTTTCAAATCACCAGATTCTACTCAATACTTCCTAACATAAACATACATGTGTATTATATACAGAATTAAATACATTAATTACAGCCAGCAACCCATGACACTACATTCCTTAAAGCTGAGCCCTCATTCACTTTAAGAATTAAAATTATAGTATCACAGAATCGTTAAGGTTAGAAACAAGCTCTAAGTTCATCGAGTCCAATCATTAACCTAATAATGCAGAACTGTCCTAACCTAAGGTGTGTGCACACAACTGGGTCTTCACAAAGTTTTGATGCAGCTCCTGAACTCGTACTCACAGGTTTAAATTTAAAAAGGATGAATGAGTGCTGTGATGGGCCAAGTCCAGGCACTGACTCCTCAACAGGTTCTGGTGGGTGATGCTGGTATTTCATCACACTCATAGACCTTCTTCAAGCATGCAGGAAATATAGGTTTGGTTCTCAGAATAAGGATTGACTGAAAGAGGAAAAGAGGAAGAAGAGATTATGGTTAGGCTTTGAATGTCCCATACTAATCTTTGACTATAGTTTTGGTTCCTTCTTGTTAGGAAAGAACAGAAGAATGACTTTAGGAAGGCCTTAGGCTGCTGAAACACAACATATAGGAAGCACCCTGTGAAACACAATGATTGCAATGCAAAGCAAGGAGTGAAAACCTAAGCTCCTTTGACTTACAGTACATATGAACACGTGAGTTGATAAAACACTTACAGATGTGTATCCAGACCAAATAAAAAGACCTTGTAGAGACAGGGAAAATATGTATCTGCTCACGCTGCACTGCTTCCACTCACGGGAAAGCTTGAAGCAGAAATAAAATGTTTGCTTATATTTTGAACAAATGTTGGATGAAAGGAGATTCTGAGTAACCATGAACTAGATAAGGACCTTGATCCTGTTCTGTAATGCTTGGTAAGACACGGTTCACTAAGGCCAGCTCTGGCTTAGGAAAAGGAGTCTCCCTAAGCCTTCTCCAGAGCTGCTGGAGAGATGGATCATCCATCCCCAGTACAGTAAATAGGCATTATTCCATTCCAATCCATGGAAGCAAACCAACGTATACAGGCTGAATGTCTTAGGCTGGGATCCCAAATCTACAGATCTGCACCTCTTACTAATTCCTCATATGCCAAATGTAATAACATTGGACAACCTTTCTGAGCTCTGACTTACAACTTTCTCATTGAAAACATTTTTGGTATCAAATATTCCTCCAGCTGAAGTCTGTTTCATGAACTTGGTGCAATTTTGGGTGATTCCAGTTTGATTTCTCAATTCTTTAAAGTGTTTTCCCAAATATATTTGTAAAGTTTTGTGTTTATTTCACAAGATGATTCCTTTAAAAAGTTTTAAACTGCCTTCAAGGAAATACAGTTTCTTTTCACATCCCCACAGAACAAGCAGGTGTTTTGGTCTCAGACTCTTACATGTTATAGGACATCAGGGAAGATAAGAGGAGTTCTGCTTTTCTCTTCCTTTTTTGCTTTCCCCAAGCAAAAATTAAACTTTTACAGGGATGAGGTAGTAATCTACAACACCTGCAAAAAGCAAGCATCTACTTGATCTTTTGACATGCCATTTCCTTATGTAGAGATGGTGGAGGTGAAAATTAGATATTTATTTCGTAAGGAAAATAGAAAAGAGTGAAATCACCACTTGCTCTTGTACTTCTCATTAAACCTACAGGCTCTTAAACTTAATTCCAAGTTTAACCTGAAGGAAGAAATAGAAAATATATTCTGTATGGACAAGATTGTTGGCAGAGGAGTGAACTCAGTGATCTAACAGTTCTTTTTCCATCTCTAATTTCTTTGATACTGTTTAAGAAAAGGAAACAAAAAAGATGGACCACTCCAAACAAATTGTTAACATAAACCAACAGCAAACATCAGATTGTCAAATGCCCCTTTAAGAATTAAATGGCTCATGAGGCCAGGGAAAGGACTAGTAACACACCTTTCCTCATCCTGGGCTATGTTTATTTCCCATATTTATTTAAAGGCAAATCAAAATACTTTTAAGCAAGTCGACTAGCTCCAAATTTAGGAACAATTGAACAAAGAGGAATCTGCTAATTCCAGATGGAGTGCATATAGTCCCTTGGCACTTGTTACTTACCAAATGTTTCAGAAAGCAAACACATGACCTAAAAGATTTTGTGAGTGTGGGGTCTTCAAAAAGCTTTTAACAAGTCATGTATTTCTAACCGTATTTACTTTACCCACACACAAAAACCCACTTCATTTTCCCTTCGTGGCTTTTTTTTTTTTTAAAGCAGACAATGCTCCCTTTAAAGACTATTTATGGCAAATTCTGCTATCCCATAAGGGCAGGAGCTCTAAAGGTGTCTCCTTTGAAAGGCTTCAGCTGTGGAGCATCTGCTCCCTGAGAGAGATTCACCTTCCCTGGCACCACAGTGGGTGCAGGTGTTTTCTTAAAGTGGATCCTCCCCAGGAAATGGGCACCCACAGATGGTTTCTCATCTCAAAGATGCAAAATACTTTTGTGTTGTGGGTTTTTTTCTTTTAAATCTAGTCCTTTGCATATAACCAAGTTGTCCATCAACATCCTGCAAGGGATATATAAAAACACACCTCTAGGCAAATTAATATAGATTTATTTGTATGCATTTCATACTCATCACTGAGGTGTTTTAAATTAATTTTGTAGGAAACTGAGTCTAATTAATACAACTAGGAATTTTTTAGTGAGCATTACATTCCATTATTATAATTGTTTCCTCCCCAAATCAAATACTTCAGGGGAAGAATAAAGTAGAAATTCTTAATTTTGAGGCTGTTTGATCAAAGTCAGTCACTTTTTTCAGCAGCTCTCCCACTCTAAGAGCACAGAAGTGGCAGTGAGATTCCCTTCTGTGTTATTCCCAAGCTGCCACAGCTGGTGCACAGTGACATATGTAAGTCCATGAAGGCAATGAGCCTGATCTGTGTGGGAGTGACAGCTGTTTTGGGAGATCTGCACTAAAACCCCTCAGTCTGAGAGAGTGTAGAGGCTCCACTTCTGTTCTAGGTGACAATTTTCATAACACAGATTAAAAAGATTTCTGCTCTTGGTTCTCTTCTGCTGGAGGGGTGAGCCCAGTCCTGCAAAAGAGGTAGAATCAAAGAGAGAAGAGAAAAATACTTAATAAAAATGTAATTATCAATTGAGGTGTTTTTGTCATTTTTTTTTCCGTTCTTACTGTCAACATCCTAATAACATGTCTTTTCTTAAAAGTGAAGCCTCTTCCATGGTTCTCGAAGAAAAAGAAAATGCTAAATGCAATGAGTTATGACTAAAAGAGACCAAAAAGAGAAATAACTTTCTGTGATAATACAAACAGGTAAATGTACTTTAGTCACGAGTTTTACATGAGTGATGTCTCTTCCCTTAAAGCTTTTAAATCTTTCTTTTTCCCTTACATCCAGCTATGCCATAATCCTTCCCTTTGGACTTCTATGGGTGTCATTTTTTCATAGCCACAGACTCAGAGCAGAAAGAAACTGAGGGCAAAAGTTATTCTTTCAGTTTGAGCATTTGCAAGGTGAAATTTATCTGCTGACAAAGAATCTCCTTGTTCAGTAACTCTTCTCTAACTGTGTGCAGTGTGATAGTCCCTGAAGTTTTACTACTCCTGGCATTTCCCTGTAAATCCTTAAGCTGTACCAGCAAACTCAGCTGAACACGTTATTTTACATTTTTAACTGAAATGCTTTTTGTTTTTATTTTAATGAATCCCCTAACTCCAAGTTTAATTAAACTCATGTTTCTTTAATTAATTACCAACAAATGCAAATAAGGCAAACTACACAAACATGTATTCACCGTTCACTGATAGATACGTGGGTGGGGTTTTTTAATCCTGAAGTGTCAGGATTTTAAAATCTAAAAGTCTTGAGGGTTACAACCCAAAATTTTTTTCCCTTGGGGCTTTATGAGAATATCTTGGTAGGGTATGACAGGGAGCTCAACTGCTTAAAGGAACAGAAAACATCTGCATGTTCTTTAGCTTTACCCATGTAATTCTTGCTAAACAACAGTAAAAATCAGCAGATTTAGGCCTGTGCATACATTATGATAAGAGAAAAGTAGAATACAGGAATTTTTCAGTCATGGTTCTATTTAACTGCCCTAAATGCTGAAAAATAAAGAAATGGACTCATGAAGTGCTCTCCCTGGTTATTTAAATTCAGCTACAATAGAAATCCCAAATGAGAGGCTTAAGAGTTTGAGTGACAAACTCGAAAGCTCTGATACCCAGGAACCCCAAATTTAAGATGTGTTATGCTTAAAATTTAGAAACTGTCACCTGTGAAGGCAATACACAGCTGAATGACATTTTTTACTACATAAGTATTATTTTCCAGAGAAAATATTTCAAAATCTCATGAATTATTGCTTTGAAAAGTCACTCAGAAATTTCTTAGCTTCTCTGATCACTTATTTCGGCTTCAACCACTGCAAAAGCATCCTGTCCCTAGTATGTGGGATTATTTAAATCATTAAAGCAAGCAGACACGAATATTTGTTTCTGCTCCTTTCCTAGGGTTGACATGGATGAATTTGGCTGTGTCCACATGTCTAGTTCAGCTCGGTCTCACAGTCCCAGGATGACTTGAATCCACACAGAGAGGTCTCAAGTTTGCTTAAAGCCTAAGCCCAGAGCTTGAGCTTTGGCCCTACTGGATCCCAGCCCAGCATCCTGGCCCTCTGCACCCTGGACACGAAGTAAAGCCAGCACTGGAGTGCTCAGCAAGGCAGTCCCCTTGGATGCAGTATTTTCCACTCAATCAGCAAGTAAGAGCTGATTTTCCTACATGGCAAAGGAATTTTTTATGTGCAACAGAACTACGCACCTATGGAAATATATTCTGCAAGTGTTTACAATTTTTAATAGTAATTTTTAAATTATATTTGGGTCTTTGTATATTTATATATTTTCATAAATTTTATATGTTAATATATATATTTTTATATATATATGTATACATATGTATATACACACACCTCCCCCCCCATGTACATATCTATAGAATTTCTTCTACTTCTCCCTCCCTCAAAATACCAGGCAAATTTCACCACCATTTATCATGGGCTGGATGGAAAGAGCAGGTCAAAGGGCTGACATTAAACCATCTTTACCTCCACAAAGGGGTTTTCTGCCCCTTAAGGTGCAAAATGTGAATGCGTAAATTTGTGGTGCCTCTTTCCCCTCCAAAAGGGCAAATAAACAACTTAAAGGGGAAATTAATAGCTTTGAGACCTGCCTATATAGCTAACTTTTGGGTTAGTGGGAGTTTTTCCAGCTCTATGTCCCTGTTTCCCCAGATGAAAAATAGGAGTAAGCCACCCCTAATGATCTTATGCAAAAATTTAATTATGTTTAGCTTATCTAATTGATGGATTTTGAGGATGCTGGCTAGAAGATGTCATATGTGCAAAGCTATTTGTTGTGTTTAAGGATATTTGTGCTCCCATCCTTGGGAAAATTCCTCACGTTCCCTGTCCTGCTGCACTTAGAAATGATCCTATCTTGATTGCGTTCCAGTTGCCCAGTGTCAAAAATAATCAGGAATAGGAAAGATAAAGTGCAAGAGCGGTCTGGGGAAGGCTATGATTCCAGTGACTCCTCCTTCCCCTGCTTGTCCAGTCTAAACACATGCAATCCTTCAGAAATAATAAAAAAATAAATAAAATAGCAGGGCAGTGTCCACTTGTACACTCGAGCCCTGAGCAGTTCCTTCAGTATCACAGTCCCGAGTCAGCCGTGCAAGATTTATAACCAGAATTCAATGGTTTGAGAACGTCCTTAAAATATCCCACATCCCCCCAGTCAAATCTTAAAAAAAATGAGGAAATAAAGATATTCCCCCTTTAGCTTTCTCCGAGTTTCCCTCCAGCCCTGAGGTCAGCAGGAGGTGTGGGGGATGCCCACGTGGCATCCGAGGTGTGCAGGAACCCAGACTCCCACCCAGATGGCCCCCATCAAAACCAGCTTCGGCAACAAGGGGTTTTCCTTCCTTAAGAAATATTGCAAGCAGAAGATTCCCATGTTTGAAAGGTCAGAGGAAAAAAATATAATGCACTCATGAAGAGACAACCTCATTAATCCTGTTGTTCTTGGCCCAGTCAATAGAAGAAACATAAATGCTGTCAACACTGCGCTACAAGATAAAGGATAAAAAGTGGGAATGAAATGTTTTACTGCAAGGACTGTTCTTATGGTTTGAGAACATTTCTGGAAATAACCTGAGCTGAGAAAATGTTCCCTAGGAGGAATACATTCTGTGGGAAACTGTGTGGAAGATAAAGTTTGGTCAGTGACCTTCTCACTATCCTCTAATCACGCAGCACACACTGCTCCAAAGAGGAAAAAAAGGGATACTGTGCAGCTAGAGACACTTTACCTTCTCTACATTACATGAACTGAAGTGGAAAACACAAGAGTATCATAAATCTCTATTTCATGCTTTCAGATACTGTAGTGAAATAATAATCTACTGTAAGTCACTGGGAAAAAAAATGTGACTTTTGGTTTAGGGCGCTTTAATAACACCAACCACGAGACACCTTCAGTGAGCATAAAAACAAATGACTGGAAGTTGCTAAAAGGGGAACACGCCTTTTCCTCTGTGCAACATTAGAAACAGAGGAAGAGCATCAGATTTCTCACCCAAAAGCAGGAATGACAGAGAGGAGGAAGGCACAAGGCTACCTCTCCTGTGCAGGCAGTTCCCAGGGATGAAAAGCTCAGTTTAAATACTTGCATGTTAATGCAGCAGCAGCATTCAGACACTGTATCTGTACAGAGTAAATATTGGCTTATGTGGTTACTCCTGGGAAGATTAGGGAGACATCAAATATGGATGTTCCTAGCGCTCCACACGCAGGGAGGGTATTGGAAAACTCCCACCTTTAGATATTTGTCGGGAATATAACTTTTTCCCTTCTCTTTTATTTTTTATTTGTCCTTTAAAACCAGAATTACTGTAATTACTGTCTCTAAAAGGTGGTTATTTGAAGATGGTGTTACACGCACAGAAATGTCAAAGCTTTTTTGGTTTCTGCAGCACGAATCTCGGGAATACAGTGTGATCTTCCTGAAATGGCATTACTGGGGTAATGCCACGGCACAGAACTTGGGTAAATATTTTCCTTGTCCTCATCAGTTACTGGCTGTTGACAAATACACTACCTAGAGCAGTAATTCAGGGTAATTATGTCATTACTGGGGAATAAACATCACAGGCCTATAGCTCTTGCAAAATAGAGCTGAGGGTGAATTAGTTTGTGTATCCCACATCTTTCAAATATACTTCTACCCACAGAAGTACTTGAAGGAGTTACTGCTGAGCTAATTCAGAAAAATATAGGCTAACCTGAACTGCTCAAACTCGAGATTATACTTTTATTCTTTGAAGAACACTCAGAAATAAAGAGAGTGGACTGGACAGAATGAAATATCTCTGTGTCTTCTTCACTTGCTGGTTTCCAATTGGACATGATACAGCAAGGGTGTAACGAGCTATCCCCTTATTTTACTTCCATCCATCTGGAAAGAAGAACTACCAGAAGTCTGACAAGAAAGCCTGATCCCCAGCCAGATTTCTAGAAATGTTAATAAGAGTTCCTTATTCAAAAATTCCTCATTCACCTTCAAAACTTCTTAACTAGCAGGAAGAGAGCCTTGGATGTCTCATTGGCTAAAACAATTATTCCTGGAAAAAGCCCATGAAGTGCACTATGGAACTCTCCTGCTACCAAACCTATGTATGGATGTGACAAAATGTACATAAATAAAATCATAGAGATATATCATACATATACATAATAATGCTGGTGCCTACAGATTATGAATAAAACCTTTTGGAAAACCTTCAAGAGGTGGACAAAGAAGAACAGCAATGTAATAAATTTTCTCTTATAGGCTTTGTTAAAAGTAAATTTCTGTATTTAAGAGTACTAAGTATTAATTTATGTATTTTAGGAAAGTAGTGCCTTTACTAGGTGTCCACTCAGAGCTTGCCAGGAGCAAATCAGGAAGATCTCAGAGACTCAAAGAGGATGGAGGAACATCTACAGCACTCTGGTCAGGTAAATATTAGCTACAAAATGAGCTCAGGACCACACAGGACCTGCAGAGGCTTTAGGGGGTGGCTTATTGCAATAGCAGAGAGTCACCAGCAGAATTTTCTTGTTCCACATTGTGCAGTGTAACTTAATGGCGTTATCGACATCTCCTGTGATATACATCCTGTGATCAGTGCAATTACTGCATGTCATCACCACTGTAAATTTACCCAGCCTGAAACCATTTTAAACTTAAACTGCATACTTAAGAACTACTATCCACCTCCTCTTTGTAAATTAGCTGTATGATTTATCTGTGGGAACCATTTCAAAAAGTATACATTCAGAAATACATATACCACATGATGTCTTTTCCATATGGCATCTCATAATTATTTTGCTGTGTGTGAACATGATGAAAACAGTTTCATAATTCTCTAAGGGTTAGGGTAAATTATTTCAATTAGACATATTTCAGAGCAAACATTACCTTAGGGTTTATTAATAATAGTACCTGAGAAGGAACAGCTGCCTTTTAAGCAGTGAGAGCTGTCAGCTTCTCACTGCCCCCCTGTAGCACCCCTTTTGTGACTCTAAAAAAATGGCAGATTTTCTCATGCTTTACCTAAACAGAGAACTTGGCAGCAGGGACCTGGTTGTAATCCTCAGCAAGGGAGCTGGTGGGTGGATTTTTTTCTCTATAAACTCTTGTATAAACCACACCAGTCTCCTGGTATTTATTTTGTGTAATGTTGGAAATCATACACAGATCCAACAGGCCATGTAAAGGAGTTTTGTAACTTCCTGAAACCCTTTCAGGCGAAATTTTTTCTCCAGCAGCAGTCCCAGGTTGTCAGGATAATATCATTTTTTTAAGGGCAAGGTTCTTCAAACATTTGTAATAGGATAGCTTTGGAAAGATGAAACGCAAATCTAAATTAGATCTAGCTAATTATTAGGAATTGCTATTAGAAAAAGAAAATTAGCTCCATTGTCAGAGAATATGGACAGGGCTTGCTAAAAAGCTGCTTGTCCTGCAGTTTTCTGTGCTGTGTTCCTCAAGTTGGTTTTATATATTAATGTGACATGGATTGATTTTGAACCAGCAATTCTGTGATGATCCCCCTCTGCATAGTGCAGCCCATCTGCTTTGATGCTCTACATCAAGTGCATCTGCCTCTTTGCAAGGAATACTTACATTTTTACATACAAATGCCTAAGAATCCATGCAAACACCCCTAAAAACTGAAGTGGAAGTTGCTGAGAACCAGTCGAGGAACAAGCACGGAAAATCCCTGCCTCTCCCCACCCTGCACAGCTTGCGGGGAGACAAGTGAATTGACCCTGAATACACAGTCACTAAAGCTGGGTTGAAAAAAAGGACAGAGTTACATCCATCGGCTAATAAATAATGCAGGTACAATCACAGACAGGAGTGGTGTGACTGAATACTTGTTACAACCTGGGAGCTGGAAGAAAAACGTTGTGGAGCTGTAGCTCTCACTCTGAGAGTGGGAGGTGAGGGTATCAGCACCCTCTCCAATCCTGCTTTTTCCAGCCTCATGCATGCAGGAGGGATGGGGACGTGTAGTATGGGAAAAGGAAACATTTAAACTGAAATGCCTCTAGTAGTAAGAGTTAAACTTATGGAGTTTTAAAATTAGTATGCTGAGAAATCAATTCTCACCTTGGGTGCCAGTCTTTGATCCAGCAATCCCTGTGTGCCTGTGGATAGTGGGACTCAGTCATTTAGCTTATCACTGTCATCCCAAATTTATGTATGAACACAGAAATAGCACAAAAAGACGGAAAGAGGATGTACTTTCATAACTGGAGGTATAACACACATGTACAAACCCACGTTTGTTTGAAAGCCAACACCAGAATACCCAAAATGGTTAGTTATCACCTGGCCAAACATGACTTTTCCACTACATCATTATCATTCTTCAATCTTTTCAACTCAGCCACAAGAAGAAGCATTTCCAAGGAGAAAAAAAAAATTGATTGGTAAAAAGCATTCAAGCTATAAAATATTTCCTTTTGGGTCAGGTCCTAGTATTTTTTGCCTGGCTCAAGTTCAGGAAGCTCTATAATTTTGTTGAGTAATTTCCAAAGGCGTCTTGCCTGTATCTTTGTGCAAGAACACTCACATTTTGCCTTGAAATTGCCACTTTAAATACAGGAGAAACCATTTGCTCTCTGTCTTCTGTGGTGCGATGAAGTGTGGATTTCTAGGAAGCTTTTTGTCTATGACTTCTGGAGAAGGAACCAAACCTGGTCCCAGCCCTACAAGGACATTCAGCACTGGCTGCTCTGTACTCCAGGGTCCTGGGGCAGACTTTCCTTTCCACTTGCGTGTCCTGTTCCAGTGTGTAGAAACCATAGAAAGTGAAGGAATGAGAACCCTAAGCCTGAGATATGTTTAATAAACTCAATAAACAAACTTTTGTCTAATGTTTGGATTTTAAAACTACTATCTTATTTTGGGAAGGCTATATTACTAATCATGGAAACTTCTAATCTCTTTCTCCATGTCATCCAAGGAGGAGATTGGCTTCTGACCTTTGCTTTTCTCTCTATTTAATTCCTTTATTTATTCTCTTTTACTTCATAACCAGACAATCTTTGTTACAGTTCAAATGCTTGTATACTTTTCAAAATCCCACACTTTTCTGAGTTCTCAGTTTCTGAGGTCTGCCACACTTTTCTGCCTTAACCATCTGCCAATTCATTGGCTCATTCCAATCCAATTCAATAGAGAGGTAGAAGCCCTGAGAACAATTAAATTCCTGTAACTTCTGCAAACGTTGGCAGCTGGAGACAGGTAGGGGATTGGATTCCTCTGATGCAGGAAATACTGCAGAATTAGGAGAAGTTTAGGTTGGATATTAGGGAAGACTTCTTCACTGAAGGGGTTGTCCAGCCCTTTCACAGGCTGCTCAGGTGGAGTCACTATTCCAGAAGGGATAAAAGCATGTGTGGATGTGTCAGCTGGGGACACATCCCGTGGGTTAGTGGTGGGGTTGGCAGTGCTGGGGAAATGGTTGGGTTCGATCATCTCAGAGGTCTTTTCCAACCTAAACATTTCTATGAGGTTCTACAGCAACATTTCTGCTGGCCTGGCCTTGGCCAAGAGACACAACTGTGGGTCTGTAGAGCTAAAAGTCTCTTGTGCAAATAACAGCTCAAGGGAAACTGAGGCACTGGAGGCTGTGTGGAGTGGACTGGAGGTAGTGTAAAAAGGTAAAGACATTAGCACCTGGAAGGGAGATGAAGGATCCAAATCCACAGGCAATAAATCTTTAGTAAATCTGCATCTCACAGTAATTTAATAATTCTGCATCATCTTTTTTGCTCCTCATTTCCACAAGTGCTGACACTCAAATCCTTATTTCATTTAATTTCTACAAAGGAATATAAGAACAAACAAACTGATGTGATACCTCGTACCCAGAGAAGAGAATTTTGTTCCAAATTCAGTATCCATGCATAAAAACTTGTGATTTGCCTATAGCCTTGGAAACTGAAAGCTAATAACAGTAAAACAGAAAATATTTATATTGTTATTTGTCTTTATAATAATTCTGAAGTACAACAGAGCTTGTGCTACTCTTATACCTGTTCACAATAATGTTGCATGAGTGACTTGGGTATTTACTTGTGCTCAGCAGTTACACAATATCCTCTGTTGGCACTGGGACTAGGCTGGGAGTCAGGAGACAGACTTCCATCTGCTAGCAAAAGGTTGTGGGACTGTAGAAAGTTTTCTTTTTTTCACTCCCCCTTTCCTTTTTTTCTTTCCCACACTTTTCCTTTTTCATTAGTTTGAGCTAAAAGTCCTTGGGCAGAAAGACCTTTTTTTGCACCAGATGTTTGCATGAGTGTAACACATTGGGAGCCCTTTCTTAGTTCAGGACCAGATGGGCTATTGCAAAGGAGATAATAACAAGACTAGCAAATACTGATGTTCTTATATCTATATGACAACATCACCTTTGAAATGGGAATACTTGTCTGTATACATTATGAGAAAACATTTTTACTTGCATATTTAGCTGTAATAGCCCCACTAAAATACAAACATAAGATCTTAAAAGTATCTCCATCAAAATTAATGGACAGTCTGACAGCGATCAAACTTGTTTTCTGGAAAGAGATTAATAATCTTAAGGCACCTGATATTTTGCTATGCCTGTCTTGTTTCTGTTTCCCTTGCTCAAAGAGAAAAGGCTGGACCTCTCCTGGATATTGTCTACCACCCACAGTCCTGGCTCAAGACCCATCTATAAATTTCATTTGCCTCTTGAAGAGAAGAAATTTTCCTTGACGAAGGTGATTATCAGGTATTAAAGGCTAATCTTATAATAAATTTGTGAATTAGTAAGCTTATTTCTTAACTAGTCAAAAGCAAATCCTTCTTGCTCATACCTTGTTACGCTGGCAATGCGTGCTATCGTATCACTGGTATTTAATCATTTGTCAGGGAATAAAAAATTCCCAAGCAGAGATATTTGCTCACTGAAATGAGCCAGGGTGGCCAGGTTACTCACCAGAGTGTGGTTCTTTTCAGATTTTTTTTCTTATTTAATCCCAAAGGACTTTTATTTTGTGTCAATTTGTACAATAAAGTTCTCTTTTATGAGACTGACTTTGCTCATGTGTTGTTAGCGCACTTAATTAAACTCCAAAATGCTTAATTCTTTCTGGGGCCCTAATTCTGCTCTGTACAAACAGTGTTCTGTGCCCTCAACGAGAGAAAGTCAGTTTAATTTGACACAATTTCAAAGACCTCCCCAAAGGGTTTGTTGGGTAAAGGAGAAAAGAGAGAAAGAGTTGAACACTGGCTTTGGAATTGCCCCCATTTTGAAGGTGAGGACCATCTGAAACACTTGGAGCCACTTCTAATACCCCTGTAGCCTGGAAGCATGGCTTGATTCAGGTCCAGCTGTACCCAAAAGCAGGAATAAATTATGTATGTGAGGGGCTGCAACAGCCTTTTCATTAAATATTGATCTGCTGGTCCTCTGCCACACTCTGAGCCCAAGCATCTCCAGATCCACCTGTCTGTGCTGTGGTGATGGCCAGTCCCTGAGGAGGGGCTTTAACATGGCACACAAAGCCTCTCCTCTAAAATGGGTAGATCTTGAGCAAATTTCCTGAGCATAATTTATTCCACACCCTTGCTAGCATAACAAGTGTTCCTGAGCCTCTGTGGATGTGTATTCGAGAGGGAGCTGTCTGTCTACATTTGATTTTACATTTCCTTCAGCTGGTTCAGAGATCCATAAGCAAAATCTGGCACCCAGGGACATCCAAGAGGATTGTGAATTCATAAACAATAAATGGATTACAATCAGACATACCTTCATATTTTAATCTCTGGCAGATAGGGTTTGGATAGCTTTTGGGTAGCACACAGGCTCTGTGTTACACAGATTTATCCATCTATATGCCTATTTTACTTGACCATTTCTGAGCAGAAGGATTGTGTGGGGGTGAGGAAACAAAAAGGGTGTCAGCTTACATTCTCCCAGTGCTGGTCTAGCAGGCAGGACTACCTTTCAGACAGTTGGAGCACCTGGACCACCCTTTTCAAAGGAGACACTTGGGCACATCACCCAATGAAACTAAGGAAAAACCTCTTTCTAATCCTACCACAGCACTTCTCAACCTCAGCCTCCTGCATTGGGGACCACATCTTTCAAATGCTCTGTAGCCTAGGAGACTATGTAGATCATGCCATCGCAAACTCTCTTTCCCACATCGTCCCCCAAAATAAAATGACCGGTTTTTGATCTGAAGGAATTTCTGGAGCCACGAACCACCTCTGACATCTATGGGTACTGCTGCCCCAAGAGATGAGCAAACCCCATCCCCTTTGCCCTCCAATATGACCCAGGTTTCAGGCACAAAATATTATCCTTTCTGAGCTCTTCTTCCCATCTTGCAGCAGTTCTCCTACCTCCAGACCTAGGTCCTTGAGGTACCTCAGAAGACTGGAAGCAGATGCCTTCTCTAGCCCACCTGCTTGTCTCATCCACTTGTCAGTGTGCTCATTGTAAAGGTGCTGATGTTTGTTTGAGACATCAAAACTGTAAGACTGAATCAGACCTGTGAAATGGACAAATAACTGTGTGTTAAGTAATTTCTTTTACATGAAATAACTTCAAGGAGTTTTTGCAGTATTCTTGCATTCCATCCAAATTTCTAAATGGTAGTGAGCTGTCAAAAACGTTTCTAATTATTTTTTTTTCATTAGATGCTCCAAACGTATTTAAAGAAGAATCTGAGTAGCCTGACCATGTAAGAAAGGCTGGAAGGGTGAAAGTCAGGGGTGAGAACTCATAACCCACTTGAGTTAAACATTTCCAGCAAAGTCGCATCTCGAAGTTTTTCCACACCTGAAAATTATTTAGTAAAGGAAAATTAGAGTGTCCAGCCACTTGGTATTCCAGCCAGATGGAAAACTCTCAGAAGTCCAGCCTTTACTATTATATTTCCTTTTTTATTCTAATTACAACAACGCCAAAGCAGCACAATGTTGGAGAAAACGTAATAAAAATGGAGGAGTATCATCCCCTCTTTTTATTTTCACATAGATTTGGGTTTAGCTTTTGGGAGGAGATGCAGCTCAGCTGACATTTTCACATAACCAGTACATCCTTTCCTATCTGCAGCACCGAGCTGAGTTCAAAATAGCTGAATAGCAATAACTAGCAGGCCAGTTGTGGATCTGACATTCAGAATTAAGCAGATGGCAAGCACAAAAATACAGTCTGGGTTAAATACTGACCACATTTGCCAGAAGCACAGACATAGAAACCCCAGCCACATCCAGATCATAGGCAGAGCACAAACAGATCTACCAAAAGAGTAAGAGCAGAATTCAGTATAAATTATTCCGTGCTAATAGTACACGGACATCTGACAGTATTTTTCTNTCAAATGCTCTGTAGCCTAGGAGACTATGTAGATCATGCCATCGCAAACTCTCTTTCCCACATCGTCCCCCAAAATAAAATGACCGGTTTTTGATCTGAAGGAATTTCTGGAGCCACGAACCACCTCTGACATCTATGGGTACTGCTGCCCCNTTTTTTTTTTTTCCTTCAAAAGGATGGAATTTCACTCTGTACTGGACATTTTGGCCAAGAGCTTTTTCCCAAATGGATGCAATCCCCTTTCTGATGTGAGTGCCTAACACCAGTCTCCATCCAGACACGCTGCCCCTGCGGCGCTGACGGGTAGGAGGTGATATTTAAAGCCATGCCAATGGAACACAACAGGGGATAGGCAGAGCAGAAGCAACAGAAGGAGGATTTTGCAAGAGATCTCTAGGTCACATTAAACTCCTTCTCTGGCCACATCCAGTGTCCAGCCCGTATGTCTGAAGATCTTTGCTGTAAGCCTTTGTTATTTATTTGGAAATTTACTGTGGCTGTGGTTTAACTCTGTGATTTGGAGCTGTTCTTTAATTGATATAGTGCACTTCATCCTTCATAAACAACAATCCAAGGAGGACAGGAAGGCAGGTGATCAATACCAGTGGATGACCTGGTCTCTCCAGGAATGTTACTTATACATCAAAATTTGCACTGAAGAAGAGAAAGCAAGTACATAAGAGCTGTATTTATGAGGTTAAGAGACTCCTACCTCTGGCTAAGCATCAGTAAAACCTCGTAGACAAACTTCTTTGTTTCTGGCAGAAATAAATATTTATTATTGCACTGGGAAAAAAGTACTCTCACAAAGCCTAACTATTTTAATAAAAAATTTAATATGTTTATTTCTTCCAGACAGGAGATAAAAAGGTGTCAGAAAAATAATGGTTTAAATTACAGTGAGATGTTTCCTTGCTTAATCTTTCTCTTTCTTCTTTCCCAAAAATCTATGTGGCATGCTCAGAAGTTTTATTTTTAGTAAGAAATGTCAAGGAAACACTTTATGGTAAGTAGCTACTCACTATTAATTCTTTTGTTATTAAACGTGAGAACATTAATTACCATTAATCATTTTGGCTCTAATATAGATTTCCCATAATAAATTCTTTAAACACATATACAAACCCTGTAATCTAATCAAGTAATTTTCTTCTACCTACTTGGAAGGGAGAAAACCAGCAAGATAGTTATTGTTATTTCTATTTTTTTAATTCCAAGGAGGAGGAGAAACTGATAATGGGACCTACATAAGAACAGAGAAAAAAACAACAACTATTCCCACAGACAGTGCATGTGCTACTTAATCAGTAATCATGCTCTATATGAGGTAAAGTACCTTAAGAAAACATAAAGAAATTTACTAAGAAAAAGATTTATGCAAGTCTAAGTCATCTGCAAAAGCACAGATAATAATAAACCTTTGCTTTTCCTCGAGAGAGAAAAGAAAAAAAGGAATATTTAAAATAACTGCAGCAATTAGCTTGGCGCTTCCTAGTGTAGCTCTGATACAAATTTCCAGTGCTGACAATGAAAGTTCACATTTAGTGACATAAAAGTAAGTTTATTGAGATAAAGAAGAAATGTAAAGTTACAAATACAGGCAGCTGTGGTCCAGGTAGTGACAGGAGCCTGTGCTGTGTTGTTTTTCACAGGGTAACACAGGGCTGCTGAACCCTTTTTAAGCATGCCA
>WEIV01005663.1:667591-787885 GCA_013390005.1 Calyptomena viridis | reverse complement strand
GGAATAACTTCAAATATGCAGAACAGCCCCCTGGTTTTAATCTTATTTTTTCCCTTAATAATTGACCTACATAAGCAACCAAATCCTTAGTACATTTTAGTGGCATAATTTAAATTTCTCTTACGTGTATTGTAGAGCTGTCACTGAAGTCCCCAACCAATCATTATAGAAGACTGAGGACTGGAGTGATGCTTTAGTTGCCGCAGTATTTAGGGAAAAAAAAAAAACCTCTAGAAATGAACAACCTGGTGGAGGTTTCAATCCATTAGCAGCATTGAGCTTGCCAGTTCTTTACTGCAGCATTTGACAAGGCTCTGAGCCAGAGATTAAGGCACGTCTCCTGAGGAAGGAAAAGAACAGGAGCTTCCACACTTCATTAAGGATATGTTTTATTTGCAAACTGCCAACCCACAGAGTGGCACTGACTTTTGGGTCATGGAAAAGGTTGCAGTTGTGCACTTGAACTGTGCCAAGCTGAGTTGGATAATACTCCTAAAAAAGCAAATCAAAGAAAAATGATAAGAAAAATAGGGAAATCCACGATTGCGAACCACCTAAAATAGGACTTGAAATGTAACTTGTGCTCCAGTCAGGATTTTCCTCCTCAAAAATTGTGCTAAAGCAGGACAAGTGCCCAAAACAACAGGGAGCAGCTAAGTACAAAATGCATATTCATGCTGTATTTTTTTACAATTTAAACATACATTTTCAGATTTATTTTACACTGATTGCTTTAAAAATGTTAATATCCCTATAGAATTGAGCCTTATCACTATTTGATCCTTTGCCAAAGACTGTACTAGCATTCCAGGACTGTATACATTTTTTTTGCTAAGCTATTGTTGCTTTTTCCTGGCTTCCTTCAAATTCCAAATAGAAATACATGGTTTATATAGTTGAAAGCATAAATCATAAATCACTCATCATAAACGGCCAATTCTTGGAGCCTTTATTTCTTATTTGTACTGGAAATTTTCCAATCATTTTCACATGAGGTAGCATTTGAGTAAAGACATGGATACCAGTAAAGGTAAATTTTCTCAATTCCAGGAAAAAGAGCCTTAACAATAATATTCTGTGTCAAGTTCCAGATTCTCTTTACCCTGACATCAGGATAGTTTGCAATGAAAGGCATTCAATGGTTAAAGGTAAGAAAAAACAGTGCCCGTGCGACCATTACCAGGAAACTTGCCTGAGAATAAGTAAATTATACTGGTGGAATAGGCATGACCTATTTTCTTGGGTTTCAATAACACCAATAGTGATCACCAATGCAGGTTTGAGCTCCTCTGCCTATGCACCCACCTGGTAAAGTTGCAACCACAATTAAATCTATTGCAAAGCTGACAGAGGTGAAGGTGCAGCTCCACCAAGCTCAAAAGTTATGACACTAGATCACCTTTAACACCTAAAGAAACCTAAAGAAAAGGACAAAATCTAAAGAAAACTGAAGCAACTACTTTTTATTTCAATCTGCAACTGAAAGAAGACCCTTTACGGACAAAAAATGTTTCTACTGTGTGTCCTTTTCTTCTGTATCTGTGAAAATATGAACCTGACAACCTATAGCTGTACAGAAGAGCAAGAATTTTTAAAGTACCACAAGCCCAAACACCTCAGTAGAAGTTCTCATTCCCTCATTTTTAAATGCATACAGATCTCATGGCATTCAGTTTTATTTTGCATGTCCACACATGAGGGGTAGTTCTCCCTTGATGAACTTCCTGATCTTCCCCATTTCACCTCCTTTAATGAGAATTTCTGCTAGAACTGGTATTTTCTGTATAACCCAAAATTAGAAGACATCATGGGAACCATAACTGGCAGCAAAATTAGCCCCATGGCTCAGACTAAGCAAAGGCTCTGGGAAGCATCTTTAACGAGATCAGTGGAAGATTTGCTCTGTCTCTCCTCTTTGTTAGAGTCAAACAGAGAAGGGAAAGTTAACAGCTGTAAAAATACTCATCTTTTTTGTCTTCTCCATTCAGGATAGTCAAATTTGACCTTTGAAAGAACAGTTAAACTATTTGTAGAACTGAGATGAAGGCTTCATGAATAAAATCATCGGCCAAAACAGAGAATCCATCCAAAGGAGAAGCATGGCATCTCCTCTTAGTCTTAGGAGTTGAGAGAGAACCAGATTGGGAAAAATATCAGAAGCTTACAAGAGAGAATTTTCAAACTGTTGGCCAACTTTTCTTTGCTCCTATAAATTTTCTTCACTTGCCATATTCCTTTTGCAAGGAATAAAAAACCCAAGTAACAACAAAAAAACCCAAACCTATAAACATTAGTTAGCTTTGTGGTGAGGTGTTTGTCTGCCAGCCTGAGGTTAGAAGCAGAGCTGGGATCCCAAGAGCAAGGCTTTGTATTATAGCATTGTATTTTTGATGCGGTAGTTGAGAGTCAATTACTGTTTCCATTATAAACCCTGTTTTCCAAGGGTTTATACCTCAACCATTCTCATTTCCATCATGCTGAACTTGGCATACAAGCATTATGGGTACACAATTTTTAAATAGACTAAATGAGGTTGACCCATTTTTAGACATAGAGTAGTCAGAAACTGTGTGTCAGTTGGTTTTGATTTTTATTCTTTGAATTTCACAAACTGTAGTTTCACTTTTAAAGCTAGATTACTTCAGAGAATTAGTCTCTGTGATTGGGTCTGATACCTCTCAATAATTCTAAGAAAAACTTAATTGCACTTTTTTTTTAATAAAAAAGCCTGTTGACGAAATTCTCCCTTCAAGAGCTGATTTTCTTTGTGTAATTTCCGATGCTAAGGCTCTCAAGCCATATGTCCTAACAGAGACTGGTGCACATCGAGTCACTTACAGCTCAAAGGTGGATTTTATCTGAGTAACTTACCTCATTTTGGAAAACTGAGGGCAGTGCATTAATTCAGAGTTCAACATCTCGAGTCATAACCTTCCTGATGACTTCAGAACGCTTTGGACCTGAGAGACCTGGAGGAACTGTCTCACTGTTTTCCCCACCAATGACTCAAGGTTGACTGTGCAACATGGGGCTGTGTCACAGGCCAGGTGAACCCCAGAACAGAGCGTACCCTTGATAAAGACCAAAATCCAGATGGCCAGTGGTTGCTGGAGCCTTCCATCTGGGGCTGCGTGTCACTCAGTAATTGCACACAGCAGATGCTAATTGTCTAAAAGCTACTTTAGCTTAGAAAACTCACTTTGCCAAGGCCACAACAAATATTTTTCTTTGACTTAAATTTCCATGCATTCCTTCCACCTGAATTTCCTGCTTATTTTTTCCTATTAATTGAAGATAGCTGGAATTACAAGGCAATGACACAAAAGTTTCACAATTTGGCTTTACCACTGTTAGACTGACTCACATTCAGTTCATCCCTATGAACGTCTGTTTCTGGAGAAAAGGTTTGTTTCCTCTGAAGTGTAAAGAACTGAAAGTTAATATTTACTAGAAAGGTTTCTGATGCTTTTTCTCCAACAGAACTGCTCTATAGGCTGAAAGCAAAGCAGAGTTGGCTTCCTGTGAACCAGCTTCCTACTTTTTAAGGGGACCAGTAACACTCTTAACTTCTAAAACAGAATCCTAATGGCATCTTAATAATTTGTTTTTTTTACAAATCATTCTTAGAGTACACCAGTAAGATATGCAAGTTGGATCGTACTCATTTTCTTCTTTGGGAAAATGAATCACAGAAAGCTGTGACTCACTCAGAAGCACACAGAGGATCAGGGTCAGAGACAGGAGGAGAACAAACATTCCAATTCCCCTACCATGGGTTGCTTTCTCAATGCAGAAACTGAGCAGAAAGCTATTAGATTCTAATCCAAACTTGTGATAGTGATTGATTTCAATAAGCTTTAGGACAAAACCTATTTATTCTGGAAGAAGAGGTACATGAATCCAGTCTAACATGTGTAATATCATCCAATTTTGCCATGTTTCCTCACATCCTCCATCACAGTAAGGTGAGGTACCAAACCAGTAGCTGCAACACCAGTCTTCATCACTGCTACAGTTTGCATCATATTGTCAGGTCGGTGCAATTTTTCTCACATAGGGCACATTCCGGGGGTCAAATGCAGAGTTTTGGGTTGCCATCTTCCCTTTCACCATCCATCTACAATCACCACAGGCTGTATGTGCTGAGAGTGCATGCTCAGATCATGTTTTTGTGAACACTGACACGAACAACTTTCTTGAAAGCTATCAAAGGCATCCTCATTATCCTTTATGGGCTGTGTAGAAAATGTCTCCACTATTAGACATTTAACTGGAGTGCAACAGAATGGTTTTGCTGGCCCCCTCCAGTTCTTCGGGTAAAAGCTCTGTTCATAATCAGTTTCTGCTTTTTTTAATGACCCTCAAGAGTTCCCTTCTGGTACACTTCAGTTCCCTTTCTAGTGTCCCATTGATTTTACAGACTTTAGGAACTTGCTCTTAACCTCCTGCTTTTTCCCTGGATCACTGCTGAATGATTAGGCACTACACAGCCTTTTGTTACCCAGTACACTGAGAGTGATATCTGGAGAATTAAAACACCAGTTACAATAACATTTGCTGGGGAAAGAGACTGCTCTTCTCTCAGGGCTATTGACCCTATTTATGTGCATGATTTTCTAAGAGGACAAGAATGACTTCAGACTCGTTGGAAAAAAATACAGGACAATCTGCTTGAGTATGAGATTGAAATCCACTTGAGCCTTTGCTTGTACTGTGAATTTTAGCAGCAGAAGTGGAAGCATTTCATGTTGGGAAGGGTGGGCCAGAGCCTAGAATATGGTGGGCAGTGCATAAGAATAAAAAATAGAGATTAAAGAAAAGGATTTTAAAGGATTTTCCAACTAAAGTGTTTCCAGTTATCTGATTTGATTCACATGGAGCACAGCAGTGCCAAAAATTGTCATTGGGGTTTTTTTTGAAGCTAGAGAAGTTTAAGAATTACTTCTTAAGACATGCCAGGTAAATTCAAAGAGAGAGATGCTTGGTGCAAGGACATCCTCCTAACCACAGAATAGCAGTGCTGCAGGCTGTGATTAAATGTGCTTTTCCTCCCAAGGACTCTGATCCTTCTCAGATGCTCCCATTCCACCAGAAACCTGCTGCAGAAATCATAGAATCACAGAATGGTTTGGGTTGGAAGGGACTTTAAAATAATCTAATTTCAACCTGCCCCCCCCCCAGCCTGGGCAGGGACTTTCCTATGAGATTTTAGGACTTTTTCCTTTGCTATGTCTTTCCCAAATATCAGATCCAACTTTTTAAAGGTAGATTAGGCTCTTGAAAAAGATAAAGGACAGAGCTGCAAATGCCCCCCCAAATTTTCCCAGGAGGGTGAAGTTCAGGAAACTCCATTTGCATCAACAGGTTTGAACCAGCGTGTGGAGACGTTTGCAGCCCAATTACCACCCGCTCTCAGCTCCTGCTGCCTCTCTGAAAGATGCTGGGAGGAGGGAAAAAAACACCCAAGCTTAAAACCAGAAAAAGAAATCGCATCGTTGTTGTGGTTGTTGAGATGCCAGCTGAAAAGGAATCATTATAGAGAGGTTGATACTTTCAGGGGGAGACAGAGGACTCACCCGAATGATCCCAGTTAAGGGCCTTAACAGAGAGACGGCTTAACAACTCTTTGGAACTGGTGAGTCTCCCTGCTTGGCTGAGTTTGAATTGTGTGTTACTGCAGTAACATTTCACAAATAGGGATACCCCTCCTTTTAAAAACTGTTTGCTCCCAAAATAGCAGCACAATTTAGCAATATTTTGTATCAAGACAATTACATTGTAGTATTATTGTAGTCTTAGTACCTCATTAAAACAAAAAAATGTTAAATCCTTGTTTTGTTGAACACAAGAGATGAATAGTAAATATTGATTTAGAATGAATGCAAACATTTCCCTAGGAGTGGATAATTACAGCCTTTCTATGCAAAACACTTATATTTGAAGAAGCACTTCACTTACTTTGCCATGTGGTATACATTCTTTAGTACATTTTAAATTATACGTTGTCCTGGACAGTGTCTGCTCTGTAATTTCTTGTGTCTCTACACCAGAGTCAGTATGTAATTTTAAACTGCAAACTTTCTGCCAACGAGAAGGGGAGAACTAGCTTAACTCTTTCCCTTAGCAGGGCTCAGAAATCAATTCAGACTGCACACAGAGTCATAGGGCCCGTGAGCTCAGTGCTCGAGCAGCAAGGAATGAGTTTGGTGTAGCTTGAATTTAACAAAAAGGCTGCTTCCAGCAGTCCTTGTTCTCACACGGCATTTTCTGATTACGTCCAAGGCTTGATGTGTTTGTTTCCTGCCAGATCATAAGGAGTCCAAAAGTTTGAACAAAAAACTTGACTTCCAGAGAATTCACAAATGAACTGAACGTGTGAACAAGAGTGCTGAGGTTGAGAGCATTCAAACATGTATCTGAAGCAAACGATTTATTCTACTTATTTTGGCATTCAGATGACATGGGGTACTTGGCTCTTTCCAAGGAGGGTCAGCCATCCATATGGTGCTTCATGAAAGGAGGGGACAGAATTTATACTCCAAACCTTATAGCCCTTGTCAGCCATTTTAAAATGTGTAGCTTTATTAAGTTCCTACACTGGGATATAAATTCATACACAGCTTAATCAGGCAACATGAATGTGAAAACAATATGCCCCTGTAGAAATTTGAGAGATTGATCCAAATGTTTTGTGAATTTTTTTATCTTCTATAGCAACAAGCACCCTTAGTACATATATTTTATGGGCCAAGTTTTCAAGACCTGGAGCCTTATACCTAAATGACTTTATTTTCATAAATATTCACTTCTTCATCTCCCCAACCCCAAAACAGAGAAAAGCCTAAATGGATATTTAAATCCATCTTACTTTAAGCAGGGTTTAAGAATGCACTAATGGTCCCTTGATATATCATGCAAGGAGAGGCTCATGTGTGTTGCTAGATACAGAAACTTTGAACCCCACGAACTAGTGACTGTGGCTAATTCATTGCAGTAATGAGCAGTGCAATGGTACTCAAAGGAAGAGCAAACAGGAGCTGAATGTGATTCCAGACATTGACCACAAATTGCATTGACTAACCCAGCACACTGAATCAAAGCCCAGCACTGGTAGGAGGCTCCTACGCATGCCATATCCTCTGAATATCTTCAACTTTTTTTGTACAACATACAAAAGAGTCTGTAGTTACAAGAAAGAGGAAATTACCTCCAGCTGTGCTGAGGACACTCAGGTTGGACATTAGGAAGAATTTTTTCACTGAAAGGGTGGTCAAGCATTTGAAGGGGCTGCCCAGGGAGGTGGTGGAGTCCCCATCCCTGGAGGTGTTCAAGGAACAACTGGATGTAGCACTCGGAATCTGGTCTGTTGACAAAGTGGTGATCAGTCAAAGGTTGGACTCAATCATCTTGGAGGTCTTTTCCAACCTTAATGATTCTGTGTTCTATGATTCTACAAGTCTTAAACACACATACACACACATACTCATGTTTGCTCCCAAAGCAGATCCCAGTGTTACTCCTGCTGGATTTTTAGCTTGGAATCCATTGAGTATCTACTACTGTACATCAGAGTTAAACATAGGTTTAAAGAAAAATTGTTGCATTAAGGGAAGGTGAAGAGCAGGGGAAAAAACCAGACAAATTCAAAATAAAATAAATTTTACTATTTCAAAATAGTTTCCTGGACAGGGAAAAGGGGAAGAATGAAGAAGAAAAATAAAGTGTATCAAAATACAGCAAATTCTAACCAAAACAGTAAAACATTGCTGGGAGAAGCAATAAAATGCTGATGACCCTTATTTTTTCCAAGATCTTTCTCATGGACCTGATACTTCACCCACCACCAAACTCTTTCCACACAGAGGTTTTACCCAGCAGCTGATCATATGGAGATACATTTCCCTAATGTGTGCTTCCTAAGACACAACTTTGTACTTCCAGAGAAGCTTAGCAGAGCATTAAGGCGAGAGGCTTACATCCTGTGGGCAAAGTTATGTGTCCACAAGGAAAATATTCAACCTCCCCACTTGGCACCTCCCCCTGTGCTGTTTGGAGGTAGCCACATCTCTATAGCAGCACCCAGGATAGTCCTGCTCAGAGCAAATGAAGAAACCTTCCTCTGGAATTTACTTGCTTTAAAATTAGCTTTTCCCCTTGCCCCCTATTCCAAGGATTTGCATAACCATAGGGGAAAAGACGACACGAGATAAAAATAAATGTGGCCACTGTGGATCCAAAATCAAGGGGAAAGTGTCAGGGCAGTGTTTTGCTTTGGGTTTTAGTGGAGACAAAATAACTGAAACTACTAGGAAAGATAATGTATGACTAAGAAAATTCCCTGAGCAATCAGAGGATGTGTTTTCAGCTTTTTTACATTCTAGTTTTATTTTCTCACAGCAATGAAATAGGATGAGATTGGAGTCTCATGACCAAGCTGGCGCAATCCACGCACCCTACCTGGATAATCACGGACTGTAAATCATCATTTTATAAGAATTTAACTTTTCCCCTTCCAACATAATCAAACGTGGTGGTGAGGGGGCCACTAATCATGACAAAAAATATACTTCAGCTTCTTTCTTGAAGTGCCAACTCCAATAAGTTCTCCGAGTGAAATTAAATGCATGTTCTTATTCCAAACCACAGTTTCCCCCTGGGATAGCCCAATCTCAAGTGGGGGCTGAAAGGCCAGTTGTACCACAGCCCAGGGTTACACCCATTTTTGCAGTTTTTTTTAACTACTGCATGTAGTATAAATTGTATTCCAGCCCACTCAGTGACTGTGCTTTCCAGCATTGGTAATAAAAAAAGATGTCTTCATAGTTTCCACATTCCAGCACTAACGAGTGGGCCAGTCCATATCTTCCCTCCGTTTCTCACAGTTCTGTGTTTGTTTGCTTTAAAGGCTTCTCTGCGAAGCTGAGGGCAGAAAAGAAAGAAAGATCTGGTGTGTGGCGTAAGTGACGGTTGGCGCCGAGTCTGAGAACAGTAACAAAGAGTCATTTTAGAGTAGAAATTAAAGTGGAAAAGACCTATTAGTCCATGCACTCCGTCTCCCTGCCAGTGTGAGGTTACTCCATGGAGTGATGCTTTTTCACAGGCTCAGCACTGAGCTCCCTGTTCCTGCCACCAACACGCTGCCGACCCAAAACCGCGATATTGGAGTGCAAAACACAGCTCTCAACATCCCAACACTGCAAATCCTCCAAGAGGGTACTTCACCTCCTGATGCCTCCCAGAGACCCAGCATCTCCTCTCCGCATGCCAGGAGGACCCTGACCTGACCAGTTCTCTGCAAAGGAGCCGACTGCCAGCCACTGCCCTGGCACCACACCAGCCAAAGCAAACATCACACCACGCAAATTTATAACAAAAAGTGGAACAGAGGCCAAACACAAAGACCTCCTGCTGGGAGGAAGTGTGGAGACAAGACTTTTTCCTTCCCCCCCCCCCCTTTTTTCCCCCTTCTTGTTGGAAAGGAGGAGAAATGTTTCTTGGCTCCTCACTGTGAAATACAGCACTGGCAAGGGAGAGGGAGCAAATCTAGGCTCTGGCTTTAGCAGATATCGATCTCTGTGCACACTGAAGTGGATTGTGACCTTTGGCAACCTCACCCCCAGCCAGAGAGCAGGGTCAGGGAAGACTTTCTGAGATGGAAAGAGCCATTTTAAACCACTTTTTAACCTTGCAGTCCCTCACAGGTTATGAAATCCCCGAGAATATATACATTCTACAACACAAAGCAAGTGCTGCAGCAGGGTGGGCAAACTAAAAAGAAAAGGTGGAGTGGGGTCAAGTTTTCCCATCCAAGTTCCCAGATCATCTCCAGAAAGCTGATTGCATAGAAGGGAGTAAGAAAGAGTGAAGTCCTTTGCCTGTGGCATGACTCAGATAAAGAGGCAGAAGAAAACAGTAGAAGCACAAATGGGCTCACACTATTTAAAAAAAAAAAAAATGAACAAAATGAGTAATTTTATACTTTAACAATACTGGCACTCAGGAAAGATGCAGTTCTTGAAAGCTGTCGTGTTTAGGACTCCAGTACTCCCCTCCAGACACATCCATCCTCCATTCACAGGACTGAGGGCCAACGAATTCAGGGCTAACTCAACGCATTCCTGATCCCTGGGACCCGCTCTGCGTGTGCAGAAGAACTTCTCACAATGCAGGCAGTTGATCTGCACACACTGTAAGCTTTGTCCAAAACTTCTTCATGTCAGGCATCCAAACTGGAGCTGCTGAAGTCCGGAAACAGGCCAGACAAATAACCAAAACACTATTTCTCTGTATGCAGAATATTTCTAAGCAGAATAAGAGCACTTGGACTACTCCAGCCATGTAGGTGAACAACATTAAAAGTCCATGATGAGACTGTAAGCACTCAGCACACAGGCCAGCCAGAGAACAAGGCTCTGTATCAGGTGATAATCATGGGTAGGAGAAGCAAATCTAAGTTTCCTAAGGACAGGGAAGGCTCACAGGGCTGGTGGAGACTGTACTTACCACACGAAAGTGTTAACAAGCAGTGAAAGAGCTGAAGCGCATCTAATTAAAAATGCATACCAAGGCATAAAGACAGAGTATAAGAGTAAACAAATGGCAGAGACCAGATTTGTTTGCAATAAATGAAGAGGAAAACACCACACAATGCAAACTCATCCAGCATGGAGGATGTGGAGGGAGGCGAGCAGGGAAAGGCACCGCTCCGCAAAAACCTCCCAAAGCAAAGTACTAGGCAAGGGAAAAGCATGTGGCATGCCCGAGCATGGACAAGCAGGAAAAAGAAGTGGAACTGGTGCTGAGACACGATTCTTGGTAGCAACATTTGCCATTTCAAAACAGGTACCACATTGTAATCTGGTAAGACCAAAAGACGCTGTCAAGCAGAGCTCCAGCTCAGCATACGATCAGGACACCACAGGACATAAACTAAAACAAAGCCTCCTGGAAGAGAGTGTATTTTAATATTTCTGCTGTAAAATGTCTAGAGATTAGCAGAAAGATGCTGAGTTGGGCTAGGAGTTTGGAATTTTCCTGAAAGAGCCACCTTTGGTTTACCAGCTGTATCCATGGAGCTCATGGCTATTAACATGAGTGACATTGCCTGACCTGCATCGGGTTTTCAGAAATAAAAAGATCATCGAATTCTAGAATGCTTTGGGGTGGAAATTACCTTAAAGCTCATGTCATTCAAACCCCCTTTCATGGGAAGGGACACCCTTCACTGTACCAGGTTTCTCCAAGCCCATTCCAATCTGGCCTTGAACACTTCCAGGGATGGGACAGCCACAGTTTGTCCGGGCATGCTATTCCAGGACCTCACCACCCTCACAGGGGAGATGTACAATTAGAAGAGCTCTTACATCCAGGAAATACTGACACCCTCCACTGCTGGCATGTTCATCATTCCTGACTCTGAACAACACTGGAAAATAAAGTCCAGCTGCTCTGCCAAGACTTGCGTATGTCACACCTTAACCACAAGGAAACCAAGGGCTCTCCAAAGCCAGCAGGAACTCAGGGCCATTGGCAGCAGCTTGTCCTGTCTTCCCTCACCCCAGTCACAAGGCCACCTTCCTTTCTTCAATAATTATCTTTTTTTTAGGTCCTGCAACATTGAACAATGGTGATCACACTATTTCCCAGAAGCAGCGTTTGCTCGATTACTGCAGAGCACTGTCATGTTTGTTTTTTCAACACATGATAGGCCACTGCCTTCATCCCCTTGGGATTTCCAGCCAAGCTCAGTTCCCATCCAAATGGGGATAAAAGTTCAATTTTATTTCACGGTTTCGTCTTCCTTACAACAAATCTTTTCTGACAGTGTTTTCTGACTGCTAAACTGTTCCGTTTTGAGCGATTGATCTAAAACATCTGTCTTTGAGATTAAAAGCAACATTTGAAGGGATACTGCGATGCTCCTCTGAAGGTGTGGAAGATCTTGAACACCAAACTAGCGAGCAACAGGAGGAAACTTTTGGGAAAACACGTGCACTGCACTGTGTGGATTTCTCCCCGGAAAGTTTTGCCAACTGCCACATAATACAGGAAGTCATGCTTCAAAATATTTAAGGTTGCATTTCTCACCATTTCCTTCTTATCTTTCATAAGACTCACATTTTAAAATGTCAACTTGCATATGGGAATGTTTAATCTCAAGGATGCTGATCCATCAAGAAACTTTTTTAATCGTCTCCTAAAGTTGAGGGGTTTTTCTTTTTTCCTTCCCCCCCCCTTAATGGTTTGCTCCTCTTTAGGTCATACCTGCTTTTCTAGCTTTTATTACCCCACACCTTCAAACTGTTCTCCCCTTAAAGAAGAGGGGACTCATATATACCTTTCATTATGCAATTGAGGAGGGAGTTTTACATTCCCTCAATATTTTAGTTTTCCAAGAAATACAATAAAATGTTAAAACAACAAATTTCATTCTGAACACATTTAAACTATAAAATTTTGCATGCAATGGATGCAGAGTGTTATTTCCTCAATAGGTCTGAATACCAATCTCAAAGTTTGGCACATTTTTGTTTAAATTCCATTACTTCCACTTTACCATGTTACTGTATTTATTTATTTAACTTATGTGTTCCTTACTGCCAATTTAAATTCCTTTAATGTTAAGCACACAACACTATTTCAATACCTTTCTATAATTTGGCTGTATAATTAGCTTTCCAAAATATGATTTATTTTAGTTAAGTTTTGGCAAGAAAGCAGGGGGCATAGGGGGTTCTTCAGTGCAAGCACAAATTCACTACTGGCAATACTTCTATGAATGGCATGGAGACCAGATTCAAAAATCCAACTTATCCACAGAAAGGTCAAATCTACTGGGGATTAAGTGTAGCCCTTCTCCACCCTCCTCTTCCCCTTTCCCCTTGGCTACCCTCCAACATTTACCAGCTCACAGATGGAACTGGGACTTATTCTTTGATTCAGAAAAAGGAGCTATAAGAAGGCAACACCAGTTCTGAGTGTGCTGGACTGTGTCCAGGCAAAATTTGTTCATTTCTTAATAGCAACATTGCATCCTTCCTGATCATTAATAAATAAAGGGTTTGGAGGAGCGATGAAGGGATTTTTTTTCCCCCTAGTAAATGAAACTATTACTATAAAGGCCCTACATAATTCACAGTAAGCTGTGGTATCATTATAAACTGTGTTCTTTGGCCCCCAGCAAATACAGTGCTTAAGAATATGTTTAAATGCTACTCTTATTAAAAAAAAAAAAAAAAAAAAAAAAAAAGAGATATTTCCCTGCCTTTCAGGAAGAACATATGTGCCAATATCTAGATGTTTGGGCACCTGTGCACCTTGACTCCTGGAAACAGCCACAGTGAGGTCAGTGGCAACCAAACACAGCAGATTCTGCATATCGTAGAAGATGTTTTACACAAAGCTAATTTTATTTCTTCAGAAAGCTCTTAATCACATCAGGAATAAACTCAGTGCATCTTGCCCCATGACACCAGCGGACCAAAAAGCAGAGGACAGAGCAGCCATATCTAACAAGTGTTTTTGACTTCCTACTTCAGCCTAAAGGACCTGTCTGTGTGGATGAGAGCAGTCCTGGACACCAAAAAAAAGCCACTATCACACAAAAAATCCCATCAGGAACTCCAAAGGCTATAATGAAATAAATGCTATTTGCTATAGTGAAACTAAAAGATTATACAATAGAAGTTGTAGATATACACCTGTATATCCATATAGGCTGGACATCAACAGACACCCATTCCAAATACCAAGGCTATGACAAGGGTTGTTTCAAGAAGAGATCTAGAAGAGATTTCTAGTACAGAATCTGGAATAGATTTTTTTCTGGGAATATTTTTCTATTTCTTCTGATAGTATTTATGTCATAGTGTGTGATGAACTAAAATGCTTTGGAAACCTCTTTGGGACAGCAAACAATGGAAAGAACATTTATCTAAACCCCACTGCCATCCTTTTTCCACTCTGTGCCTTAATCATAGAATCAGAATAGTTTGGGTTGGTGGGAATCTTTAAAGCCCATCTAGTCCAAACCCCCCCCAATAACAGGGGCATCTTCGACTAGACCAGCTCAAAGCCCCATTCAACCTTTCCAGGGAAAGGGCAGCCACCACTTCCACCCTTCATTAGTGTTTTACTACCCTCTTTAGAAAATGTCGTCCTTATAACTAATCTAAATCAACCCTCTTTCAGTTTATCCCTTCGCTTATCAGAACAGGCTCAACTGAAAAGTTTGCCCCCATCTGTCTTCTAGGGAAAATATACACAGTCTTGAACCTGTGGTGTCTGGGCAGCCTGAGCATATGGTGGACATCATGTACATCTAGGGGTGCATGATTTTCCCTCTGTTTCCTCCTGTGATGGAGCAGTCCTATATCTTTTGGATTATTAATCTACATGCAAGAATGCAGTCCTGATCATTCAAAAAAGCCATCGCATTCATAGTTTGAAAATACAATGTGACCCTGATGAATCCTGCCCTGCATCCAGCTCTTCAGACCATTCAGAAAGAGGTGAGGTTTCAAAGTGCCAATGTGGATGATGAAGGGGTCAGCTGCAGCCTCTCCCAGCCTCACCTTTCCCATGTGATAAACAGGATGTCACTCAGTGATGTCTCATGCCTTTTCTCCAGTCAGACTAAGAAATGGGGACACTGCACATCCTCTTATACCACTCAACTACAAAACTGGTGTGGGGCTTTGAATAATTAACAGGAACGACCAGCCTCGGCTGCTTACAGGAGTCATCAAGAGAGATTAGCTGGAAGCAAGTACTGATGCTCTTAAACTTCTTATGTCTACAGCTGGCCTTGTTTTTTTCCCCGTTTCATTTAGCACCAAATCCTCCAGGTGCTCACGGGGCAGAGCTGACACGAGCTGTAATGGGGGCTCATCCTGCTGCCACTTCAGAGCCTGATGCTTCTCAGGAGCTGCTCTGCTACAGGTCTCCTCCCCACATTGTCATAGCTATCCCACCTCAACAGAATCAAGCTAGAATTGCCTCAAATTTGCTTGTTATGCCATAAAAAAAAAGCATGGGAGCTGCAGTCCATCATACTAAATCATTTTAGCACCTCCTTTACCCTACATGGACTTACATTGCCAAGAGCACATTTGTATTTTTCTCCTGCTACTTTGGATTTATATGAAAAAAAAAATGCCCTAATTTCCATTTATTCACAACAGAATATTGCCTGTCTTCTTGTTTTATCTTTTCAGCTTAAGAAAAATAACATAGGACATGATCACCACTAACAAGACGGCACATTCTGTATAACTTTTCCTGCTGTGTTGTTTTATTTACCAGCTTTCAAATCCCTAACCTTCGTCTCTCCAACTTCCTTTTAAATGAAAGGATCCTCTTGTCCCTGTGAAGTTCCCATCATCTACACTGGTTTGCATGTTAAAGTTTCAGCATCCATTTAGTCAGTGACGGTTATTCTGCTTAATGACTCCTATACCCCTGTTAATACTCTTTTATCTGGCTCTAATATTTTAAGATCTTGTCTAATATTAATGCTAAATGCTAATATTAAAGATTTGCTTCTAATATTTTAAGCTCTAGCTGGTAGTGTAGTAATGTTTGGGGAGGTGCTTCATTGTATTTATATGACTTCTGGGTAAATGTTCATGTCCTTTATGACTATTGCATAGAAATCTAGGCAAAACAAGTGGAATATAGGGACAGATTTTAGCAATTTATGGAGTATCCTGCCAGCAATGAGCTCAGAATCAGGTTGAAAATGTATATGTGTGTGGACATGTGAGTGTGTGTCTCTCTGTATCTCTCCAATAAACCAGAGAGAAAATGGGCCCCGGTGTGAGGCACAGGTGGGGAACATGTGCAGCCTCTCCTCCATCGGGTTACAGCCAGTGCTGCCACTCCAGGTGATGCTACAGGGACAGGGAAGGAGGTGGCTGCTGACCCACAGGAATCACAGTCCTAATTCCTATAGTATTATTGATCAATTTTCTTTATATACCTACAAACTGCCACATTTATCTCATAGAACACTACAAAGATTTACCAGAGACTAAGGGAAAAAAAATTATTAAACCCCCACTATTCCGATATAATTTGTCAACACGAACCTCTGCCACGTGCAAAGGGAGAACAGAATCCACTCTTCCTCTGAAGATCAATCTCCTCCACTAAAAATAAAATACAGTGCAGCATTTATTTCACCATGGTTTAAGAGTTAATGAAAGATTTGCACCTGTACAGCTGTTGCAGACTGAAACTTGCTTGTGGAGCGAATGTGTTTTCTGGTTGAGACAGTTGTAAATGCCTTGAGTAAAAACACTGAGGACTGCTAATGGATAGGTTTATTTTAAAGCATGCCATCTGCTATCAATCATAGAGAAGTATAGGAAGCAAGTTTGGCTGTGCTCCCTCCTTGTGAGCCTGATAAAGATAGGGCTGTGGTACTCTGGAACATTTAGTACTCAAGAGAATAAAACATCAAACCTACTCAGCAGCTCCACTAACAATAATAAAAATGCCTCTGCCTAAAGGTGACATTCTGAATTTACGATTATTTGTGTCTATAAAGTGTATTCTTTGGCTCCTGACTCATTCTGACTGTCTCACTACAAGAACAATACATTAAGCCTGCCTGAAGTAAATGGAAATCCTATCCTTTTATTAAACCAGCAGGCAGTACCTGAGATGTTCTAATGCCCTGTAGGACCCAAAGAAGGTTTTCTGTTCTGAGTGTTAATTCTTTTGGTAGGATTAAAGTCAACTGCAGAGAAAATGCTTATTTTGTGCATTCAGAACTAAGCCCTTCTCCAGGTAAACATAGTTTTAAAAGAAGAAGAATAAAAACAGAAAAAGCCAAGGCAGATTCTGAATATGCAAATGATCACCAAGTGAAGGCTACAGAAACTGCAATTCACCCCAATAGCTCATATTTTATTCTACCTAGCATTTGAGACAGGAAAAGTTTACTCTGTAAGAACCTGCCCAGGAAAACCATGCACAAAATTCCCAAAAGGTGTGTGCCAATCTTCCTTCCTAGCGGTGAACTCCACATCTGCTCAGATTCTCCACAAGTGAATCCAGGGATTTTTTTACATAATTTTTTTTTCTCTCTCTATTTTTTCCCCCCCTACAGTGGATTTTCCTCAGAAAAAGGCAGTTGGAAGACACAGAGCTACTTCCCTGCGATACACAAGCATTTGGTTGACTTCAGAGGAGTAAATCATTCCCCTGGCTAATGCCACATCCCTCTTCTCTCATTCACCCTCTGGTACCCCACTGATCAGGGGCTCTTGAGCCTGCCTGCTTAAAAATAATTAAATATATAACATTTCCTGGCATATTCACTAGCTATAAAAAACACTTAGCAATGAAACACGCCGGATCCGATAACACTGGGCTCCTATCTCCTATCTGCAGCTTAACAAAATTCCCTTGCAAGCCTGCTGTTGATGGAAAGCATTGCTGTGGAAGCTTGGGGAAAACCCACCTGGTGATCAAGCTCATCAGCCTAATTAAAGTTAATAGAGAAATTAAAAGTGGGCAAAAAATTAGAACAGCAGCACGGAAAAAAAAAAAAAGAGTAAGTACTAGGAATAGAAGGAAGATAAAAAGCAATGGGAAAAGTGACTTTTCCTTTGAAGTCTGCTCTGGAAAGTGATGGTGTTTTCTTTTGGTGCTCTCCACACCCTGAATTCTTTACACAGTGGGCCATAGGTCCAAGCAGAAAAACAGAAAGCAGGGGATAAGGCTTATGAAGGTCACAGTATTAAATCAAGGCTAATTTTGTGCTGGACCACCATTTGGGTCTGCAAAAGCTTCACTGTCTCTGAAGTCCATGGTGGTCAGATGACCACCAGTTTCAAAGTGTAACTTTAATCCCCTTATCTGAGGTCCAAAAAAACTGAAAAAATAAGTTTCTAGGTAAGTATCAAAACTAGTGGATACTTGAAAGAAGATGAAAGATTATTTAAAAAATTAGGAGACTATTTTTTTTAGGAGACTTCCACAGGGAGATGGGTCAGCTCTGAGCAGGTTGAGAGAATTCTGCATGGTCACTTGGCCACAGAAACAGAGAAATACTGGAAAAAAAATCAGGAATACAGGAAGGCAAAGCTCAAGTAACAGGAAAAACTGGAAAACAGGTGGTTATCAAGACTTCCATGCTCAGGAACACCTTGGAAATAACTCCCTGGTGTTATACTTCTCACCTCTAGGTGAGGGTTTCCAAACAACCCCCTTTCAAGAGCAACACCCCAACTCATAAGGAAAAACACATCAGTGACTATCTCTCATTACTGAGCTCTGAACAAAAACCAGCCACCCAGATACTTCAAGAAGAGGGACAGTAAGTCACATAAGGACACATCATAACACCAAGGTCTCAGTCCAGTCATGACCATTACAACCTTCAACGAATAGAGCTCAGCAAAACTCCACTTACCAAAAAATTATAACAACATTGAATCTTTCGCAAAAATATAGCTGTTTCTCAAAAAATGTAATTGCTGGGGTTTTATTTGAAATCTGGGATGAGGATTTGGGATAGCCAGAGGGAAGAGAGAGGGAGTCAACCCAGACTTACCTGTAGCCTGGTTACACACCCAGGGCTGGTGGGAGGTCCAGGTTCAAATCCCAGCTCTGAAGACATTCCCAGCATTGCAGACAGAATCCAGCAGGGAAAATGCTCTCCATAGCCTTACTCCACAACATTTTGTAGGGTAAAAAAAAAAAAAATCCCAAAGTTTTATCTTCTATCGCCTGAGAAATGGAAACAAATTAAAAGGCTGGAAAATTTTTCATGGCACGGACTCCTTGTTCGTGGCCAGCCTCAACCACCACACTGCCCAAAGGTTCAGAGGGAGCTGCTCCTACCAGAGCTCATACCGTGAACTCCCCATCTTTTGCACAAACTTAACAGGCTCATTTTAGACTCTTACAGTACATTTTCATATGAAAGCTCTCAAGCTCAGAGCAGCTTGCTCACCAGAGTTCAAGTCCCTGGCACACAGTTCATTGCAGCTCTAATGAAAAAGCACAATGATTGGGCCTGCATTGCTAAGATTAGACATTAGTGGCCGTATCAAGAAGAGAAATACCTGCAGATTAGCACAGCAATTTGCTGCTCTAAATCTGAACCTCCTAATCTCCCTTTTTTTTAAAGTAAGTAGCAGCCCATGAATATGGGAACAGAATTAAAACTGCATTTACTAAGTGATTTCTAAAATACTTCAGCATGTGTTTTAGAAAACTGACAAGTCATTAAAATATAGTTAATAAACATTATTCAGAACTCATTTCTTTAGATTAACATTGCTTTAAAATCACAGATATTCACTGGTTCAGTCAGTGCACTGCTGCAAGAGGAATTCTGGCTGGTGTTCATGTTCTATTTGATGGACAACTCAGAATTTACCTCATTTTGGTATTTTCTAACTTCAAAAATATTTCAGAAATATTTGAAAAAGCCTTTAAAACTTGGCATCCTGGCAGGTGAGGGCGTGCACAGAGATTGTGGTGCAGCCATGTGCGTGAGGAGGGAGAGTCACGCTTCCACCAGGGGATAACAGAAAGGTCTCCTTCCATATGGGGCAAAAACCAGACACAGCTCAGACTGGAGGAGTGACACTCTAGTTCTGATGTTTTCAACATGAATCACAGTTTGATTGAGTCTAAATATTCTCCCAGCAGCAAAGGCACTGGATCCAGCTGATTGACCAGTTTTGCCTAGTACTTACCTGAAGTCTAACATGTGTATCCTGGTGTTATCTGTCAAAGGCATCCTGAGTTAAAACAAGAGTTTGAAATGTCAACTTTCCTGGCTGAATAAACTATATTTTTCAGAAAACCGTGAAAGTAGAACCTGGGGACCACAGGCTTGGCTCCATGAGACTACTGAAGACACGAAAGCAATGAAGCTCTTACTGAGCCAATACCCCTACAATGGGAGACTGGAATCACAGATTAAAAAACATGGAAAGATTGAATGGTGGCAACATGCTTAGAGAGTTGGGGCTGTTTAACCTGGAGACAAGAAGGTTCAAGGTAACCTTACAGCTCCTTCAAGCGTGTAAAGAAGCTCTAAGAGAGGTGGAGAGGGATTTTGAGCATGGGTCTGGAGTAACAGGGCAAGGGGAATAGCTTTAAACTGAAGAAAGGTACATTCAGATTAGATATTAGGAGGAAATTCTTGACTGTGAGAGTGGTGAGGCCCTGGCATGGATTGACCAAAGAAGCTGTGTTTGTCCCATTCCTGGAAGTGTTCAAGGCTAGGTTGGACAGGGCTTGGAGCAACCCGGGATAGTGGAAGTTGTCCCTGCCCATAGCAAGGGGTAGACTGAGATGTGCTTCAAGATATCTTCCAACCCAAATCTTTCTGTGATTCTAAAAAAACTGAAATAGGAACCGAGTATTTAGTGACCAATTCCAAAGAACCTGGAATCATGAGCCATTTCTGATCCAACCAAGGCAAGAAACGTCATGGCATTACATTCAGTGATGACAACTTTTTAAAATTTATTGTGTGATTGTCAAGAAATCTTCCCATTTAGAAGATATGCCCTGAGCCAACTGGAGCTGACTGCTTTTCTTAAACATATTTCGTGCAACTACAATCAACTCAGATACTGTGGGGGAAGAAAACTCACGCAAAGCTCCTGACTAAATGATTGCTGATGACCTACAACCATCCAGGGATCCTTGTCCTCCCTGCTGCAGAGGATGGCAAGCTGTTTTTGGTGCTGTTTAATGATATTTTGAAGTTTGGTGAGGATATTGGTGTTTGGAGGCTGATCAGGCTCTCTTTCTATTATATCCCTTCACCCTCTGATTTTTTCTTTTCAAGTACATACACTGCAGTTCAAACTATGACAGGAGAGGGCTGAAACTGAGAAGGGAGACAACATACTGTAAAAATGAAAACATCACTATTCTTAGTTTACTTAGTAATGCAGCTTAAAAAAAAATATATCATGGCCTAATCAAGATTGTGACCATCTAACTTAAGCTAAGATAAATATTTGCAAATGTTCTTAACGACTATTTTTAATGACTTGCAGGATTTAGGGGGCAACTTTCTTTAGTTTTTGGGATTTTTCCATAATAGACTATTTCTTATTCAGAGATGTCTTTAACCTGATGGATGGCTTTGATTTACGACATCTCTCAGACATCAGAATTCTGGATTTGAAAACTGAACCACAAGTGAGGTCCAGATCCTCCAACTGGTTTTATTTTTCTGCCTTTTAAAGTGATTTGGAGTTCAATCTTTCATCTGTTCATGTTGCTACTTATATAGGAGTAAGAATAACACTTTGCACCTAAGATAATTTGAATGATACCAGTAAAATTATCTTGAAAGTTCTTATGAGTGTGATTAAACCTGTTACCTACTCTGATCTGGGTGGCCAAATTTGGGGGCCGCAGGTGTGCCAAGCTCCAAGAAACACTATAAACCTGGCCATTTTGTTCTTGCAGGATGGCAGTCACCACTGTCATGGCTTGGGCATGTTTGTTCCACAGGGCTGAGCAGAGCAAATCATGGAATCATAGAATGTCTCGAGTTGGAAGGACCCACAAGGATCATCAAGTCCAACTCCAAAGCAAAGCATGCTACTAAAATTATTCATTGGACAACCTGACATGACATAAAGCTGTAGATAAGCATATGGAATGAGCAAAGGCAGCAAGCAGTTCCCCATTCCCAGGGAAGCATTGACATCATCAGCAGAGCAGCCCCAAGAATGGGAGAGGAGCAGGGAAAGGAGTTGCAAGAGGGGAGCAGCCTCCACACCTCCCCAGCAGCTGCTCAGGTCCAAGATGCTTAAACAGAGGAGAGTCTGAGATATGTGACACCTACATGAGGATGCTGAGCTTGGTCAGAGCCTCCCTGGAACGGGGCAGTCTGGTGAGAGCTGAGCCCTTTGATGACACATCTCGAAGCAGCAGGGACATTTTGAGGCTGTGAGAAGCTGCTCTGAAATGCAAGGAAAATAACCTTTTAGAAAAGGCAACAAAAAAAATGGAGAAAAAACCTTTAAGAAACTCAGAAGCGCAGATCAAGGTCTTGTTATCCTTAGCCCAGTGGTGAAGGAAAACTGTTGTCAGAAATACAAGTATTTAAACAGCCTATGACAGCAAGGAAGCAAATGACTAGTTTTGCCAGTGACCAAGGAGAGCTCAGCTGCTTGCTGCAAACCAGAGGGATTCACATCCAGTCCAGAGCTGGAAATACTCCATGGAGCAGAAATCCCTCTTCTCAACTCCCCAGTGCCTGTAGCATCATTCGTGGACCAAACCTCAAAGCTCCCAATCACATTCCCATCTGGATCTCTGCCTCCTGGTCCCACATGGCGAGTGGCAGGAGGACCCACTCAGCGTGGGGCTGAGTCACTGTCCTCTGTCTCCTTCTGCACCACTACTTCCAGCAGTTAAAAACAAGCCAACAGTGCATAAATATGTGAAAATACTTCTCGCCCACTCCCAGCCATGTTGAAAAGAAACCTGTTGTGGTTAAATGACTCGGTCAGTTCTTTAGGGATTTTCCGAACTTTCCTATAAAAAGAAATCTGTGGGAAATGGATGATTGCATAATCACTAACATATGCCAATTCATATAAGCCTATTATCTTTTATGGCATTTTGTACTCTATTGTCCTTACTCTGGTGAATTGCTGTCTTACAATTCTTTTCCCCATTAAATTATTTACACATTTTGCTTTCTTCGACCCTTTTGCATCAGTAGGATACTTAGCATCCACATTAGGAAATGAGACAAAGACAAAAGGTCCCTTCTCTTTTTCTCACATCATGTTTTTCCCACCTTTACAGGAATATGCAACAACAACCTCCTTGAGAACGAGAAGGAGCTGTTCACATGAGAAGAGGATATATTAGCTGTGTCCTGATGCCACAAAAGATAATTTTTTTCTTAAGGAATACTCATTTTTACAGAGGTTTTCTAAGGTCTCTGACAGAAATGACCAGTATTCATAGTTTTAAAATTACACAGTCCCTTGAAAATGCTGAAAGTTTCCTGCAGGTCATCTAAGGCATTCTTAGAAATAAGCCCCAAGTGTCTTGGAAGGCTTAATTACACTGTATTTCAATTGGATTTAGGATGGTAAAACATAGATTTTAATGGAAATTTCAAATCTTTAAAAACTTTTTGATTTTTGACTTTAAGAGCCTGACATTGCCTGAAAGCCAGCTGGCGTTCACCTTTAGAATTAATATTTAAACATGTTTTGAGTGGACTTTTTCAGTTTTGCACTCTTCCAAAGAACAAGTTAATAAATGTATGGATCATGGCCAAGTACTCACCTCCAAAAGGTGTGGCCTGTGCCATCAGTCACCACAATATAAAAAAGATATTAAGCCATCAGAGAATGTTCAAAGGAGGCAATGAAGATGATGAAGGGCCTTGAGGGGAAGCATGTGAGGAGCAGCTGAGGGCACTTAGTGTGTTCAGGGGGAGAAGAGGAGACTGAGGGGAGACCTCATTGCAGGGACAATTCCCTGTGGAGGGGTAGAGGAGGGGCAGGGACTGAGCTCTGCTCTGGGGGACCAGGGCCAGGAGCCAGGGAATGGCCTGGGGTTGTGTCAAGGCAGGGTTAGGTTGGATCTCAGGAAAAGGCTCTTCCCCCAGAGAGCAACTGGGCACTGGAATAGGTTCCCCAAGGAGTCACAGCCCAAAGGCTGCCAGAGCTCAAGGAACATTTGGATGATCCTCTTGGGAACATGATGTGGCTCTTGGGGATGGGCCTGTGCAGGGCAAGGAGTTGGACTCGATGATCCTTGTGGATACCTTTGAGCTCAGTATATTCTCTGATTCTGTGATATTTGAAAGCAGAAGGGTTGGGGAGAGACCTTGTGTCCCAGACATTTTAATTCTCCACCTCTATTGAAGGGCAGTTTCAGCTTGGGAAAAGCAGCAGATTTTAAATGGTAGAGGTAAGTTTGGAGGTCAGTGGAGATCAGACCTGGTGATGTTGAAAACAAGGAAGAAGGCAAGCAATGATCAATTACTGAATGACAGTGCAGACAGGAGAAATTTCTGTTGTTACACAACATCCTCCTGAACATGCAAATCCTTGGTTTTCATGCAGCAACTCAATTGCAAGAAAAATGAACTGCAGCTTTGTCCTTTCTTTCGCCATTTTTGAGATTTTAATGTCTTAGACTCCATTTCCTGCTGAAAAGGGAAACCAACCCCAGCAAGTCAACATGACCTACTCATAATTTACCTCCAACTCCCAGCAAGCAAGAGCAGAAAAGTTCTATATCAAGAGCAGAAACACATCAGGCCAACAAAACCACTACAAACCAGACCATCTTTTCCAGAAAAAGATTCTTTCCATTGCCTACATAAGCTGGTTTTTATAGACAAAAATACTTATTTCAGCTCTCCTGTGCTGTTCCATTTGGTTTTGATGTTTTTTTTTAATGTGCACATTTCTGAACCCAGTTTGCATTTTCTTTTAATCAGAAATAATTTGTAAAACTGTTTGGCAGCGTTTACACCCTGCAAAGGTTTGCTTGTTGTTAAGGGCCCCAAGGACCTCCAGCACCTGTCATCCTCTGCCAACATCAACCTTTCCATATGGGCAGGTCTCCAGAAAAGATTATAGACAGTGGTAAAAGGCATGCAATCTTAAATCACAGTTTCTCTGATAAGTATCAAGGGTTCAGAGAGGAGAGTCCATTCGCTTTTGCTCCTCCTCCAAGGTCTGTATCTTTCTTGATTCTCCCTTTAAAAATAGATTTACTCATATTTCTATGTGTCTTGTAAGATCTGCTTTGGTTTTACCCATTAGGTAGAAGACCAAACTATTCAGTCTATTGGTAACATTTTAAAACACTTTATCAGCCTATATAATTTTATAATCATTTTGTTGTTTTCACTAAAAAAAATAAAAATGTAACTGGTCAGACACCTAATGCTACTTAAGTGCAAATAGATTTTTTTGTGGTTGAATAATAACATCTGTTTTGGTTTTCCAGCCACAAAAGTGCATTTTATCTGGCCTTCCTTTATTTGAACTTTTCACATCTGCTCAGGCCTGCTTCCCATAAACCAAAAACCAGATCCTTTCACAATGTAGGAAATTTACCTGCACCAGTTGTTGTCCCAGCTCCAAAGACTTCTTTATAAGAACCAGATAAAAATGTCAAAAGACTAATAAATACAGTCTTAGTGCACTGTATATTTATTAAACATTACTATTTATTTTCTCCATCCCAAATGGTTGGTATTCACAGAGCTAATCCTGCAAAACTTATTTTAATGAATGAACTCATTTACTTTTATGGAATAAAGCATGTTATAAGCTGGTGCCCCATGCTTCACACAAAATTTAGAGATAAACTTGTATGCAACACACTATGTCATCAGTTACAAATTCAATCAATCAGAAATTATAGGCATGAGCAGATGTATTGTGCTTTCAGCAAATAAAACAAGTCATAAGGGGGATTTCATATGCTATTTTCAGGGTTATCTGCAAAGACTTGGTAATGAATTATGAATTTTGACTTATTCTGATCTCTTCAGAGGTGAGCAAAGTCAGGAAGAAAAATAACCCTAATCAAACCCACTTTTACTTTCTTTTTTTAAAATTAAATATTTTGTTTCTAATTGTAGTTCACATCCAAAACTTAGATATGCTGAATTAAACCAAAAAAATTAAAGTAATGAGTATGAAACATCATCTGAAGCAAAACAGGTTTTACCAGTGACATCACCAGAGCGGGAAACATCCTGGGTACCAGATAAATGTTAAGGATCATTCTTTAAACTTGGAGCTGAGCTGCAAGAGAATTCTGCCTGTGACTACAAAAACATGTTAAAAAGCACCCCCTTCATCAGCCTCTTCATAATATCTCCATCTATTCAGCATTTCTTTCCACTGTTAGAAAGATATATCTGGAGAACTCCTACGTCCCTGGGCCCTGTGCAGCTCAGGCTGTGTCTGCAGCAAAAATGCAATATTAGGCCACTTTTCTCAGACAGATAACTCAGCAAATAGCTCTGCAGAAGCACAGAGGAGAGCACTGATTGTAAAGCACATTTTCCTTCTTTCAGGGTACCAGCAGCATCTCTTCTCTTCAAAGTCTTCTACCTCTGTTGTAATGAAAGGACATGGTTTCATTCTTTTGTCTTGTTTTGAATTTTTAACAAATCTTAGTCTCTATGATTTGGCAATCACATTAAATACAGCTTTATCAAGCCAAAACACCCACCAGCACCAGTGTCTTAAATAGATATGAGATAGGAAAGTACAATGAGGACCACGGTGGCTTTGGGAACAGTTGGAGAGGAAAAGCAATATCCATTCACTGCCCTTGATTTACACCTTGATTTTTTCCATCTGCACAAAGGATTGAAACTGCATCATGATGGAACAGTTGTGAGAATCACAAAGAACTTAACAAGTCAGAAATGGATTAAAAAGCACTTTATGGCTTGTTAAAGAAATCCCCCTGTTCCTCAGAAGCATTTTTAGCATCTTATTAGTGGTATTTGATCTGACTAACATATTGACTCGTCATTTGAATAGGAGATGAATCCTTTTTGATGGACCACAAAGGGAGTATAAATTCAAATGAGGCACTTCTCCAAATTTTTATTTAAGCATAACCCCAAAGAGCCCATAACATCTGTAAAGTTTTTTTCTGTGCCCCACAAAAAACTATCCTAATGATGTTTTAAATCATGCATATGTATGTAAGTTAAATAATAATGAGTTGAAAGTTCTCTTTTACCTGTTTTCTGGAAAGCCATGTATGTAACTGACTTAGGAAAATACTCTAAACCAATACAATATTTTTTTTAAACAATCTGTCATGGCACCAGTATTTTACCATCAGTTAAATTCACCATCAGAGTCTCTCTCATACGAAGTAGTTCAAAACCTGACAAATGAAAAATAAGAGACATATCAGAAAAATACTCAAAAACTTCATGTCTTTCAATCAATCTCCGATCTGAAATGAGTTTGACCTACCCAATCTATACTGTTTGGGACTAGTTCAATTAGGACTGTCAGGACTCTTAGGACTAGTTTCTGGAACAATTTTATGTGATCTAAGAATTTGCACTTAGGATTAAGTTGGAGACCTCCAGCTCATTTTGAAAACAGTAATTTATAGCTACACAGACATTATGATTTTACAGTGTTTTGATAGTTACGCCTTCACTATCCACATGGAACATTTAAAAACAGATTAGAAGTCATTAATCTTCAGAAATATGAGGGATTTGTAGCATAAAGAGGAACTCAGAGCGTTTGCAGTCTAAGTCTCTTTCTGCACATAGGTGTATGATTTTATTAAGGTATTACATACTGTTCTAGGAATAGGACAAGAGTTATACTGAGACAACCCTATCTTGGTAAAAGTACCGGATAATAAATCAGAGATCTCAATACTTCATCATAGACACTCTTATCGACCTTGGGCAGGTATTTAAGCTGGAAACCATTTTAGGCAGTTTCTGTGCCTTGTTACGATCTTCAACAGTCAGTTGGATCCCCATATGCAATTTCATCCTTCAGGCACAACAATAATCACAGCCTCCCACTTTGTTAAAGGTCTTTCATTTTAAAAGTTAAATACCTTAAAATTAGAGATCAGGTCAAATCAAATCTTTGTATTTTCCCCACCTATGCCTTGAGGTATGGGGGAGATTGAGTCAATCCACATCTTTGCATTAGGCTGTTAATTCCTCCAGAGCCTGACCTCAGACTTTAGGTTCAAATATTCCTGCACTTTGATAAATATCGGGTCCGAATCCAAATCTGGATCCCAAATCTGTGGTATAGGACCATCTGTACTTGAAAGCAACATTTTAAAGAAAGAGGAAAGCTAAGATCATGAATATTTCTATTTGAATACCGCATACAACAGATTTATGAACTTAAGCAGCTACTTTTTTTCTTTGTAAAATCAAAACTACCACAGGATTTCCCGTCCATATATACCATATGCTTTCTCCAACTTTGTTTAAAATTCTTAAAGTCTCAATATGCTGAAACTTCTGAGCATTTACTGGGGGGAGGGGGGTTTGCAAGCTTTATCTACTCTGTAAATTAGACTATAGTCAAGAATTAATTTTCGTATAGGAAAAATTATTTTATCTATTTATTTCTACAGTATGCTAATGACTGGTGAAAATACTGTATACAATGAAAGCCTTGGGTAAAAGCCTGAAATATGATTAATTCTCTTAAATGACAATGTGTTTATTTCAGTGTAACTAACTGTATATGTTGGGTCATGACACATGCAAAACCAAGTCCTGCAACCTGCCAGCACAGACTTTCCAGGACTTTCTGTGTCATTTAGAGACCAGTCAGAAGCATGACAAGCAAAACACCAACAACACCATAGGAAACATATAAATGTTTGCAAATTCATTTTATGGATTAATGACCCTACATATAAGAATTGACATTTCCAGGACAAATCACTTCTTTATCCTACAAGTATTTCAGCAGTTTTTGCTTATGCCAAAGCAGAGGCAAATTTTTCTTTCTTTAGATCAAACAAAATCTAAAATCTGGGAAGATTTAACAGTAAAATAAAAACAATGAGGATGTAAATGTTAACCATCTGCATTTGTTGCTGCTATTTCTTATGATGTGATATCTCCATCAATGGCATTATATTTTTACTTTTGTTATCTCTTACAACTTTTTAATCTATTATGGTTAATCATTGATAAACAAACACTTTGACTGACTTATAAAGTGGCAATCATCTCAACTAAATTTAACTGTGTAAAAGTCAAACACCTACTCTAAGCTGCTCGTGAAGGCTCCTTCTATAGATAGTGGTGACAGATTGGCATTTTCAGAGAGAGACTTATCCTACCTGTCTTACACACTTGTTTTAAGATGGAATTAATCACTCTTTGAAAGTACTTTTTTCTTTTTGTTTCCTGGACTGACTTCAGTAAAAAGTAACACACCTGTTTTGTTGGGAAAAAAAAAAAAAAAGAAAAGAAAAAAAATTCAAGCGATTACTTCAGGCCTTGATCTTGAATCCACACAGGTATTTGCTCTCATAGCTCCTCTAGGATGCAGAGAGTCTCCTCATAAAGACAGATGGGAAGAAGGAAGGTGGAGAGAGACAGCAGCACAGCCTTTATAATTAGGCTTGTCACCTGCCCCAACTCTTTGCCTTTGAGGCTGGTGAGAAGAAATGCTAAGGAGAGCCAAGACACAAGGGAATATCAGATTTGTTTTACTCTGTGTCGCTTTACCCAAAGGATCCATGGGGATTGCCACAGTTTCCCTCTCAATGGAATTCCAGTGACAGAAACATTTTTCAGGCTTTGGCAAGAGAAAAGGACTGGCCAATAGCTATTCTCCTTCAGCAGGAGCAAAGCAAAACCAGCATCTCTCTTTTTCACATGAGATCAGCTCCAGCACAACACAGGGAAGGACCACACACCAACCATTGCTTCAGGACATGAGCCTTAGGAGGCAAATCAACAAAAACTTCTAATACCCTTCAAATCATTCAAGTGAAAAGATGCTGATGCTGAAGAGGGAAGAAATATTCTCCTTGGCCTCTCTCCATTTGAAATTCTGCTACAGTGACAGTATCTGGATTAGACTCCAGGACAGTATTTCTGAAACAGCAGGAACCCTGCTTACTGCATCAGTTTTAAATTATAAGCCTTCCAGAGATGTCAACACCACTTTCCTGGAGACTTTCCTGAGATTAAAACATTGAGCTTTTCCCCTGAGCCTTCACAGAGTCATATGGATCCATCGGCCAGGGCCACCATTTGTATCGTGATTTGCCTATGTTGGGTCACTGCTACTTCTTCATTTCTGCTCTATAGTCAGCCTCACTCTTTGATGTTACTCAGTCACTATTTCCTTTCCCTTTACTTTTATCTCTGTCCTGGCACTCTTCCTTTAAGCATCCTCTCTACCAGATGGTCTCCATCTCTCCTTCAGAAGTGCCCAAAATATTCCTACTGCCTCCTCTTGATCTTCCCCCAGCAGCAAACCTCTTCATCCTACAGAGCTCAAATACCAATGGATTTCTCCTCCTTGCTTCTCTGCTTCTTTCTTGCACTTTGAAAAGGAATTCACTGGAAGCAGCTAACCTCCAATCCTCATTATGCACAATGCACTCATTTATAAGAGTTTACCCAGGAGAAACTGGGTGTACGCTGGTACAATTGCGTTTTTTCAAGTGGAAGCACATCTGATGTCTGTGTGCTGAACCAGAGCTCTAGTTTTTAAAACAGGAGCTCCAACTTTTTCATTTGGAAATCCATATGGATCCTTTAATCTGAAGGTCAAAATAGCTTTCATGAAAGATACTGAAAACAATGATACTTTATATTCACCAGCATAATTATATAAAGATGATTCAATATTATAGTATCATCAGAGGATTCAGCAAAGTGTCTGTATTGTGTATTTTTAAGACAGGGTTTAGAGAGTGTAAGATGAGGCTTCAGAAGTTTACAGAGAGAAAAAAAATCTTGTCACAATTTATATCTTCCTAATAGGTCACTGAAACTCTCAGGATAACAATTGCTTTTACTTGCAGTTGGCAGTGCACTATAATCAAGAATAAAGCTCTAGATATGTTTGTGGAAGTACAAGCACTTACTAAATGTAGCAGCATAATAATGTATTATATATTATACAAATACAGTGAGGTGGGATTTGTGTTTGTCTCTTTGCAAGAGAAAAAAGAACTCTGAAATGACCTTCTGTTCATAAGTTTCTTTGAAAAAGGCTTGGCCTGAAACCACTTCACTACTATTGATATAGTCTGTTTCTGTACATAAATCTTAAATGTAAGCATTGCTTCAAAAATAACTATGCAATCACAAAGCTTTACTTTTCAGATTCAATTGCCTTCAAATCCTTTACTGAAGTCCCCTTGGCACTGTCGCTTCAAAATCAGGATAATGCCGTATAGTGTTTCTCAGCTTCAGAAAAACAAAAGCCTTATTGAACAAATACGTGTGAAAATGCTGCAAACAAAACCATCTCTGCAGCCACCACCTGACTGGCTCATGGTGACCCTCCCTGGTGACCCGTGTGGGCTCAGTGCTCGACTCCTTGGCATGTCACAGCACTGCCCACTTCCACTGTCTTTGTCCTTAAAACTGTAGCAAAACACACATTTTCCTTTCAGAAACCTAACAGCAGGCTTTAGACATCAAGGAACAGCAAGGTGACCCAGGATTTCCATATGCAGGAAGCTGCTGATCAAATAGTATATCCTTTTTTAATCTGCTTCTTGGATCGTGAATATAGAGGAAACCTTGTGGTTCTGCTAATCCCTTAAGTCTGGGTTTTGTAAGGCGAGCTTACAACTCTCCCCCATCCTGGAAATGTAAAGGCAGTGTAAAACATCCAGTATTTACTATCTCATGCCTCATTCTGCTCTGAAAAAGGATGACTCAGGAATGTTTTCCTTTTTTCCACACATCGTCTTCCAGCATATCCTACACTTCCCCGTAGTTAAAATATTAGCTCAGGCCCATAGATCCCACGATTGCAGTAAGACAGCAGCACGCGCCAGTGTTTCTGTGGTCAGGTCTCAGATTTCCAAATCCATGAAACTGGAGTCACCCAGGAATTAGTTGCTGACTTTTGGGCCCTCACTGTTGGCAGGAGGCACAGGGGTAGTGCTGGTTCACAGCTCACTGCACCAAATAACCACCAACCAGCACAAGGTCCACTGAATGAGATTTGATTTTCTTTTCAGAAGGGTTCTCCCTTTGACTAATTTGCTGCAGCCTTATGTTTCACTTTGCTATCAAAGAGCCTTGGTAGTCTTGCAAAGTGCAAAGAATCTTACAAGAATATGTATTTTTGCTGTCAGGTGAGGTAAAGGGGATTTTCAGTTGTGAAGGGTTTATTTCAATATGTTTGCACTAAAAAGCAAGAACTATTGTCAATTCTATTTCTAGCTCATTAAGTCTATTTAAAAAGAATGTACAAATTATTAAGAAGCAACTTCATAAGCTACAGGATAAAAAACAACAAAATTGCTGTTTATAATAAATATGAAGAACTGTGAATCTGTAGTTCAAAGCACGACAAGTGAAAGAGACACCACATATCCAGCAAAGATGCTGATTCCCTCTGAAGCCTAAAAATACCAGCAGGGATGACAGTACAAACCAATAGTTGGGCTGAGGTACTGCAATTTTATCTCACCTTGGCCCCAGCTTTGTCCAGCATCCCTGTATCCACGAATTCAATGGTGTTTTTCCCACTCAGCTGTGCATTTCTAAACCCTTCATTTCTACAAGCCCAACCAGCAATGGTTAGTGAGAAACTCAAGTGTGCAAAACCAAGGGAGGTGGCCTCGACAGGGGCAGGGTGAGGAGGGCAGCCTTCACTTAGTGGTGGGACAGCTACAAACACCTGATGCTCCACACTTTCCAGCATGATGTGAAGCAGATGTCCAGGTCCTCACTGTTAGAAAGGGCAGATGCAGTGAATAAATGCTACAAATTGAGGTAGGGTCAGCTCTGCAATACAAGAGATCAGGTTAGACAGAGGCAGAAATAGTTTTTGCACAGATTAGAAGCAGATAAATGAGAGAGACAAGGAAGGAAAACACGCAGTATGGAAAGGAAGATAAGAAAGAAGCAGCTCATCTTATGTATGGGAACCAACTGCTGCATATGTATTTCCTACGCAATTTTAGTGACTATCCCAAAGTTATTAATCTGAAACATTTTGCAGGAAATGGACCATCTATTTAATTTAAAATGTTGTTTGGAACACTGCAGGATTTTCAGCTAATTCAGTTAACGTGCTGGACACTCAATCTGCAAAGCATAAGGGTTGTGGCCAAGATTTTGAATTTCACACAGATACAGATGTCTTAATTAGTTAAAAATGCATCTATGTATTCAATTTCAATCATTTATGTTTTCATGCTTAAGCATTTTTGTAAGATAACTGCTTACTGACAACAACAAACATAAATTACACATCCATGACTGTGGGCATGCAGTCATCCACTGCAATTAGTGATGTTAGGCCCAAAAATAAAGGGTATTTCTAATGGAGTTAATAGAAAAATAAATAACCTGTAAACTAAGGTGGATTCTTGTTCATAAATTAACACAGAATAAGCCAGTGGGAAATGCAACGTGTGCAGTTTTCACACATGGCAAAGGTTTGCTGGTGGTTGTGCCCATTACAAGGTGAAGGCTGTGTTACCAACAGGCACGTTTTCATCTGGCCCTAGACATAAAAATAACAGTAAAAATCAAACACAAACAGTTATTTTCTTCCTTTTGGGATTTGGCACATGTGCTATAACAGACATAGATGGAAACTTCTAAAATAAATTAAGGAACGTACTTGTCAGTTTATTAATCAAAGTTTACCTGCTTCACATTACACAGAGACAAATTAAACAAGCTACCATGGTACTCAGAAAACATCTGCTAACAAAGTCAGAAGTAATGATAAATAAACTTGAGTTCCCTTTGTGGTTGATTTCCATCCAGCTGCATTTAATTATAAAAGAGCTATCAAAGAAAGCTCCCCATTAGCAGCTAATTCAGAATGACTTCAGAAGAAAATCCCAGAGCCTCCAGTGATATCTCTCCAACAACTTTCTCATCTCTGCAAGTGATTGAGAAGAGCTGAATTAGACCAGTTTAGTGATCAGTTCTCCTCTAACTGCAGAGTTAAACGAAGATGATACATCTTTTCAGTACCTGTGATTGCCTGTTTTCAAAGCAGGACCTGTAAGTTCCAGCAGACTCTCTTGCAAGTAATCTCTGCCAAAAGCATCAGTGCCAGCCAGAAATACGGATAACCCTGAAAATTGCTGTATGCATTTTTTAAAGCAGAGCAGCTGCTGTTATCACAGAGAAAGAAAAAAATTTATTGCTACAAGTTTTTTAATAAAGTCTCTCTGATTTTGATATTTTTCACAATGAAATCGAAGATGTAGGCATTCATAAACATCTATCTCTGGTTTACAGCATTCAGGAATTTTTGTAGCTAGAGGTGTGTACAGTCCCAGACTTATGCTCTGAATCAGCATGGCCACAGCTATTATTTTTTTTACAAAAATAATTATTAATGAATTTATTAAAATATTAGATACTCTTTTAAATTCAATAAAATAAGGGAAAAAGCAAATACATCAGTCTTCTATTACTTCTTAAATTGATAAATTTTGGGAATTCTATGGCAACACATCTGTCAAACCATGGAAGTATGAGTTTTCCAATGCACCCACAACTACTAGGAATTTTTATAAAAATCCATAAAAGCCAGCAATAATTATGAACCCCCAGAGAGCTCTGTGTACACAGCTCAAGCAACTTGTAGAATATTCTTATTGGAAGGCTTGACAGGCAAGAAGGCAAAGTCATTCAAATCGTTGAATGAGTTTTCCTTTTTTTCTGTCTTACCCTTTTTCTTTAAGACAGAAGTGGGTGATTCTTCCCTGAATCCTAGCTGCTATCTGGCCAGCAAGCAAATATGAATCAAAAACCCGGTGTGCCAGATCTGCACAGCTGTATTTGTGCTCCCACAGCTCCCAGAGGAGCACACACCACATGTCAGTTACTTGACTTAGGGTGGGTTGCTGAGGTGTAAGTTAAAAGGGCAGCTGTACACTCTGGGAAATTTTCCAGATTCATTTTCTACCAATTGCTTTAACAACGCCACAAGCAGTGGTGAGGATGTAGAGATGCTGGGTAGCACAGGTAGAAAATAAGAAAACTTTTCCTACAGCTTATTCCTGATTCAGTCCCCAGGCTCTCTTGAAAAATCTGTAGGCACTTTATAGAGGTTTTTTTCTCTGCATGAATAAAGAGGTTGGCTCTGATTGTTGCTATTCTAAGAGGTTAAGGGGAGAAAAGAAATTATTATATATCCACACGGTAATCAACCAAGGTTTCATGTAACTATTGCCATTGATGTGGTTCTTACTGACTCTTCCAGAAAAGAGTTTATTGATGTACCTGGCCTAGAAGTTTGAGAGCCAAGGAAAGAAAATGATAACACGGTTTAACAAACCCTTTGTTTATGTAAACATCCATCCACAATCTGTGTCTGGTGGGGTGAACATACGGCTTTAATTTTACCCTTGGCACATGGATCAAACAATGTTGCCAATATCTATTGTTCTCCTCATAACAATATGCCTGGTGGTTTCAACATATCCTCTCCATTAGCTGGCTTCAGATCAAGCATTGCTGTGTATGTGCTTGTGTCTTCATAAAACTGGAAGATGGAGGGGTTTTTCCTTCTTTGTACCAAATGTGTAAGAAGGAACACAGTTGAGAATGGTGATCAACCGTCCCCATGAGTCATGAGAACAGCTCCCTTCGGAACACAGGGCAGAGCTGACACTGGCTGAGAAGAAGGGGTTGGATTGGTTTTAAAAGCCCGTGGCCATATAGCTTAGTTTTTTTAAAAACCAGAGGAAGTGGTGAGTCAGATCTTTATCCCATTTTATCCAGGCTTTAGCTAACCTTTCTGGATTTGGTCCATCTTTGATCTATGCTAGGCTTGCTCTGGAGCAGAAACACACTAGGTAGCTGGGAGAATGGCAGCTGGGATTGCTTTTCCTTGGTTTTTTTCCCCCTTAATTTCTTCAGTTTCACTTCCTCTCCATTTGTTGCAGAAGACCACGATAATACTCTTTTTCTTTAACAAATATGCAGCTTCTGTAGAAGCAATGTAAAGAGGGAGATGGGGATCTGGGGATCTGGGGAATGGCATGAGGACAAACCCCAGATGGACTCCGTGAGCCAGAGGAGCTTGTCATCTCCATGCTAATCTTCTCAGCTCCTGCCTTGGCCTCTGGATCAGCATCACTGCTTTCTTATGTTTCCAACAGCAATCAAACTTGACATTTCTCCTCTACATTGTGCTTCGTTTCAGTCTGTACTTCCAATCGTTTGATCCAAAAATCACTGAAGTCATTGGAAAAAATTTTAGTGCTTTGAATATACTTTGGATATGGCACCTTCTTTTCACCTGATCACTAACACCTGATTTCTACTTAATAAATTAGTGAGAAAATAGAGCCTTTTGATTTCACGTGCCATTTTCACAATAACAGAGAAAACCTCCCTGAACTAAAGTGTCACTAGTAAAGATAACACCCATATTTGAGCCGTTTAGGGAATTTACTCTTTCTCTGGTGATTTCTTTCATCCAGTACTTTTTGCTTTTGAAAGCTGAAAGATGATGTTTAAGTGGCTGGGAAGGGTTGATAGTGCCTTAACCATTTGTCCTGCCTGGAGCAGAAGCTGTTGCTGTGGGAGGCAGTGGTCTCACAGCCCAGGGTGTCCTGGTGTCCTACACGTAGCATAAAAGGATGAGTGAAATCTTGTGGGAGCACCGGAAGGAGGCAGCTCTGGGAGATAACACCATGGTGATTAGCATCACCCAAAATAGGGCTCTGCAGGCCTTTTTTTTCCCCAGGCTCTCATGACACTCCTCCTCACTGGAAGTAGTAATCTTGAAAAGCTTCAGTTTCTATTCAGTATTTCTGTTTTCTAACTACTGCACCATTTCTCACTTCCCTGTTTCTCCCCAATTTCAACGTTTTACCTTCTAAATATGCTGAATCTAAGCCCAGAGCTCTGAATGATTTCACTGACCCTGCAGTTCTGCACACCAGCACAGATACATATCCTTTTGGTTTACTTTTATCTATTCTACTTTCACTTCTCCCTCACATTTGCAAGTAGAGAGCAACTGCAAGGCTTGCTGTGCATCCCAGGCTACAATTCAAGAGTTTAAGAAGAATTAGTCTGGATGCTGCTTGTGCACTCATATATATTCAAGCACAGCTTTCGGGCTCATCACTACACTTGTGTTTCAGCCTGTTCTCGACTGTCAGAGCGATAACATTTCTATATAAACTCATTCATTAAGACTATCAGAATGTAATTAACTCTTTTGTGCAGAACGAATGCAGGTTTCCCCCTGTAATGGCATGGCAGGAGAAAGAAGAAAGGGAGTAGAAGAGCCCGTCTTTTATTTTTGGAATGACTGTTTTGCTCAGAAAGCTGTGGCAGTTCTAGAATTACTGGAAAGCCTAAAACTAACATCCAAGTCGTAATATCTGAATCCATCAAGCAGCAGAATCCTTCCCTGAATGCATCAGATAGTTTCTATGTTTTTTCTATATTTTTTAGTTTAAACTAAAACTAGGGAATTATTACCCCTAAAAGCACACACAGAAGGTGGGGAGACTGGGAGTCAGAACAGACATGTATGATTTAAGACTTATCTGGAAAAAATCAGTGTATTAACTTTGAAATTTTCTAATACCACTGATTTATTTATTATGGAATTAATTACCTTGCTTGAAGTGGTAGTCATTGACACATGATATTTTGTTTAATTCTCTATTGTGCATAAAAATGCAATATATTGAAATATAAATTGTGGCTGTTATTGCTATAAATACCAATTTAATCAAGGGGTTGGACAAATGTAACTACAGACTGATTACTTTCTTTTGCCAGTATTTTATGTTAGGACTTTGTCAATTTTACTATCAGTTTGGTTTCATACTGAGATGGCAAATTATCCTCATAAAAATCCTGTTGTCCCAAATCCATGCAGTTAGTTTCAAAAATGTTTAATCCATGTGACATAAAGCATAGAACATAATTTGATGGGGATCGCAGTGAAAATCAAGAGCACAGCTGTCAACACAAACACATGGGTCAAGCAGCAGAATTGCTACAGGGTTACTACAGGGTTGTGTTTCACTTGGTTCTCCTGTTTATGTCCAACTTACCCTCAGCAGTTACTGGAGCTCTGCTTGTGTGGATTTGAAGTGTGGAAAGAGGTTTCTAACCAGACATCCACAGTGAACTCCCAAAGAAACCTGCTAGTGAGGGAATTAAAGCTGTATTAAGCCAAAATGAAGCAAAGGCTGGCATATAATTAACATAACACTGTCAAAGAGAGCTCATAGTTTAATTTTAGTGAGGAAAATATGGTATCTCAGATACCATGATATGGGTGTTTGTTCACAGCCACTGTACCTGTCAACTATTATTATCCTGATGCTGCCGTGTTCCCTGAACTGTTTTGATTCCTTAACAAGAAGAGAATTTTCTCTGATGTGCCATCTGTAAGGCATAGTTTACCAAAGGAAAACTTTATCTCAAATTTTTAATAATTTTCTGTCAATTCCAATAAAATCAGATATATTTTTATAATACTTACAAAATAATAGCAAATGTGACTCACCACATGTGCCACTATTTCTTTTGATATTCTTCTTCTCCCACTGACTTTTCGTTCCAGCATAAAATGCAATTTAAATGTCAACTTGAACTAAAAAAGTTACTTTCCTGGGGAGATCGCTGATATCTCATGCAATCTCAAATAATTCTACTTCCTTCCACTCCTTTACCTATTTTCTTCTGTTTTAGTCTCTCATTTTGCAGGTTCTAAAATCAACAAAAGGTGGAAGAGAAAAAGTAATGCAGTTTGTTTACATAATAAATGACAGGACAAATCATAGAACCACAGAATGGTCTGGGTTGGAAGGGACCTTAAAACTCATCTCCTTCCAACTCCCTGCCATGGGCAGGGACACCTTCCACTATCCCAGGTTGCTCCAAGCCCCATCCAACCTGGCCTTGGACACTTCCAGGAATAAGACATCCACAGCTTCTCTGGGTGACTTGTTCTAATGCCTTACCACCTCATTTCTTCCTAATATCTAATCTAAATAGACAAAAAATATATCATCTAAAAGGACAAAATATCCTTTAATGCCCAGAAAAGAGTTAGTTCCAAACCATTGCAGGGTCCAAAGTTCATATATTGATTCCACCAGTGCATGCAGAAGGTTTAGGGTGTCTTTAGCAAGGCCATTGCAAGCTCCATAAATTGAGGAGTAGAAACCAAGGGGAAAAATGGTTGGAATAGAAAAAATATGAAGTATATTTATTTTAGCATCCTTTTGCCAATCAAGCATATAGGCAGCACAGGGCTTGTCCACACAGGAAGTGCAGGTCTGCTTTACTCTGTCAGGAGACATTTTGCTTGGGAAATTCATTAAAGGTAGAGAGTGTTTAGAGTTTTATGTTTTGGATTTACCTGAGACTTTCAGGTTCCCCTGAGAAAGCTGCCATCCATATAAACAACATCCACATACTCATTCTCCACAAAGTTGTTTTTCCTTGGGGAAACACCACAGTTTGGGTTCTCCCTCTGGGACGTGGCAAAGGAGACTTTTCCAGCTCAAACTCACCATCATATAGTCAGAAAACAGTGATGGCAACCAACATCCCTGCCAGAGTTCAAATCCCTTCTTTTACTGCTGAATTTGTACACATCATTTCACTCCCATAAAAATGTCTTAATTCATGAGGCCAGAGACTTGTCATGATTTTTCTTGCCTAAAGATCACTTTTCCCTTGAAATTCCTGGGAAGACTGGTGAATGTCATTCTCAAGTTCCTGTAACACTGCACAACAGGCATGGGAAAGCTGGGAAAAACAGCTTTGTTGACATCAGTTAGACGTCAAAAAGTTTAGTGCTGAGATTAAACCCTAATCTCTGTGTTTTAGTTCCTAATATCCAACACTACTAGTGCTCACCAATTTTGTGAGTTTGTGAGAATACACAGGAAAGTCTGAGACAACTATTTCCTCCATTACTGCCATCATAGAAATAACCTGGACTGTTCCACTCCAGAAGAAATAAGGATTATGGTATTACAGCACAGTGAGGACTCACTGCTGCCTGACTTAGAAGGGATGGAGATGTTTTAGACTAAATGCAAATTTGAAGTTTGATATGTCAAACACACCAAAAGCACCACAAAATGGAGGAAGCAGGCTCAGGTTCAAAAGAAACTCAAAACTCACCTGGAATTGCGATGGGAAACAGTTGCTGGAAAAGCCAACTGGAAAAATGCCTTCAACAGAATTCTCAGTCAACCTGCCTGGGCATTTCATCCAGTTTGAATACAGAGTTTTGTTACAGACAGAAAAGGTTCAGCTGTGCCACAGATTTCTAGGGTCTCGATGGTATCTCCAGCAATGGACAAGACCTTCATAAAGACATGTGCCACATGAGATTTTTGAAGTGTTTTCTAGTGCAAATATGGAAAATAGGGGCTAGAGTCAAGTCTGTCAACTCACACTGACTTCAAGGACCATTTGCACAACCCAAAACTCATTCTTCCTTTCTTTTTCTGAAAATTTGTGTATCATCCACCATAGTTACCCAGCTTTTGCAGCAAACAGGCGAGGACCTTGTCAGCTTCTGGTTTGGATTCATCCCTGCAGACAAACATATCCTCTGCAGTGAATGGGCAAGGATCCTTCAGCAAAAAAACAGGCTTTTAGCTACATTTTATTACTAATTATCTGCCTGTCAGTTCAATAAAGATAGATATATTTAAGGTGTCTTAGTTCTACTTAATCGAGAGCTGTAAAATAGACTCCACCTCTGTGTTAAGACTCTGGATACTGATTAGTTTTGCAAAAACATCTAAATTAATGCAGTGTGTTGAAGCTTCAGGAGAGAGTGATTTGACAAAATGAGCAATGTGCATGTTCATGAAGCTCGTCTTTCCTCTTTCAACGTGGCCACGGATCTTTCTGTCCTGTCTTACCACACTTCTGTCCCAAGTCACTGCTACTAGAAATGACAGAAAGAAAAACAGAATTTCTGTGGCCTTGTTTCAAGGAGTAAAGGTTTAAATTGCAAAAGAAGAGATAATTAGCACAACTGCAGCAGCAATAAGTGGATTTCATTCACCCACTTAAAAAAAAAATAACTAAAAAAAATGACAGACAAAACCCCACCATCAGCTGCATGGAGGTAGAGCAGGTCCAGCTCCCTAAAGCACTGCTCTCAGGTTGGTAACTCTGCTGCTTTGATGATCATGTCGAGAAATCAGACAAACAGCATTAAACTAAACCCAATATCAAACTATCAGGCACACATTCCATGCACCATCACAGGCTGCTCAAGAGGGAAGCTCTCCTGCACTCCCTGTATTTTCCAGGAGTTCATAGAGTTTCTCTGCTCCACGGACAGATGAAGAGCACCTCATATCGCCTGTATTTACCTCACAGAGGTGTTGGAGGCTGTAATTAATTACTGTTTGTAGAAGCCATTGAGATTGTTAGAGAAAGGCACTAGAGAGCGAGTGGTGTTATAAATTATTACACTTGAAAATGTTCAAACTCTTCAGCTTTCCACTACTCGCCTTCTCACAAACTTGAAGCATTTCCTTTTCTCCTCCTGGAATAAAATTTGCCCTCTTGACATGCACAAACCGTTAGAGAGGCTGTGCTTACAAGCACCTCATAGTATTTTCTCAAGTTTATTTTGACATTGACTTTTAATCAACGTGATGATGATTGAAAAAGCTGGTCCAATGTTTCACTAAAAAGGAATATTAAAAGTGCATTGATTGTGTCTGCAAAGATATGCAATTAAAAAGTATAAGTGCTGTTATTTAACACTTGACTTTACTTGTTTTGAACTCTCATGGCCCTGTTGTGTACGTGGTTAAATGTGCAATGCTGTGTGTTTCAAGTAACTTGGCTGTAAGCAATTTTATATTTTAATGAAAATAATTACAGTTTGAGTAATATGAAGTGTATCTGAAGTATAACCCCTGATGCTACTTCCCCAGAATTAGCTGTGATATAAATTATCATGATTTATTACAGTTACTCTGTGCTTTATGTGTTTATAGGGGATCCTGGCTAGCAATGATGATTCTTAACTAACAAAGAATTGCATTTCAAAAGCAATTTTTTCTTGGATCTCATCTGTAATTCTTCCACAAAAGTGATAAGATTTAACTATGCTGCAGTATGTGCTATTGCAAAGATGGCATTATTGTGCTGTCATTTTGACAGCTTACTTTAATTTACACCATTTAATGGATGAATACATTTATTTAAAAAAATCTGGTGTTATTCTTTCTTAATATACCATATGCCATCGATCCCACATGCACTTCTTTGCATAAGCACACCAAATTATACAGTAGTATAAAGCAACCTATGTGTCATGTACAACCTCTCCTTTGAGTGACACATCATAAGCTGAGGTCCTCTCTGTTCTTCAAGGATTCTGTGGATCCTGTGACATTTCTGAGCCTCGAGCTGAAATATGTTACATGATACAGGATGTCCCAACTGGCATCTGTCCACCTCAGAGATGGGCACTTTTCAAATACACTGTACGAAAATAAATTTATGAAAGTCATTTGCCTCGCTAGAAGCAGCAGTATAGGAAATATAAAGATTGTTGTAATTACACTACTGTGAAGGCCAGGATCTGCAGCAGCTGGTTTCAGTTGCAACCACTATTTTAAACTACTTGGTCAAATGAAATCTCTTCCAGCTCTCCACAGGTTTTGCCAGTAAGTACTCATCAGTAGGGGCACAGGTTAGACAATAATTCCCTTTGCCTTCTTTTTGGAAGGGCAATATGACCATTCCTCTGTCACAGGAGTTTTAGGGTCACCTCCAAAAGAGAGAATACACCACTTTGATCCAGGCTTGTCCACCCCTCTCTCATAAATGTACATCTCAGCTCAGTAAACATCAGTTCAATAGAGCTCCCCCATCCAAGTTTCTTTACTCAGAGAATCCTTCCTAAAGGATTCAGATACTCAATCCATCAAGGCTCAGTAGGATGGGGCTTGGAGCAGCCTGGTCTAGTGGAAGATGTCCCTGCCCATGGCAGGGGGCTGAAACTAAATGGTCTTTAAGGTCCCTTCCAAAACAAACTCTTCCATGATTATATGGCTGTACCCACTTAACAAACTACTCAGACAATGGCACTAAGCTCAAGAGAGCAAACTCTCCTTCTCAGGAGGACCCATCACCCCAAGAAAACATCCACACAGCTTCCATGTCCCACCTGGTTTTTATCTGCCTTGCTTGGTTCTGTCAGCAAAAAACTTCTGTCAATGTGCTCAGCAGAGCCTGCAATCCTGGCCCAGGAATAATCTCTGAAGACTTCAGAAAATCTGCTGTGGGACGTTATCTCAGTAGAGGAAAATTTCATTTGGGAAGCAGCCCAATTTAAGAAAACAATTTCATGACAGCGTGGAAAGCAAGCTGATGATACTCCAAGAACTTAGCTTTATTTGGTAGGCTTTTGTCCACTTTCCAAGGACATCTAAGAGTTAAATAATTTAAAACTATTAAAAAACCAAAAAAAGATAGACTAGTCATTCCATTTTCCTGTTACAAATATTATTTTTGGACAGAAATGCTGCAAATAAAAATGCAATATGAGCTAAAGATTTTAAGCAGGAGGTATCCAAGGTTGAAAGGGATTCTGTTGACGTGAACTGAAGAAATACAACATACCTTTATACTTACTTAGCTCTTTGATGTTATACATGATACCCAGTATGGCGTTACAACCAACTTTACATGTCATAAAAAGGCAGAGATGCCATGTGGAGTGAACCTGCAGTGAATTAATGCCTCTGTCAAGGTGTATCCTGAAATGTGTTATGCCATCCTTACTTCAAATTCCAGTTCACACATTCCCTGAAACTCACACGACAATTCACAAGAATATGCAAATGTTCCAGCAAAACCAGGAAAGAGTTTATTTTAAATACCATCCCATCAGTAGATTTGAAATAAGAAATCACATGAGATATTTAGAAAATTAAGTGCTTTTTAATAAATGTTAATTATTGTGGAAAAACATCTTTTTCATGTTATTTAAGACAGTAAGATTCGGGTTTAGAACCTTCATATAAACTTTCTACAGGCACCTGAAAGGAGGTTGTTGTGAGTTGGGCTCAGTTTCTTTTCCAAGGTAACAAGGGGAGACAACTTCAAATCTTCAAGTTGTACCAGGTGGGGTTTAGCTTAGACATTGGGAAATTTTTTTCATGGAAAGGGTCGAAAAGTATTTTAAAACGCTGCCAAGGAAAGTGTTGGAATCACCATCCCTAGAGTTCTCAAAAAATGTGTCAATACGGCACTTGAGGACATGGCTTAATGATGATCTTAAAGGTCTTTTCCAACCTTAATGATTCCAAGTTCCCATGGTTTTACCTGTGTCTCAAATGAAAAAATGTTAGGAGTATTGTATGACCAGAAATGAGGTATTTGTACATAACAGAGCAGCAAATGCTGACAAGTGACACTTCCTGCACCTACTGAAAATTATTGAAATTTTAAATTATTTTCAGGTGCTATGAAGAAACCTGCAGATCATTGAACAACAAGTCAAAGAACTGACAAAAGCAATTTTTTTTGTTCTTACACATTAGTTTGTGGTCACTTCAGGTAGAAAAATATCAGAGCTAAACAAATGTAAAAAGAAAGCAGCCAATGTTATTTGTTAAGAAAGGATTTTTGTTTAAAACAGTTATTCATTTATTTTTTGTAGAACACACCTCTGAGACATGATTTAACATTTACTTTGGGCTTTGGGGAGTAGAGAAGTTGTACCTTTTAAATCTCTAGCAGATATCCCAGAGTGTAGAAGGGGCAATGAAGACCTTCCTCCTCCAGTGTGAAAGAGATGAAACTCAGCCCCTTGACCCATGTGATACTGGATAACCCTCTGCAGTGTCAAGCAATGGATCATCTTACCTGCTGCAAAACAGATCTTCATGTGTGTGGAAAGGACACTTGCTTATGTGTGAGACAGAGCTTCTATTATCCTACTTATCCTACAGAAGGAAATCAAAATTAAACAAAACAAACCCACAAACAAAACCTGCCAAACAAACAAAAAAAGCCCCCAAACCTGAAACAGAACAAAGAGAAACTTTGCAGGAAATTGAACTCAAAACCCAAAATATTTCTCAAACCACCCTTGATAAAGTATGTCTAGTTGCTTCCACCCCTCTTTCAGGGTAGAAATGGAGTTCTGAAAAAATGCAGCAGAACTTAGGGGCCCTGATGGAAATGAGAGTCTCTAGACATTAGGAAAAGCATTGGAACAGATTGGTATTGTATCATATTTGTTTCTGATAGATTTAGTTGGTCAGCTCTCTTCCTCCTTCCATGCAACACACGCACACTGATCTATAGCACACACATATGGACACCAGCATAGAGGCAGCAAATGCCAGATCAGATATAGAAAGAGCAAATTTAAGAGGTTATAAATGTCTTTTCATAGTAGTATATATTCAAAACTGTCACTAATGTCCACAGACTAAATAAGAACATTTTTCTTCTCTCTTATGTGACCATAACACAACAAAAGAAAATAATTTCAGTTCAACTTAGTAATGTCTTTGCTGCACTGTTAAAAGGCGATTAAATGGCAAAACAACTTTCATTTTAAATCTCTAAGGAGAGCCATTTCCATAGCGAAAATGAGTCAAAAAGGTTCTTTCCTGCCAGGGGGTCATAAAAAAGTGAAGTGTTTTCAGGCGGGAGGAGGACAGGGATATTGTTGGTAACACACATCCTGAATATCACATCAAGAAAGAGATTGAAGTCTTGTGAAATCAGTGCTGTATCACCTCTACAGCTGTGTCCAGCCCCCCATTCATGGTCTTAAACACAAGTCTAGCTTTATGTATCTGCCACAGAAGCATTTTGTTCAAAGAGATGCTGAGATTCGCTTTATCAGATAATGCTCCAGTCCTGTCTAATGTGGCACACGAAGAAAGAGATACTTCCCTCAAAACATTCCAAATTTATGCCACCCACATAATGCAGTCATTACTTAGCCATCCTGAAAGACAAAACTGTGTGTGGCTCTCACGTACTGCAGAACATCCCTGTCCCTCGTGCTGCCGGTGGGAGCCTGGGGAGGAATCGCCCCATCAGCTGCTGCCAGGCTGCCAAAGGCAGAGAGATGGATTTCCCCGAGGCCTTCCTTCCCTTCTCAGCCCAGAGCTCAGCTCAATGAGTGTTCTTTGAGTGTTCATCTCAGTGGAAAACCTGGCCACAAGATTTAGAATCAAAGGCAATGAGTTACAAACCCTGCCGAAAATCTGGCACTCGCTGAGATGTCTGAGTACTTCTGGTCAAAATATGTCCAAAATCCCCTAAAATATACAATTGCTTTTCATAATCAGCAGCACTTGCTCACACAAATAGTTTTGTTGACTACAGCAACAGCAAACACTATTTTTTTCTGACACTGGGAAGGACTTCTGAGACCTAGAAGACAACAATAGCAAAAATATTACTAAGACAGAGCTATCTTTGTCCAGCCATTAAGATTGTATGTATGTATGTATCCAGCTTCAGTGGATACCAACCAGAATCAGTGTTAGTTCTCTAAATATTTCTGCATCACCTCATTAGTATATGGGAGCAAAAGGTGAACTTGTATTCCTTGGAAAACATAAAGAACCAAAGAGATGGTAAAGATGGAGATTTCATTGTAAACGATCTTTAAGGTTTTTTCCAACCTAAACCATCCTATGATAACAACAGATTTGCAAAGCACTACACAGTGACACAGTGCCTGGGAGAAGATAATCAGATTATTGCTTTATGACTTTTAGGTTTTTCTCAGTCTCAAAAAGCAGTCATACAGTTGAGATTCTCAATATTTGATTTTGGGGACTGCTCTGGGATGGTCCCTTATGAAGGGATCAGCTCTATAATGTATCAGTTAATGGACCAGGGTGCACCATCAGCTGATGACACACACATTTCAAGTCAAACCTCTGCTTCAGCATTTGCTTATAAAGCCCTTTTGAACATATGCTCGGGGTCCTGGCTTAGACCAGACAGAGCAGTCTTACAAGATTTTCTTAAAGTATTGCCCAGCCTTGGAAATCCAGCTGAGTGTCTTGGATTCTTCTCATAAAGTGAAAAGGGCCATGTGTCTTGTAAAGACCAGCCCCAAGGGAACTGAGGTAAAGTATTTTTGTAGCCTTAACACAAATTTTCCTTGTGTTTATGGCTTCATTATTTTAGTGGGTGTGTTATTTCAGTGTGTTTTTCAGCTACTTATTTTCTATCTTCTTTACTGTTCTTTTTTTTTTTCCTGCCTATTTTAAATCAAGAAAATGGACTCAACAGATGATGCAGAAGTCTTTATAGCAGAGCTACTGGTTTTTTACATTTCTGTTTCCTGAAACTCGAAGAATCGTGGCTTAAGATGCTCAAAGAATATTTCTGTTAACATAATATTGAAGTTACTGTCGATGTCTGGCCAATGTAAAAGCTCCCCATAAGAACAGAGGTGGAAATTTCAGGCATCTATATTCTGTTAAGTGCAGTTAAAGAGTTAGACAAAAGGAATTAAAGTAACACAACTGAGAACAAAAAAATTGTTTCTGATTAGCAGGAAAACCCAGGATTAGGATGTGGTTGCTCTGTAATTGCAAAATCTGATCTCCAGTAGTATCTGGCAGAGTAACAGGAAAAAAGGCAGTGGAAGAACTGAAAACTAACACTAAGCTCTTTTGAGGTAAAATAATCTAAAATACTGCTCTCCATACCTATGGATCTAGTCCCTACCTTGGGAGAGACCTACCTCTGTAGGGACCTGTTGATACTGGCAGGACAGAGGTGGTCTAGCAACCTTTTCTAGGCTGCCCAGTGTGTTTTTCACTTAAGTGTCCTTTTTTCTTGGTGCCAAAGGTTGCTGAACCAGTGCAGCTTCAGCTGAAATGCGCAGACAGCAGCTATTGATCAAGCACAGCTAAAGTGATGACCCATGCAAATTGTCAGTTTATTAATTATCACTTTTACTTTACCTGATGTGTACTCACTTGCCATATCTGCTTTACTAGGAGCTTGTTTACCTAATTAGCAGTAATTTGCATTTTAACTAAGCCTGTAAGTTCCCTATAAAGTCTTTTCTTAGGGACTCCAGTGATCACCAAGTTGTTGGTCAAAGTTTTGATAAGAAGTAATGTTTCAGTAAATTCTACAAGCCATCACCCTGAGGCAAAGTAATCTCATGGCAGGGATGACTGAGTAAAATAATAGGAAGTATGAAGCTTTTCTCAGACTTAGGGTCAAATCCTTTACAAGACATGAAGTTAAGTTCTCATTTTCATTTTTCTTTTTTTTTTTTTAATTAGTCATAGATTTTTGTTCTGTGCCAGGGAAAAAAAAAAAAAAAAAGAAATACCAAAATATCAAGACAAAAGGCTATTCTTGGATTTATGACACGAGAAAATCCATGAAGGAAAGGAGACCTCATGAGAAAGCCTGTTTTCACAACATTTTTACATAGCTTTCAAAGCATATGCAGTGGCAGAAAAAGGTACATCAAGCTCACAAAACAAAATGTACCATAACATGAGGAGTTACTTTGCTTACTGAGTCAAAATAGCCAACATGATGCATTAAAACCTGGCAGGGCCCTTAAATTCCTGTCCCATGATGTGCAGGCTGCATCTTCAGTGAGGGCTTGTGAACATTGAGTTGTCCAGTGCTCAGGTCTTTCAGCTGGAAGTTACTCAAACACTCTCTTAATTTCATTCAAATATATTAAAAGTAGGATGGAGAGGTGGTACAGGCAGAGGAAAAGTTCAAGGCAACAGGCAGAAGTAAGCTCAAAGTGGAGCAGATAAGCACATTTTTAATGTTTTGCTGTTTCAAACAAAGCAACAATTGGGGAAAATTAAAAAGATGTAATAGATTTAATACAAAAACCAGTTTGGTAGGAAACACAAATACATGGCTGACTCAACTGAAAGCAGGTAAGTGTCAAGGAATACTGCTCTACTCGGTTATTTTAAGGGGCAACTGATGCCCCTTTTTCCTTCACTCAAAAGTGTTCAACATGACTGAATTTGCCAAGGACATGACTGGACTCATCACTGACCAAATAAATGCACCCAAACAATATCATTGAAATTAATTAAGAATTTAAACTCTATTACTCATCATTTATTTGTGGTTAAATTTCCTTTATTTCTTTATGGGTTTGGCATTTCAGAGAACGTTGGAGTTTAAAATTCTCCTGTCACACAGGACTATACATTGCACTCAACCTATGTCATGTTATTTGTGCTGAAAGTCCTCAACCTTTATGAAATAACACAGTTCTTACAGCCCCTTTTGATTAGACAGTCTTTGTCGAGTGAGATCCAATTAGTGGAAAACTAGGAAAGATATAGTAAAACACTGATCATTGGCAAAATTGAAATGGCAACCAAAGGTACCTTCTGCAAATGCTGTGTACTATGGTTATAAAACTTGGATCCTATGGAGACCAGCCCTAGGTGTGAGCAGGAGAGCCCAGCACTGGCTATAAATGAGTTTGGATCTGGCCATTGATCAGGAGAGACTTTAGCATCCTTTCCTTTACCAAGAGATCTTCTGAGCCTGTTTTCATGTCTAATATGGGGTGCCATTCAGCCGTGTGGGGCAGCAGCCTCATAAAAGTGGATATGGGTGTTATTTTCACACAGTCATGCAATAATTTTCCTAAAAAAGCACTAATGAGAGGAACTGTTCCTCATTGTGGTCTAACAATTTATCAAAGGGTTAAAATATTGATGGTTACCTATGATACAACATAGCTTGATGTGTTTCATCAAGCATGTGGTTCTCACTTCAGTTCCAGAATACTTCTCTGAAAAGTATAAACAGAAAAAAAAAACCTTAATGGTTACTAAAACATAAAATATATTTAAATAAAACCAAACGGCAAAGAATTTTTTTATCATTAGTACAATAGAAAATTAAACATCAAACTTTAACCAAATCATGCCATTTACTTCTGTGGCAGCAAAATGAGTTTATTATTTCACTATTTCATCTCACCTTGTGTCATTAAAATATAGGACACAAGTAGTAAAACACAAAGTAAATATGCACATATCTTTACACCATGTAGGGCAGCTATAAATCTTACTCTTTGATAACAGCTGTACTACAGCAATCATTTGAGTAGTGCAGCTGCCACAACAATATCAAATTTTATAGTTAAAAAGCAGTCAAAACTTTAATGGTACAGTGGAGGTAGATATATATTGTGCTATAAATAAACATTATCTAATGAAGAAATGAAACATGTTTATTTTTCCTTGACATATCGTTCAATATCATATATCTTTGCTCCTGCAAGCTGCTATAATAGCAGCCATTATACTTCAGCATGTATAACAACAAAGTCTGTAGTTGGGCTAATTATGTTGGATTTAAATGAGGGATGGGAGAACTTCAGACAATGTGGCCTTGCAAGCAAGGCTTTCATTTCAATAAAGCAGTATCTTGGAATTTTATCATAGTTCACATGTGCTGGCAGAGGTTCTGAAGAGGCTGGGAATGCAGTGAGAAACGAGTGGGTTTTCCCGTTAGATGATGACTTGTGCTGTGTTTGTGTGACATGGGGTAATTGATCTGGTGAGCAGGAGACCATGAGAACTGGTGATCTGGTTCAGACAAAAAAAGTCTCTGCTGTGTTACACAAATCCACGACAAACCTCTGAAAGAACACAAGAACACACGTCTAGTAGAGGCAGGTTCATCTCCTTCCCAAGGCAATAATGTGCCTCAAACATGGTTTCCATTAATTTATTGAGGTTTCTGGGATTACTTGTATGCTCACAGCCTAGGGATGCACTGACAGAGCACTGACAGCACCTATGGAGATGTTCACCCACACGAAGGGGGGATGAGGGCATGGAAGAGATCTCTACAATCTAGAAATATCTGATTTTGAAGACTTCACAGAACACAACTCATCGTGCTGCATAAGGAAGGGCCACAAAAGTCCAGGAGTAAGTTTCTGAAATGTTTTCACTTCAGTCCAGAGTGAGCTTCTGAAAGACACCTCCCAGTCCCTTCTACCCATCACTCTGCAAAGAGTTGTCTGGAAACCATCCCTGGGTGTCCTTTGAATTGCACTAAAATGCTGGTGCACACTAAGGCAGACACAACACAATCTGATCAGTGCCAGGGAGTCTGTCCATGGGAAAACATCAATTTCAACCCAAGGCTAGCCCCAAAAAGTAATTGTGGTAGATTTGAGGTCCTTAACATCAGCTACTCTTCAGATCCATACCCACTGCTCCACTGCTCTCTAGAATCATTAAGGTTGGAAAAGACCTCTAATATAATCAAGTCCAGCCATCAACTCAGATATCCTGGGTTCCTGCAACACCAGGAAAACTGACAAATAAAATTCATTACCTCCATTCTAAAAATCCTCTTTGGGAAGCTGTGATTCCTCTCCTCACATCATAAAAATGATGCTGTAAGCATCCCTGCCAGAAGGGAGATTACCATCTTGCCTGGAGTTTGCCTTCTGTTCAGTGTGGGTTCCTCTGAAGGTGACACATGAACATCCTGGTGGGAATTGCAGCAACCCAGGAGATCTCTCCATTGGAGATCATATCCTTCACAAGCAGCTTATTGCAGTTAAACTTTGCATGTGCCCACATCAGAGATTCTCAGGGTGCTTTATCTTGCCATCCACAGTGTATTTATCCAAAAAAAACCCCAGGAAATGCTATAAAATAAACCAAACAACTGTTAGCAGAAGATGACAAATCCTAGATACCTTTTTGTTACGTTGCAACCTATACAATTTACTTCATGTTTGCAAAAAAATTGCTGCAAAAAATTATTAAATCCTGGCATTTAGAGAAGCTCTAGAAATTACTCACTCCCATGGAATTCTGCATGACAAATTAAGACTATGCTTTGATTCCTAATAAATGTAGTTAGAGCAGAGTTTCATAAACATTCTTGAGATTTCTTCTGTAACTGCTTTATTTTGGCTCCCCACTTTTCCTGCTTAAACAAATGGAAAGGTTGGCCGATATTGTCAAAATACAGCAGTTCCTATGAACTGGAGTCATTTATTAATGTAATTTATTAAGCCTGCATTGTAAAACATAAAATCATATTTTTACTGGGGGAACCACACACACTAAAGAAAAAACAAAAAAAAATAACACAAAAATCTCATTATCCCAAGCTAAGAATATTTTCTTCTAAAAGTCAAATTGTTGCAATTGTGGATCTGTAAAAGTAAGATTATGTGCTTCCAGAACTGGCCTTTCAGAGGCCAACAGGGTAAATTTTAATGAACCGTGCAATGTTGGGCAAGAACAGAACAGATGTTTGCACAGCCATCAGGTAGACCTTTGTTTATACAAATGCATGACAGTAGATAATACCTAATACCTTTCTCATGGCTTAAAATAACCTTCCCACTAAAAATACAAACAGGCTTTTTCCCAGTTGTGAACATGCTTAAAATCTAATTAACACACAGCCGACTGCAAACCCACCAAACTGCTCAGGCAGGGTCGGACCTGTCACCCAGTGTCACCTCTTTCATGACACAGTCTTAATCTCCTCCTTTGTCCTTATATTGCAGTTTTTTGCTCTAAAGGTTTCTGCACTAAAAGAGTGGGAAGGTGAAGCCATAGTTCAATTCAATTTATTTTTATATTGCCTCTCATACAAAGTCTTTCAAAACTCTTAATAGTGAGAGATAAAATAATCATATAACACTTGCAAGAATTCAGTGTTGTGACTTTTACAGCCTGGGTAAAAGCTACATACTGGGAAATGAAAATTTAGGAAATTTAGAAACAGAAAAAGTAGTAATAAATATATACTGTATGAGAAGAGGAAAGCACATCCTTGTTATGGTGCATTCATAGCCCTTCCTTTATGTCTGAGGTCCTCTCAGAGCATTACAGATGCTCACAGAGGCCTGTGCATGGAGAAAGGTGAGGGCAGTGGAGCACAGACTGTTGGGCACAGAAATAAGAGTCAGTTGTTTTCCCCCCATATGGAAAGCCCAATTTCCATTCAGAAAATAAGAAAACTTCAGCCTATCTTGAGAAAGAAGTGGAAAAATGCACCAACTCACCCACGCTTCTCATCTGACAAACACAAGGCAGGAATAGCCCCACAACCAGGGAGGGAAAGGTTTCTGCAAAAGACAACCAGGTAAAAAAAAAAAAAAAAAACACAACAAAAATACAACAGTGTTGCTATATTTAAGTTATTTATAAACACTCAGTGTCCAAAACATGGCCCCATAGTAAGTAATACAATTATTGATAAGGATAAACCTGGAAGCAGGTACACACCATGCACTGGCAGTACAGTGCACACAGCAGCTGGTGCATGGGAACAGAGGCAGGAGTCAGAGAGTGAACTTCATTTACCCTGCTATATCCATCACATCTAGCAAATGAGCACTGAAAAAGGACCTCTTGGGCTCCTAGAGTAACTCTACCCTTATCTAATCAAAACCTGAATGTCAGAATGCTCACCCAGTTTATTTCAGTATGACCTCAACCAGCATGAGAGAAAGATGCTCCCAAAACCAGCCAGATCGTTAAACAAAGGGTGTTATAAATTCTGTGATATTATCATTGCAAAAGTTTACTACATCTTTGAGGGCCATCGATTCAGAAGCCCACACATACAGAAGCCTGGTAAAAGAGCATCTCAGAAAATATTTGGGCAACAGCTAATATTTCTTCCTACCTATCTTCATGCCCACACCACTCAGCCCAAGTCACATCTTTATAACGGACAGTAAGAAAACACAATATATAGTAACTCATTTTCTGACCTTTTAATATTTCTGTCATTGATTGTCAGAAGTGAGGATGGGCTCTCTATCCTAAGGTGATGGATTATTTAATTAACTATTGACCTTTTCAGTATCAGATGTTGACAATGAATGCGTTCCTGTGTAAGCTGCCTCCTCTGGATCCTGTTCAGTTCTCCATTGCACGTTGATTTGTCTCACATTTTAGTTGTAAGCCTAATATTTCTATTATCTTAGTCAAAAAACATGACAAAGTCTTGTCTTTAGTGATGAATACTTTTATGATTTATTGCTTTGATTTTTCTTTTGAACTGTATTTCTATGAGAATTTATATGAATATTAACAGAATTAAGTCTTTCATAGATAAAATCATTTCTGCTTACCTATGACAGAGGTTTCTGGCATGTTTTCAGAACAAGTTCTGCATCAGGAGGCAAAGAAGCCAATACAGAAAGGAAAAATTACTCATCATCTCAGCACACGGGTCAAGAGATGTCCCAGAACAAAAACTGTAAAAATCAATTGATATTATGCTTTGCCCTTGGCCCCAGCAAAGATTCCAGCCAGGAACATGACATTTATACTGATCACCTTTAAAAATAAAGCATTTCACTACTTTCCCACAGGACGGGAAATGTGAAGCCTTGTTTACACACAAGTAAAGCCACTTAAGACTTTTTCTCCCTCAAAATAAAAAGGAAGGATCCAGATCCTCATCCTGGAGACCTGGGATCCCAGTGCTCCATTCTCAGCATTACATATTCAGTTGTAATCTTTTATAAGCAAACAAGTTATTTTCCTCTGTGAGCATGTTGTTGGAACCAAACACTGAACAAATGATCCGTGCCTCCAGGTTGTCAGAGAGATTTACATGTGACCACACAGCAGTTTGGGTATTCCACTGTGATTTCTCACCAGGACCGAATGAGCTGATTAATCTAACATATTCCTGGTTGAAACCATCCAGCATTTCCCCTGGAAAAAAGTTTATGGCACACCCTTGCCATAAATATTCTCTGCTAATTTAATCTGTTCAAGTAAAAAACCATGTCTTTGCCAAACCAGGTACCAGAAAGAAGTTTTGGGGGCTTTTTGAGTATGCTAAGTATCATTAATATTTTTTTCAAGACATTGCATTTCCTTAATTATTTTAGTACCTATATAACCATAAAACCACTTCATAGGAGTAATGCCCATAAAGTATCCCTGCACCAGCAGAGAATAACAATTAACAAAATTCCAGAAGGCCTGTTTACAACAAATCATGTTCCCCTTAGTTTTCACTTTATTATATTTTTGTCTGTGAAATCATCACCATACACAGCAGTAAATATTCCCGTGGCTGATGGATTTGGTAAGTGGCTTTAATCAGAAGCTTTCCTTTTGCATCAATCAGCTTTCTCCTATAACCCAAGAGAAACCCTTACATATGTCACCGATATACCCAGATAGCAGAGTTATAAGTCTGATTTTTTGTGATGTTAATGCAATATTATGATAGATATCTATTAGTGGGGAGAGTGGAGCAGCAGACAGACTCCAGCTCCTTTGACAGCGGCTGCTCTTTCTTTGTCAGTGTCAATCCACGCCAGAATCGTGGGAATGAGAGGATGTGACAGGAGAGGACTGCACCAATTATGGATGAAGGGATACTATCTACTCCCACTGGTTGATGTGATTTATTCGACGGTCCTTCTGCATTTACAGAGCAGCAGATTGTAGCTGCTTATGAAGTGACAAATAGTGCTCAATGACATTGACTGACTTGTCTGATCAATTTAGCTTGTCTGAAAAGTAGCCGTGAATCGCTGTCCTTGCTGAATGACAGTAGGAACAGTCCTGGTTCAACTTTACTGATGTGAAACCTCAAATGCCATCAGAAAACTATTGAGGGTTTTTCCTTTTAATCAAATAACACTACAGTTCAATACAAAAAAAAAAAAACAACCACACCTAAAAACCTTTCCTAAAACTTTGCTTTGAAACGCACCTCACTTAAAGAATGTTCTGCCTTTGAGACCTTATTATTTTATAAGTCCCTGAATATTTGGTATATTTTGGTAGTGAAGTAATGTATCTGATGGAGAGGAAACAAATGGAGTTTTCTTGCAAGAGCCAACAAAGCAACTTTTCATGTTTTCTAGAAAAGTTGTCAACTGTTCCAATTTTATTGAGCCTTGAGTCATTAGATTCATTTTAAGATTCAGAGCTTCTGGAATCTGGTGATGATGTAATCCAGCTTTTATATTAAAATCAAGAAGAAAAAGCAAAAAGGAAATTCCTGGTCTTGTGGTCAGAGGGCAACTTGAAAATGGGATTTTAGTGAACGCAGTATGACCAAAATGCAAAATAAAATAGAAGACAACTTAAAAATTAAGGATTTTGGTTTTGGTGGATTTTAAGAAGTGATCTTAGGACCACTGGAGCCTGGCAGGACATTTTCACACTCAGGCTTGACAGAAAAGGAATTTCTTAGAAGTCCAGCTCATTTTGATGGAGCAGTTGTGTTAATACCCTAGTATTGAAAACTGTCAGACCCTCAGTGGCTGGAACCCCTTCTGGCAGAGGGAGTTGTTGAATGTGAAGAGGTGGTAGAGCCAGGCTGTTGGGTTCTATTTAATTCTCACTGCTTTCAGGAGCCTTGGCACAGCCCTTCTAGTAATGTTGGAATTCCACGATAAGGTGTTATTTGGCATGAGCAAAGACCTCACAATAATTCCTTTAAACAAACACTGAATTAAAAACCATTGAGAAACCATTAACAATTGCATTTTATCAAGCATTAGATTAGTATTTTTACAGAGTCATAATGTCACATCACACCTTATATATAATACTTATGATATTTCTTATATGAGGCAGGCGCAGGAGTTGCCTGCAAATGGTAATTCCATGTATAAATATATACAAACTTGTGAGGGATTCTACACATGCATATCAATATATATATGGTCATAGCATGAATAAATCAATGTCTGCATGTGGGGGGTGCGTGTGCGCTGTTCATTATATATTACAATATTAAACTGTTATCCATGCACAAGTATATTTATGTATATATTTCAATTTATTAGAGCTAGGCAGGCCTTTACAGACTTAATAAAGAGTACCAGAATTATAAGCCAAGAACCATTTTTCCCTTTCCCTGTATTATTCAAATTTATTAAACAATATTTCACATTTGTTTGACACAATGTCAAACTCAGGACTCCTAAAGAACTGCTGCAGCTTTGGAACTGTTATGCTTTCTTGGACTTTAATCATTTTTGGCAAGGCTCCATTTCCTGTCAGAAAGTGAAACAGCTTAGGAATGTCATTTTCACGAAAGAAAACAGAGAGAATCCGAGAGGAAGTTCTCCTCCACTCCAGAGCCCCTAAGATACTCAAACACACTCGCAGGAGGGCTGGAATACATCAAACATTAGCAGAGGGAAAAGGACACACTTTTCCCACATTAAAATACATGGATAAAGTTGAACTTTTGCTAAAAATAGTTCCCATGACTAATCCTATTAAGTTTTTAAAAAATTGGGCCGTATCTCCCTTGAAGTCAAATTGTTTTTTAACTTTAGAATGACATTAGAAAAAGACTCTAAAGTGCCTTTGCTGAAGTCAAAGTCCCAGGAAGATTATTTTTTCTTTTCTTTTTTTTTTCTATTTTTTTTAAGTGAGATATGAAAAATGAGGACAGGAGCATGGATCACTCTTTTAAAAGGGCAATTTACCTATTGAAGAGGTGGGGAGTATCAGTCTCTCCCAGATCATCGCTCATGATTTACTGTTTAAAAGAGAGGCTCCCTATGAAGGCAAGAGGTTCAAGGAAGCAGATTAAAACTAACCCTTCACTCTGCCAGCTCAGCACCTACAGGAGCTGAGCACAGCAAATGGGCAGAGGAATACGAAACCCTGCAACACTTCTAGGCAAGAAACACCTATTTTCTTTGATCATAAGGCTACTTATGTAAAAAACACCTTGACTGCTTGTTGTGATGCAGAAACAAGTAATGGCCAGATGGATTTTAAGAACACAACCCACACCCCAGCAGGAAAACACGGCACTAGGAAAGTTAGCAGTTCCCACTGCATCTTGGCCACATTGGCAGTAAATAGAGCTTCTGACAACCACCAGATCCCTATACAATTTCTGAATCCTATTTGAAGCTCATCTGAGTGTTTTTCTCTCAGACCAAACACTTTCCAAGGTTTACACCACCCTTGTTTGTCTTAGCATCCTAGACAGAAATCCCAAGCTATGGTAATACCACAGTTGTTTCAGAGGGAGAGGAGAATGAAGCTGGCTGCAGAGAAGGGTGAGAATTTGCAACAGGACAATGAGAAAAAAGGGATGTATATCTCCTTCAAGGAATTTGACCTAAATCCAAACAACACTCATACACAACAAGGAAAGGCGAGTAGATTCATCTATTGCACTTCCCCTAGAATAAGAGTAAATACCAAGTGATGGGATTTTAGGAGCTTTGCAAATGTCTTAGCCCTGTTTGCTCTAGTTGCAACATGTGCTTAAATTTGTGTGCTACAAACCCCAGTGGAGCACACACTGCCCTGGGGACCAGATGGATGAGCCCAAGCTGGGAGGATATCCCAGTACCTTGGTTCACAGGACCCAAACACAGGAGCCCCAGAAGAGAGCATTCAGATGGCAAAAGCTGAGCAGAGAGTATGACATGTCTTCAAGAAAAAGATGAAATCCAAAAGGGAAAAAAGAAGACCAATATATGTGATACAATGGGCATACTTCTAACTCAGTCACGAGACGGATTTGATATTAATGAAACGAGGAGTTTGGAGAAGGGAAAATAAAATGAAAATAAATTAATAATCCAGCAATAAATTTGCACTTTGTATGGTTTACTCAAGGATTTTTCTAAAAACAGACGATCGCAGAGCACAAGGGGATGGGGAATGGAGGGGGCACAGGAGTTGTGTGCTTCCATAACCCTTCACATCTCCCAGTTTAAATTTATCCTCCATCTACCTTCTGCTCAGCACTGAATGGGAATTGAATGTAACAGCATAAACATTGTTCAGGTTTGTACAAGTAAAGACTCACAGGCATTCCTCTAGTGAAGGGACAGAGCAGAGCAGGTTACGGTAGCAAAACGACCCCCTTTGCACGTGCTTTTTCTCTCAGTCTCTCAGGCAGCCAGATCAGGTACAGTGGGGTGGTCCCAGCACGTTACACACACACCAGGGGACTGTAAAAACTCTCAGTGTCAGCCCACATCTGCTTGCCTTGAAGTCACCCCTCCCACCCACACTTCCATAGCAGCTGAGTGAGGTCAATACTGAAACACTTGCGAACATGTCGCTCCTTCCCACTCCCCCAAAGCCCTTCTGGTGGCATTGTTTTCTTTTCTGTCCCCCACTGAGCTTTCATGATGCTCTCTGATGTTCCTGCAAGGAATAACTCATTCTCACAGCCCAAACCTTTGCAATAGGTACCTTTGCTCTTCCCTGTCCAGTCATCCTGAAAATATTTCCTGCCTCAAACCAGCTTCATTGATGAATCTCTAATTCCAAACCAGCACATGGTATTTGTTTGTTGTCAAAAGTATAAAACTTTGCATTTGTACTTATAATAACGTCTTGTAGCAGGTTAGTCAGCGAGGAACATTTCCAGTCATCTATTTTCCAGCACAGACTACAGGTTTCCATGGCTATATTCCACAGGAAAAAAAAAGAAAGAAAAAATTCCAATTTCATGTGTAGATTAAATACTTCAAAGTCCTCAAACACTCAAACCATCACTAACACATGCAATAATATAAACTGGAATGAATTTTCAGGATGTAGTAGGCTAAAACTCAGCTTTTGGAGCAGCAGGGTTGAAGTGCACTTTGACACCCCCCCCTTCCCCTCTCCAACTAACTCTTCCTTACCTCACCTTCTCATGCTTGGCGCAGTCTCACAGCAGCTGGCAAACACCCATTGACACCAGAGTCCATGAATTTGTCCAAGCTACAACTCAATCTGTACTTCTGACCCATTCACTCCCATCACCATAGTATCGGTTTATAATGTAAACCCATGAAGTCAACTCATTACATGTTCCTCCAAAAATCTCTCCATTCCTCAGCACACAGTTCTTCATTCCAACTCATCTGTAGCTTCATTGAACCGTGTATACTGCTCTGAACACGGAATCATTTAGGTTGGAAAAGCCCCCTAAGATCATCAAGTCCAAGCATTAACTCAGCGCTGCCAAGCCTACCACTAACCCATGTCCCCAGGTGTCATATCTATATATCTTTTAAATCCTTCCAGAGATGGTGAATCAGACAGAGTCTAAGAAATTTTATTTAATAAATCATTGTTAAAAGTTTTGTTTGTATTATGGAAGGAGTTTTTGGGGAGAAGGAATTTGGAGAGTGAAATCTATATTCTATTTTTCTGTACAGTTTTTCTGTACAGTCAAATTCATGTAAGGAACTTACTGAACTTAGTGAACCTAATAAAAATTAAAAAAAAAATCTACAATAAATCATACTATTAATTAGCTGTTAATCAATTATCACCATGCCCATTCTTCTTGTGATGCTGTGTTACTTAAATCCCAGCCTTTTCCCATTCCTGTGGCTATATGTGTCTCTGAAACAGCAGTTCACAAATTACACTTCACCCTCCTCCCTTCTGCCCCAGCCTGGCACTTCCTCGAGGGTGTCACATGCCATCCATTTGTCTTCCCTTTTATCAGTTTGCTGAGCGATTCAGAGATGGTCAGAACTTCCTGTGACTTTCCCCCTCATTCTTCCCCCCACCAAACTTCTGTCAATATCTAGATCTTTCCAAGCCCCACACAATCTAATGGGCAGGAGAAGGCCTGAGCCCAGGTTGTTTAACAATGCCTTGAGGGGTTTATTCACCCAAGTTCGACGCTCTGATGAACAGCTTGCTGCAGCTCTAATGGTAAGGCATATAAAATGCATCATACATTAAATTTAATGTTGCCTCATTAGTCTTAATTAGATTCCTACACTACACCAGGATTATAGTTTCTTTGTGTTTATGTTTGCTCCTAAAATAAAGTCTACACAAGACAATAGTTTGGTGTACTTTCTTACCTTTGAATAAATATGCCCTGAGTGGATACCTGTGGATATACTTAACCTTGAAGAAATAGAAATTCTGTAATTGCCCTTTGGAAAATGATGTTCATATTTAAAATAAATAACTATAAATACATTGATTCCATTTCATTATAAACCAGTGTAATTTATAAGATTAGACTAAACTGACTTTATTTTCATAAAACCTTTTTTATTTAATAGGAAAAAGTCTGGTTACACCATGGTTGTTTGAGAAATAAGGTTTCTTTTCAAAATCTTTTTTTCCTCTAAGTTTGTAGTAAAATTTTTGAGCCTTTCTTATTTCAACATGTAATTTTAAATTTTAAAAAGGTTGGAAAAAAATACTTTTTTTTTATGTCAAACTGAAGCTTGAAACATTGAAAGGAAGAAACCTGGTTTACCCAATGTTGTTATTCTTAATATTTTGGCCCATTAAATAGTTCAGCCTATTGAAACTATTTCTCACCCAGCACTGAGTGCAATTCATGTAAGTTCATCTATTTCTTTCTAACTGACTTATCCAAGCACTCACAGTAGTATAGAAGCAAAGAGAGGGCAATTAGCATTACCATCATTTAATGCTCTGCTGTTTCTGTTCTGATATTTTTAAGATTATTTCCTTTCATGTCTCATACCATTAACTTGACAAAATTTAATAAAATTTCATTTAAATTTGCACGCGGCCAGTTTTACTTATTAGTTAGAATTGGAAGAATATTATTGAAAAGACAGTGCAAATCTATATATTCCATTTGCTTAAGGGCCTAAAGAAATTATTTTGTCCTGTTTGGGTTTACCCTTTTTAGGAATCTTCACATAAAAATGAGAATTTGGGGTCTCTCCAGGTACACTAAAATAACATTTTCTCTTCTGAGATAAAACAAGCTGACTTAGGCTTTGAAAAATCCTTTCCCTGGCTCAGGAAATGGGGAAAATACTTAGGAAAATTTTCAAGAATAATCTGGCTTTCTAAGTAGATCAAAGTCTAAATATTTGTATCACAGACAATACTGAAGCAATTATTTAAATAAGAGTGCACATGTACTGGGTTTGTTCAAACTTGAATTTAAACTTTTCATCCATCTACGCTACAGTAGCACATTTTCCTTAGGAATGACATCTTGGGAAAGGCCTATGAAACTCAGAAAGGAAAAGGTTTACGTTTTGTAAAATCCCCTAATCCTGTCTTTTTACAGTCTGTCCATAAATTGTTACCTTTTTCCTGAAGGGATAAAAACTTCAGTGCTTTCTTCAGTTCTTTGAGGGCTTTGTCTTATATCCACCAGTGAGGAAAGAAGCAAAAAAGGACCAGGTGACTCCTGGGGCAAAACTGCAGCTGTGGAACAGCCTAAATCCTAAACAAACCAACCAAAACCCCAGAAACAGAGAAAACTACCATTCTTCACGATGAATTCAAAGAATACAAAAATCCATCAGTAAATATGGATGAGGGACATATAAATGGGCTACGGATGGATTCACAGGAAGAAGGAGGAGTGGATGCACCACTTTCATATCTTTAGCAAATACATCATGTATGATTACAGTACAGTGTTAAGCAACTGAAAGAAATGTGGGAGAGGAGAGGTAAAAAGAGTGATTATTGGGTGATGATCTGTTATTCATGAAAAATAAGAAAATGATGCCCAAGAACAAGCCCTCACTTTTACCTTACAACTACACAAAGTGTTTCAGAGTGGGTAAAACTCAGGAGATTTTTTTTCTTTTGCCAAAAGGCACAAGAAAAGTCAACTTTGTGTCTTGCGTGGGTTGGCTGCAGGGTGGAATGCAGCCAGGCAGGACACATCCACCTCCCTCGACTCTGGCTCATGCAACCTCCAGCAAAAATAATAGATGTTTTAGGATGCCTGGGACTCTTTGTTGTCTTTTAATTGCCTTGCTGTGGTGGCCCGCTGGCAGCAAGGACAACCAGCCATGCTGGGCTGCACTGGGAAAGGCTCCCAGCATGGCTGGAATTGGATCCATGGAATAAGGGGAATATGTGAACCCCAGGCACCCCACGCTACAGACCAGACCTCCAGATGTTGGAAGAAGAGTGAGCGATGGAGGAGGCGACGAGGGTGGTGATCCTGCCGTCAGGAACTGCTCTGCTCTGCAGAGCTGGCAGGAGATGAGAGGTACGTTGTGCTCTGCAAAGAGCTGCAGCAACTTCCTCTGGAGCAACAGGGAAGTGAGCAAAGGGCGGCTGCACATTAAATCACAGCTTCAAGGCTTCTGCAGGTGAGGCCCAGCTGAGCAGGGCTCTGTACAATGGGATGGAACAAGCAGGAGTCTGGTTCAGCCCACCCCCATTGCTCCATTTTGCTGGCTGCGGGGGGGTGGGGATCATTGAATTTCATTTGAGACACAAGGAAAGCTCTGGGGCATCACCCAGAAGTGGATTAATTAATTAATTCTGCCTTTCCAAACAAGGTTTGGATGTTTCCAGGATCAGTCGTCCCCCTCGCACGCACACGAGCTGTTCTGGCAAGAGCGCCTCAGCCCAATTTGGTTTGAGTGACAAAAGTTAATTTTATTGATGCACAACCTTCTGTGATGTGAGGTAGGAGGTCCGACGATGCAAATCAAATGGCTCCTCCAAAAATATCACAGTGATTGATAAAGAGGCAGTGATGCAGATTTCTGACACTTTTGATCCTACCGCAAGCAAACGCTAAATTTAGACCCAAGAATTTAAAAAGCTTTAAAAGTGATCAGTGAAAGATATACATAGTTTAAAGAAAAGACTAAATGTTATTCAATGAAGGCTTTTTCCAATGCCAAAACAAAACTCTAACAAGCAGGATTTCAAAAATAAAGGGAGAAAATGAATGTGAAACAAACCTAGATATAGAAATACGTCATATATGCTATTAAATTTTAATTCCACTCTTAATGGAGAGGTCATACACTATTTTGATTTCACTACTGTATATTATTATCTACATATGGATACACGTCAACAATTATGTGAGGTGTATGAGGGACATATCTGAAAGCACTTGAACAAGGAAGATGACTGACACTTACAAGAAAAGCCTTTTTTATATGTCTATATTTTGTTTCATTAATCATGTATGTTCATTAACCAATCTTGGTAATTTCTTATGCACTGTTTGAAGACATCTTGCATTACAATGGTGTCATTGTCACTTTGATCATCTAAAGATCTCACAGGATGACATTTGCAACCAAAGGACCTGGCTTCTCTGTATATGCTGCATGAACATGCACTAGAGACTCAGAAGTCTTAAAAAAACCAACAAACTTGCAGTACAATGCTGTTTGCAAGATAAAGAAATTAATTATGTAGCTCAAAGATAACAACACACAAATTAGGTAGAAATATTCAGGTGAAGTGATTTGCACATGATTTTAATAGTGGATAAGCAGCAAAAGGAGATGCTGTTCATTTTGTCATGTAATATTTGATCATGAAGTGTTTTGCTAGCTTGTATCATGCTCGATCTATACAACAATCAGAAAAACATACTCTTTACAAACAACCTCAAAATGTTCTTGAAAGTCTTGGCTTTCATCTCTACCTGCCATTGCATTTATACAGTGACAAACTAGATAAATGTTTATCAAAAGATAGTGAGAGTCATCATCACCATAATGCAGCACTTCTTTTCCCCTTAGTCTAATGGTCACTGCAAGAAATGTTGTGAACCTAAGCATTAGATAGAGTCTGATTTTATGGAACCAAGGTTTACAAGTTCTTCACTACTCACTTCTGCTTCTATTGCACTTTTCATAAACCTACTGATTAATATCAAACAGTGAACAACTCTGACAAGCAGGATTACTAATCCAACATAACTGTTTATAGTGTGAATGAAAAAAGTGCTCCATTTCCAGCCACTGCACTTAATAATAAATTCCTGTTGTACTTAAATGTTGAAGGGATTACATAACTGTCAAAGTTCCTTTAAATGTTAAGGGTAGTAATCATATTAAAGACATACTATACAGAAGCAAAAGCAAATGTCAGTTTAGTTATTATTACCATATTTGCATGGAGTTTGAAAATATAAGGCCAGATTCCTAAACACGTCACATTTGGGCTCGTTGCAGCAGAGCAAAGAGGAAAAGGAGCTGCAAACCAACCCCACCAGTCATTCTGTGATCTTGTGCCATATAAGGGTCAGAAAAAGGAGTTTCACGTGCCATAGCATAGCCACAGGGCTGGTCTGGATTACACCAGCTGAAACAGGACTACCAGGACAATTGTGCCAGAGAGACAGAGAGGAATGCCATGCATTCCTCCTCCCTCTCTCCCTCTTCCGCTGTGCATACTTCGTGCAAGAAAGCTGATAGAGTGGCTCAATACCATCCCAGGACAGTTCTGAAGCACCCACTTAAGACGTGCTTATGACAACTGCGACCCTCTTGGGCATCCTAAAGCAGTGAGAGCCAGGAATCTGGTGCAAACAAAATCAAATATGCAGATGCTTTCCGTGTGGTCTTTAGATACTGTTCCTCTGACCTCTACTATTGGCTTTGACAATCCATATTAAACACCCAGGAGTCAATTAGTGCCTTAGTAACAAGCAACTCGTGAATTGTCAAACATTTCCAGAGAAAATTATGATGAATTAATTAAACTATTTTTAAAAAATTTAAAAAACCATAGCAAGAAAAAACCCAACAAACAGAACTCCAAACCCAACAAAGACCTAGATCTCAAATTGCACTCTATATTTACCTCCTTCCCTGTATTGGAATCATTTGCAGGATTAAAACCTGAGCCTGGCGCCCCCCCCCACTACGATTATTGGCAAAGAAACAATTCTTTAACTGTCTTCCAGGACTCTTTTAAAGGGCTGAGGTTATTCACGCAGAACCACACCCTCCATCCAGCAAGACAAGAGGAATGCTGCCCGTGGAAGTTATGTGCACGCAATGAAACTCTTGTTCCCAAGTTAGAAATGGGACCCCATTATTAGCATTCCTGATATTCATAGCACTGCTCACGTTCCACAGCACCCAGCAGTGCTCAGCCAGCAGCCTCAATGAAAAAAAAGTCCAACCATGAGTTTTATATTATCATTAAATCAGTTATTTTTTAGAATTACTCACCTGCAGAGCTCTGCTGGAGTGTTTGCTTTGTGAGGTAGAACTCCACCCACAGTCTCAACCAACACAGTGACGCCAGTTGGTGCTGCAGTTCTGCAGGAGCATCAGTGCTGAGACTCTTCCTCCAGTGCCCCTGGAATGATGTTCCTTAGAAGTGACCCACTTACACACTGCCACAACTGCCAGCTTTAGCTTATAATAAATAGAATAATGAAAAGGCAAAGAGGAGAAATGTTATTAATTCACTGCACATTAAGGTCCAGGGATAGTCACAACATATTTGATACCTAAATATTAAGCATTGTCTGGTAACCTACTTAGTGCTGGGTGAAAAGCAGTCTCCCATGGCTCAAGAATCCCTGAGATGTTGAACATTTTCCTCTACAAACTCAAAAATTCAAAACATTTGCCAATAATACACATGTAAGAATAGAGATGTCTCTGCATAGGGTCTAGAGAAGGTCAAATTGCTTCGAAACATCACCTCTTTTTTTAGGTTAGTTATCACTATGGCAGTGATAAATATTTTGTGAAAAATCTAAATAAAGCAGGCTGGATGTTGCATATTTAGAATCAGTGTCACTAAAGAACTTTTTTTTCCCCCAAGTGAAGTTTCTAGGAAGGGTTTTGGCATCTACGTTAGTGTGGAAATCACCATGGGAAGCACATTGGCCCTAAGGCATTCAACGACCTACGACGTGTTCCCTGTCACCATGTCTCTCCTTTCTTCATGTCAGCCTCTTCCTTTACAGGAATTTTGAGGAAAAGGGGAAATTGGTCATGTTCTTATTTCTCAGCATTCTTTGCAGAGACAGACTATCAAAACAAACAGTGCTTTCTCAATTTCTTTTAGTTAGGGGCCTTTCCTTTAATCTCTAGTTTGATGTTTGTCCCCAAAAAAAGAGGAGACCTTGTGGGTCGACAGATGGTCACCTTAGATGATTTTCTGAGGGTTGGAAAGGTTCAAAGAAGGAACCCCACACTCCTTCACTGGATCCTAAGGTCCCCCTGGCCTGTTGACATCTACCATCTAATGCCTGATGACAGGGCAATGGAGACTGCATGTTTCAGCTGCATTTCTAACACTATCAAAGCCCCTTTCCCTTGTAACTGTACTGTTCTAATTATGCACATTTCCCTTTGCTGTATTCTTCAAGGTCTTGTCTCACCAAATGATGTAACTCTTGATTACGGCTCTTGTATTCAGCTTGTACGACGAGGCTGAAATACTCCTGAACACCTTGATGACAAGTACATGGATTTGCCTGGCAAAACAATAACCACGCTAAAGCTCTTTTAACATCCTGGTTTCTTTACTGAAAGCATCTGCCTATACTGTCAATTCATCCCGTGCCTCTTGGGTGTCTGACTTCAGCATAAGTATGCAAGTCCTATAAATGAATACATGCCGCTGGGGGTAGCACTTACAGTAGAGGAGTAACGTCTCATGAGTGATAAGGGTGACAGAAGTGCAAAGCAGAGCTGAGTGGATCTGGCACTCACACTGTGAACAACACAGCATCAGTACGGGAAAATTTTCCCACAGAATGACATGCAATAATTTATTCTAAGCCCTTCCAACTTGTGTGTGGTTGTTTTTTTGATTTGGGAATTTTTTTCCCCCCTCCTCTGCAAAGTTGCTATCTTCTGCAGCTCTTCTCTAAATAACTGTTTAAGAGAAGATGCCACTGCTAAAATGAAATATATTGTTTGAAGGGAAACTAGCCAGTCTGACCAAGTAAATAATTACTAGTCAACAACAATTCCCACACGAGTGCATTCTACAAAAGTGTATCGCTAATAAAACAAGAGTGTTTTTAATACTAAAACACTGACGGTCCAAGGTAAAAGTTTTTATAAGATGTAATTTTTAATCACTGTCTATAAGGTATACAAGCAAAATTAAAAATATGTCTCACAAAATTTTAAGCACAAAATGCTCTTTTGTGAATGACAGCCCTGCTCCGAGCATTTCAACATCCTAAAGGTCAGAGTATGAAGGACTTCCAGATGCCCCAATGCTATGCAGCACAGAAGAGCAGAAAAACTCTTATCCTGAGCCAGACGGGTTTCCCAACACGTCTACTGTCCAGTCTCCAACCCCAGCCACCACCAGATGTTCCAGCAGATGCAAGAATGGGTGAAATAAAAGGTGGCTGTGGAATACTCTTCATCCTCTAAAGGAGATCAAACATGTTCAAACCACATATGATCTGGAACCAGATAGGTACAGGCACTGCGCCATCACTATTCAGAGCCATAAATTACAATGGGACATGCTTCCATATACTGCAGCTCTGACCCGCAGTTCTGAAAAGGGCAGTATCCAGTGACCCTGGGGGTTGAAGTCACAGTGGAACAGTCTGAAATCTGTCTTGTTACCTGTAGACATCCCTTTCTCTATCCCTCTTATCCTTTCCCCCACTTAGGTCCTCTCCCTCTTGCTGGTTAGCCGAATTATTCAGCAATTTGATAAAAATAGCTATAAAATTAAAAAAACCCCACACGTTACTACGCTTATCCAATACATAAACTCAATGGACTAAAATTTATAACTTTTACGCATATTTCTACTGGCATTTAAAAGATTCCATTCCATTCAAAAACATAAATTCAAGTAAAGGCAACAAAAACCTGTACCTTCCCCCTGGGAACTTTGCTAAGCCTCAAGCCTATGCTCACACATTCATGAGACGTGATCCTCTTGCCTCTCTGCTGCCTGTTCTCCAGCTGTTGGTGGTTAGTGCAGAAGAGACAGGGAGACCAAGACTGCTCTTCAAAACATTTCCTCTTCTCTGTCAGTGACTTTCTGCCTTCAGCAGCATGGGCAGAGACCAGCTCTTAAACATACTCCTTTAGACTAAAACTCCCAAATCCAAAAAAAAACCAGCATTAAAAAGAAGCAAGCACTAAGAATTAGTCAGTTCAGTTAGTCTTGATTTTCCTAGGCAGCAACCTCAAAATATAAGCACAGCCTTCACAACGCAAGCTTAGAATGTTAACTAAAGGTCACAATTTTATTATTTTTAAACCAGCTAAGCAAGAGTCTTAAAATGTCCAAATGAAAAAGAAAGAGTAATGGTGTTCCAGTCTGAACTAGCAAGGCTGAAATATGAAAATCCTTTCTAAGTAGGAAGTCCATATGGTGAATGACCAGCTCTCACCTTAGTGTGAAGCAGTGGGAAAGGAGGGGAAGACTTGTATAACTTTTCTTAAAAGTACTACACCTTCTACAATAATTTGTGGATTTGAAAAGCAAGATTATCAGAGATAAGAGTCCACCATGGAAACCTGGTGTGGATTTAGCAGACAGATTCTCCAGGTGATAAGACTCACAAGCCCATAATTGAAACATCATCAAAATCACATGCAAATATATATGCATCAAACAATGATTTAAAAAATTACCAGAATTAACAAAGAGGAAGAAACACAACAAAACTGGTTTGAGAAACAACCTTTGAGGTGCCAAGTACGTCTGTTCCATCACATACCTATGATGTTCCCAGGGCTTCAATGCAGGAGCACATGAATCATTGCTCTGAGTATATGTAGATCTTTGTGAGAATAGTCTTAGTGGATTTCTGTAATACATACATGATTTAAAAACATATTTTCATTTGAAAGTTCAGTTTTTGTAGGCACATCAAAGCTTTGAAAATGTAGATTTATTTCTTTTAGAAGTGCATATTAATAATATTGATATAATTATCACTATTCATATTTGAAGACTCACGAATACAAATTTTTCAAAGATTACTCCCCATTTTTAATTTCAAGCAAAGAGATCCATAATTTAGTGAGTAGAAGTGGGAGTCAAATTTTCTGGAGCCTAATTTTCCCAGTGTTTAAATATTGCAGAGAATCAATGCAAAGTTCTGAAATGAACTTTGGAAAAAACTGTTCATTCCCTTTACTACACTTACCCAATACATAAACTCAATAGGCTAAAATTCATCTACTTTACAAAGATTTGGTGCAGCTTAATAGAGTGCTTTGAGATCTTGTGATGAAAGAGTGAACCCAAGTACAAAGTAATATAATAAAGATAGCACCATTAATTAGAATTATTAAAATTCATACACTAAAATCTATAATCTAAGCAGTAGGGACCAAGTTATTCATGGGTGTTTAAAATAAGGAAGAACATTAAGAATACTAATTTGGACAATAGAACCTGGCATACCAAAATTGTCCTTTTTTGTTCTGTTTAGTCTTTGGGGAGCAGATAAGTTCAAATAGAACAAGAACAATAAGCTGCTGGTTCTATAGTCTTTGATATGGTTTTTAAGATGGTCAGTACTTAACAGAAAGTGCTAAAGAAAACTATTCATTTCTGGAGCAACCAGTTACATGGTGGAGTAAAATACGCCCTTTTTTTTTCTAATTGAAAAGGGGGAGACCAACAATTCTGTGTCACAGGTGGTGGCTAAGCAAGGAAATGTTTGGACAGGGCTTGAACCAATTTGGTCTAGTGGAAAGTGTCCCTGCCCATGGCAGGGGTTGGAACAAGATGATATTTAAGGTCCCTTCAAACCCAAACCATTCTTTGATTCTGTGGATGCCAGTGGGGGTCACAGTCCATGCACAACACAGCTCCTCGTGGTTCATGCCTCAGATTTTGGGCTTCAACCCTTCTTGTTAATGCCCTCAAGAGAAAAACCACAAGGAACCGCTACATGCAGCTTGTCTAAGCAGTAGAGATGAACTGCTGTGACTGGGCCCCTCTCTGTCCCATCCTGCCATCTCCATCCAGCCAAAGCTTGTTCTGGCAGACAAACTTACATATGCAAAGCTCTGCTTGAAGGCAGCAGGACCATCCAGCAGCACCAGTGTGCAAAATAAGCTATAACAATGGCCACATCAGCTATCTGCTGCCAGCCTGGGGACTGTGACTAACTTGCGCATACATTTGCATATGTTATATAAAAATGAATGTATAAAGTTATATTTATCTGTACTTGCATCTTCTTTGATATGAGTGGATGTTGCTTGTCCACCCACAGTAAAAACTTACAATGTTGTAGGCTTATAAATACAGAGAAGAGGAGAGCAAATTACAACAGATTTCTCCTAGGTTACACTTCAGATGTTCAAAGGAATCGAGGAGTGGACAGCAGCAAGGGTTTGTAGCACATCAACAAGTTGGTCATCAATATGGCACCATTTCCAGTGCTTGTGTTTCCATGAATAAGGGAATTGGTCTGATATTTCCCATTTCACCTTCATTTCCCATTGCATCCAAGGTCCTTTCATCAATCCCACTCATTACAGTTCTCTGCATGTCACCTTATCCCACCCCAAACTGGGCACAAATGTGGGAAAATAGGGTCTGAGCCAACTCCCACCGGAAGCTGGTGGGAGTTTTCCTATTGACTTCAAAGAGAGCTGGAGCAGGTCGTCACTGTGTAGCAAGAAAGATGCTCATCAGGATTTATAAACATGATTTTCTGTTCATCTTTCTACTTCTCAACTTCATAATCTCAGTTTCCTGGACTAATGCCATGGATTGCTGTTCTGTAGCTGATCTACAATAAACAGAAGAAAAACTCTGCAAACTTTTTATTTTACTGCCAGTGACATACACTTCAAATTCCTTCTGTATTCTCAATGAAAAAAAATACTACAAATACTGGCTTAATCTCTAATTGAAGAAGAGTAGATTGTTATAGAGACACAAATTACAGTGTACATAATGAATTTCATCAGAATACAAATATAACAATATTGCTTTTTTGCCTTTCAGCTGGGGAACATCTTATTTTAAACTTGGGAATCATTTAGCTTTCAGATTTCTCAAAGTAGTTGCAAGGAGACTTGGAATTTCAAAGTAATTGCAAGGGTATGTGAAGCTCAAATCCAGTTTAATGACAAAGGGGAAGAGAAACTAAATCTCAATTAGCTTAACCAGTGATAACTAGATTCAGTTTCTGGGTGAACCGTGTCAGATTAGTACAAGGAAACAAAACACTTGTTTAGGAAATATCAGGGGTTTGTGGAAAAGAGGAGAAAGGCCAGGAGATCTCAAGTTCAAGTTGCCATTCCCCCTCTGAAACATCAGTGCTCAAATGCGACCGAATTGTCCAAGATAGCAAAATGACTGAACTTTCCTCACTAAGGTTAGTTTTCATTCTCTTTAAATTTTTGCTTTAAAATTTCCAAAGTGGATAAATCTGATATATTTAGTTTCAGGAAGAGAATTAAAAAGTCCTACTAGATATATGGCTCATCCCTATCTATATCGTGTGTACATTATATATATATATACATTAAAAAGCACACCACCACTTCTCCAGGGAACATAATCTAGTAGCTAAGTGTCTCAGCATACAGAGATACATTTGTAGTTGTTGTTATTCCCACACCCATACACTGATCTCTGTAAATGCTGGATTAATGAGTTTTCTTGAAACTTTCATTGTGTATCCAACTGAATAAGAACATCTTCTTTGGATAACACAATATAAATTGCCTAATTAAGACACATGATCTGTGTAATAAAGCCACACATATAAAACATGTGCAGCAAACAGTTTTTCAGCCCAAATATGTCATTGGATTTTTTTTTTTTCAATCCAGGAGAAAAAAAAATTACACCACATGTAGACTAATAGTCTCCCAAATTTCTTTTTCCTTCTTTCAGTTATGAGAACATTGTTGTTACACAAGTCTAAAAGAGATCTCCTCATGCTGGGAGATTTGTGATTTATTTGCAGTTTTTAACCAAAAAATGGGTGATATGTTCCATGTTAAAAGTTAAAACACAACTATGACATTTTAAACTTATGTGTAGCAGAAGTATAGATCATTCTATATCCCTCACACAATTATTGCTGAATAAAAAATTAGCATGATACAAAGTATAATACATATAAAGCCAACAGCACAAAGTTCCAAAGGGAGAATGTGATCCTTGAGTACATAAAACGGAGGATAACACGTAGCAGCAGTGTTGCTGTTTCCTCTTTGTATAGCATTGGGGAAGTCATTACAAATGAAAACCAAAATAATTTTTAAAAGAAACTGAAAAAATACCCCTTCAGTTCTGTATTAACAAGAAAAAAATGTCTGGCAAAACCACTGGAATTGGCTTAGCAAAAAAATTAGAAATACAAAAACCTACAATTTTAAGGACCCTTACAGTTTTAAGACTCCCCACATTTCATTTATAAAAAAGAAGTGGTTTGATCCAAGTTAAATTTATTCAAACATAAAGAAGAAAAATCAAAATCTGAAGGTCAGAAGTTAAGGCTAAAGAAATTTAAATGAGACATATTTTAAATATTGAAAAAAACAACCTGCAATAGAACAACACATTAAAACTTATTCTTTCCTGAGGAAGAATATTTCTTGAGCTGAGGCTTTAGGAACTATTTAAGGTGAAGCATAAATTGGAAATATCACAGTGATATTAGTGAACAAAGCTCTATGGCCTATAGATCAAGGAGTCAGACTAGTCCCTCCTGACCTTTAAATATAAGAGCAGCATTTTATTTAGAGCTTCTACTATTTGTATTCTGTTAGTCCCAAGAGGTCCCAGTCACAATTAAACTCTTCATCAAGAAAGACCCTGAGCAAACAGAGACATTTCATGAACTGTCCCCACAAGTCTACAGCCTTAAAGCTCAGGTTTTTAACTTGCAGTGAATGAAGTTCCACACAAGTGGGATCATTTTCCCAAATTCAATGATAATACAATACTGACTTTTATTACAGTGGTATTTCTTTCATTTTACCATCACAGTATTTGGGAATTTGACTGCATTCCTTGCTAAGTAGCCTATTCTGTTTTGTTCATATGAGACTCCAAGCTGCCATTTCAAATTCCCGAGTTTATTAACTTTAAACTCCTGGTGCCAGTTATTTTAGATGACAAGCCAGAATGCAGGAAGAGGCCTGTGATGGACACGACACATACATGTTCCTGGAGAATACACTGGAGATTCCTCTCTTTGATCTGACCTCTCTAATACAGAAAAGCTTGTTACATTGGCTAGACAGATGATTTTCACATTTTAAGGGCCTTAAATGTGCCCAAGTTACCCAAGGAAAGACTTCGTAATCCTCATTTTGGCATACCTGAGCTAATGGAGTGTCCCAGTTCCACTTATAGAACCGTAGAATGGTTTGGATTGAAAGGGACCTTTAAAGGTCATCCAGTTCCAACCACCCTACCATGAGCAGGGACACCTTCCACTAGAGCAGGTTGCTCCAACCTGACCTTAGACACTTCAAGGGACAGGGCAGCCACAGCTTCTCTGAGTGACACGGGCCAGGGCCTCATCACCCTCACAGGCAACAATTGCTTCCCAATATCCCATCTAACCCTGCCCTCTGGCAGTGCAAAGCCATTCCCTGTGTCCTGTCACTCGAGGCCCATGTCCAAAGTCCCTCTCCAGCTCTCCTGGAGCCCCTTTAGGCACTGAAAGGGGCTCTAAGGTCTCCCTCAATCCTTCTCTTCTCCAGACTGAACATCCCCAGCTCTCCCAGCCTGACTCCAGACCTCAGAGCATCTTCCTCACCCTCCTCTGGACTTTCTCCAACAGGTCCACATCCTTCTTATGCTAGGGACTCCAGAGCTGGATTCAGTGCCCATCTGTTAAAGCAGTCACACTTTTGAGATCTCTCCTGTTTCTTTGAGGTCTAATTCCGATGGTACATGGCTCTGGCTACTGGTGCCAAGAAATTACACATACTGTGCTTAAGCAGCACAGTTCATGTCCCCAGAATTGTTGTATTTCTTATTACCACAATAGTTACTAAAAGCTTGTGCTCCAGACTGGTGGGATTCGGTTTCAATTTTTAGCACACTATTTTCACTGCATCCTACACCCAGCCACAGCTTATCTATCATTTGATTCTGACAGATACATATTTTATATTTTGACAAGCAGCCCACTTGACTGCTTTCCTGTGACATCATCTTATCTCTGAATGTACCAACCTGTTAATAACTTCATTTTCTGGTTGAATTTTTCCAAATTAAATTAAGCAGGCGAAACATGTTAAGCTCACCAAGTCCTCTTAACACTTCTGCTGAAGGGCATCTTCTGATAGCTTGATTCTGAAAAGGGCAGTGTACAACCTGTTCAGAGAGGGACTTGGTCCAAAATATTAGGTTTCTGGAAGGTAGAAGGATTTTTCCCTCAGCTAAGAAATAAAAAAAGGACAAAATACCCAACCAAACAACAAAAATTAAACATTTATCATCAGATAACTAATATTTTAAAGATTGCATCATTATTTAATGGTACTTGAAGGAAACCCTTATGAGATAAAAAGGGGTAATACAATATAACTTAAACTAATTTTACATTTTTCTGCTGTAGATGGAGAGCTGGAAGTTAAATATAGTCCAATGGTAGCATGAAACAATTTTCTATCTTGTGACAATAAAAAAGTCAGCAGAAGCTTTTCTTTCATGTTAATTAAAACAATTTTAGGGGGAAAATATCTTCTTCCTGTCTGTACTATATAGTATTAATTAAATATGGGCACTTTCATACTTATCTTATTCCATAATTAGCTCTTCTGTGGAAACAATACGGAACTGGACATGAAATCACAGGACAGGGACAAAATTTAATTGGATAACATGGACACAAAATCAGAAAACCAGGCTCTTTTCCCAGTTGTGTAGCTCAGAACATTCCTGCCCATTCTGTGCCTCAGTCTGCTGTCATTTAAATTGAAAATGTTGCACCAGGAGAAGGAAAATCAATATGAAAACATAGCACAAGTTATTTTTTCCAGTTGTGTTACAAGGTGAAACACAACACTCTGAGTTCCTGGAGGTTTTCAGGGCACTTGGGTTGTTTCAGAAAGAAAATTTGTCATTCACAGAGCCATAAGCATCAATCCTGACCCACTTGGCTACTGGTGGCCAAGAAGAAGTCCAAGGAAGCAGAGCTACTCTGCACCCAGAGGTGAATCGGCATCTCTGGCCACCATCTCACCCTGGGGACACTCCCAGTGATGGTCCTCTGTGCTCCAGGAACATCCTGCCTTGGAGAAATGGTCTTGGCATGTGCCCACCCAAAACCACCAGGACCGTGTCAAGAAGAAAGGCCAAAAGCTCAACAAGTTCAGCACCAAAAAGGAGCCAAAAAGGTTCTGACCACTTCATTTTCACTTTGTACCTACAATCTGCTCTGCACTGAGAGGATGAATGAGGAGCTGAGAGAAAGGCTAATAACATTCCCCTGGAGTTACACCTTTGAAAGCCTGGTCAGAGACCTGAACTGCACAAAATGCCACCGAATAAATTACCACCATGGTGGGACTCCATTAGCATTCGTAGATTGCATTACTTGATTTATCTGAAAATATCCACTTAGGGCCAAATCCTTATTCCAGAAAATTCAAGGAGAGTGTAACTTTTAGCTCTAAGAGGGTGTCAGACTCCAACAAGGGGTTCTGAAAAAGCTCAGAGGGGCTTTATACCTGCAACTTTTAAAGATACTGAGTGTGAGAAATGCCACCCCAGCACTGGAAAAAGTGGCAAGAACATGACAGGGTCTGCCAGAACTCCACAAGCTTATGCCTCTCCTACCCCACTTCTCCCCACTACTAACTTCTAAACCAGCCTTATATTTATTGGAAAATACATTAAGACTCAAGAGCCTGAATTACAATAAATGCCTTTTTTTCCCCTACCAATGCTAAAACAAATTTCCAGTGGTGCTCACACCAGCCTAATTCCATCCATAGCGTTCCTGTAAACTTTAAATCATCGCAGGTTTTGCCTAGGAAAAAAGTCCAGATCCCAGGCAGAAGTAACCTGGAATCAGAGACTAGCTACAGAAAAGACTGAGTCTTTTAAGCAGAGATCTGTAGCACTGGCAAGCTGCATGCAGCATCTGAAATACATGTTATTGTATTGAAGAGTAGAAAAACCAATCCGTAACTTCAACTTGTTTAAAACAGATTTAATTAGAACTAATACAAATGCATCTTTCCTACATAGCTGATCTAATCAACACTGGCAGGTTTAATTACAAGCCTATTTAAGGTGAACATATTGTATTACTGTGGTAAAATAATGCATGTTTTCATTGTAGGTGTACCTCCTACTTCTCTGTCACACAGGCAGAGACTTTAATAGCTGTTAATGTAATGTCTCTTTTTCCAAGTTCCATTTTTGAAGTTTTTAAGAAGAATACAATGGAATCCAACCCAAATCTAATAATTGCAATCTTTTTTTTTCCTCACTATTTAGTTTTCACCACAAAGAGAATGACAGGTCTAATATGAGGCTCCTGAAATGTAGTTACATCTAAGCTTCAGTGCTCCAGAACACATAAAATAAATATATGATCAATGAAATGAAACATGACAAAATGTTTCATATCGATGTTATTTTTCTTTTCAAAACGTCTTTTATGGTTAATGCCCTCAGTCACTTTTTCCATACATTTTCTTTTTTGTAATATATAGCTTTCCTAGTTGTGATTTCAAGTTCAGGGTGCCTGGGGAGAATTGGAAGATTTCTTCAAACCAAGACTGTTCCTTCAGCCTTTCACATGAGAAAATTGTTAGGCGCATTAAAGTATTCCTGACTATGTTGCATTCCTTTGTTCAGAGTGAGTTTTGGGAACACATCCTTTTCTCATTATATTTCCATAAAATATATTTGATCTATTCTATTCTTAGAATACCTCTGATGTGGTCTGTGAATGGAGCACAGTATAAAAATATTTCTTTTTTTTTTATACGAGACAAAATGTTTCCATTTCTTAGACACATAAAAAGTCACTATATAGCACTCCACGAAAGTAAAACTTTACAGAGAGTTTTGGTGCAACTCGGCACCAAATCCAAATCCATCCCCTCAGAGTCCAGTTGTAACTCAAAGCCTCATGAAATGCACATGGACAGTGGCAGAGGGAGAAAGAGGCAGAGGAGCAGAAAAAAAGAAAGAGAAATAGAGAAGGAATGAGACCTGGATAATACTATTGGGGAGCCAGTTTATATTTAGAAGCACAGAAAGATGTTAACCATGTGCCTCCTAGTAAAAAATAAATCTGCTCTAATAGTAGTTGACAATAAAATCACCTTTGGAAAAAGTCTTAAACTTTCAGAGCACAATCCAGGATATTCCCAAATGCAGTCAGATGTTTGAAATGGTCACACAGACAGAGCATTGCAGCAATTTAGGTGTTATTCCCCCTTCCCTATCTGCTGATTGTTGTTTCCTTTAAGACCTTGGGAAACACGGAGTAGCAGGCGCTGAGTTTTTCTGCAGCTCAGGCTTGGCTTGGCTGTTTATTGCTACACCCATAAAATTATGGTTTTGATCAGTCCCTTTCGGAACCCTTTCTTCTCTGAAGTTTTCCACTCTCCTAAGGAGCACTGCTCCAACCTGACATGTTGGAAACACAAGGACCCAGAGCAGGAGGTTGTCCCCGGTCCGGATTCTCCCCAGTCCGTCAGGGAGCGAAATGTCCCCACCTCACGTGCCCTGAGTCTCCCTCCAGTAATGTCATCTGATGTGAGCTGGGAGCCTGCAGCAGCCCAGCTGCGTTGGGTACTGACCACAAATGACTTAATCCCCAGCATAAACAAGGCCTAACTCTTAAACTCATCTCCTGATTCCCTCGCAGCTTCCTACTCACAGTTCACGGGAGATGACTTCTCCTGGTTCCCACGACTGGAGAGTCAGGATCAAAGGCTTGAGGAAAAAAAAATAATATAAAGCTTTTCCTGAGTTCATTTTTTCCCTTTTTCTTAACTCAGGTTACAAAATATTTGCTTCACTTGACGTGTTTTAAAAAAAATAAAGAAAACATCGAAAATTTTAAGTAGTAACAGGTTCATGCAGGTATGGGAAGCAGTGACTGCATGGGCTGCAGTTTGTGCCTCTAACTACCCTCAAAAATACATATACTTATTGTTAATTCTTTAACAGACAAACTGGAATTCCCTCTATTTGAGTAGCCACGGGAAAGCTTAAAATGTCTGAGCCAGAAGGCAGGTGAAGTAGGGACGTTTGGTATAATGTTCAATTTTTTTAACTCTCTTCAGAACTGAAAAGTATTAGAGAAAAATCATGTCAAAAAAAAAGTAAAATCTGTGAACAACTTTTTTTTATTACCATATTGATATTCCACTTTTGAGGAATGAAATATACTTTACAGTCTCAAAATCAGACTGGTGATATCTGCCTGAAAGCCTTCCATGTATCAACAGCACAAAACAACTGCCTGGTCCTGTACAAACAGCAGAGACTGCAAATGTGGGAATTATTCACATAGGTGTATTGGGCAGGTCATCCACCCAATAACACACCTGGTTGCTATCACTTTTACTTTAAAGAGCACTAAAATTCAGCTAATAAAATTTAAAAAGAAAATCATATAAAGTGACATATAAGCAGGTTTCACATGTGAGTAAAAAAGCTGTAGCATGTTGTTTGCCATGTGAAGTTTACATTTGCTTTTATCAGCCTTTTCCCAAGTAAAATAATAAAAAACACATACTACCTAAAAAAAAGTTTAAAAAACCTTAAGACCAAACTCACCCACATTAAGGTACTGCATGTATAGTGGGATTATTCTGGCATAGGAAGATTTTACTCCTCTCTATAAAATTTTCTTGGATAGCATACAAAAGTGCATTTTTATCACACTGTCCACAGATTTGAACACATAAAGGGACTTAGGTAAAGGTAAGTTTTTTTCTCCTAGGGACTCTCAATTTCCAGCAGTTATTTTGATTTCCATGTTGCACTCCTCTCTCTTCAGCACCCTTGGCTCTGCTATTGTCACCCCAGCATCTTCAACCCCAAAGACATCAACAATGTCCACATCAGGAGATCCCAGCACTGCAGACAGATCCGTGTCCCAGGCATGTAGTCTTGTGTCAGACTTGTAGGGAACACTATTTTTTGTCACTGAGAGTGGCTCTGTGAGAACTGGTGATGCTGACAGGAGCCAAGATTACCAGCACACCTCGAGTCATTTAAACCAATTAATTAAGCTCATGATAGTTATCAGATAAAGCCATTCACGTGAACCCCACTTGCCATTGTGTGGCTTAATTTTGGACATGTAGAATCATTGAAAATCCTGAGTTGGAAGTGACCCACCAAGATCACTGAAGACCATTTTTTCCGTTGAAGAGGCTCATGAGCTCCTGTCTTCTCTACAAGGAGCTGAAGAATCAGTGTCTGATAGACACCATCTCCTTGTTGTAGTTAGGCTTCATAGCCATGCCCCCTCTCACCTTTGCTCACCATGAGCCCTTCCTTCCCAATGTTTTCAGTTCCTCAGGTGCCTCTTCACAACATCTGGCCACACACACCAAGTACCACAGGGTGCAAAGTCAGCACCTCACAGGAGAACTTCTCGACATATCCTTGTAGGTAAAGCTTTTTCCACTACAAAAAGAACTATTAAGCATTCATCCAGAATTAAAATAAAAGAAAGCACCAAATACCTGACTTCCCATCAAGCATGTCTGGAACAGCTGGGATCAGGACAGCTTTACCATCTCAGTTTCTCCCATCATGTGCTGCACATCTACTGATGTGCAAGGTACAAGCCAGTGACAGAGTGAGCTCCTTGCTTATTGACATTTCTTCCTATCAGCTCAGCGATCTACAGGATCAATCCCTTAATTTGCAACATCTTTTAAGCATGTCAGAGATCAGAAATGAACCATATCTTGCTTCTTAATAAGTTTCTATATAAATCACCGCCTTATTAAAAGCAAAATATAGTATCCCCCACTAACGATCAAATTCTACAGTTTAGCAATGTTAATGACCATTTACTGTGGAACACTGGAATACTTTTATTATAAAGGTTATGACTTGCATTGTATTTATTATAAGCAGGGGTTTTATATTCTAAAAAAATCAATATTTTAATATGCAACACCTAAATACATGACCTTCCTAGGCTACATTTCAAAGGCAATGTGTGTGTTCCATTTAACTTTTTTCTTAAAAAAAAAAACAACTCTCTTCAGAAAGTTGCAAATGTTCTAGAAAGCCTGTTAATCATGAAATCTTTTAAACTGAAATTTGTTTAGGGCGAGGGGAACCTGTACGATTTTTCAATAAATTGCCTTTGTTTCAGATGTGCTGGTTCACGTGTCAGCACACCACTGTGTCATGCCTGGTTACATGTGTCTTGTTGTGTTAAAATTATGTTCCTGACATACCCAGGCTCAGTGCCCCATCTTCATTATGCACCAGGCTGCCCATTTTAAGAGCATTAGATTTTAATTTCCTTATTCCTTGCATTGCAGGAATTTGCCAACTAGAGAGCACGACTGATGCCCTCTTCCATCACTGGTCCCAGTAGAAATGGCCCAGCAAGACTCTTGCACCCACCAGGACTCCAAACACACTTAAATCATACATGGCAATAGTCCAAGAGAGCAGAGGCTGTACAATAAACAGCTGTATCAGCTGAAAATGACAGTATAGCTCAGTTCGTGTTGCTTTATCAGAGCCTTCCCAGAAAGCCCTGATCCTCTACCAACAAATAATGAATTCTTGCATTTATCACCTGTACAAAATACAGTTTCATGTGAAATGTTCACAGTCAGCCTCTTGAAGGTTGTGTGGGTGCAAGAAGGTGGCTGGCTCTCTTTGAGAGGTACATTCAGGTGACTCCTCATGCCACGTTTCAGCCATGGGGCATCATTTCCAGTGGGCACAGAGGAGGGTGGTAGGAACATGGTGTGCAAAGCTCCATGAAATTCTAGATAACTTAAGCAAATGTGGGCTTTAGTCTAGGTGTTATTGTTCTAGGATTATTCATCTACGATTATTGTTCTACAACACAATTCTCATCCAGCTCTCAAACTCAGACACACATCAGTCTCCAGTATTAATATTTGCATCTGTTAAATTCAACAAAATATTTTTCCTCTCTTCCTCTGAAATACTTTTATAATCAGCCCAGTACACAGGGCTGATTTTGGGATAGTCAGACATCATCAGTAAACAGATGTTTCCTTACAAGGGCATTTTGAATTTCTTTTCCTTCTTACATACTAGTGTTGAAATGTCAAAACTCATCACAGGAATCAAGACTTACATGTGTATTTTGGCAAATTTATAACTTTTTCTCTTTATTCTGGATATAAAATTGATAAAAACTGTAGTATCAAATTTTTATGGGGCTACAAAGGTAATATGACAGGTGTCAAACAAACATTTTATGCTTTAGAGTTAGATATTTTTGGTTCCCTCTTAAACCAGGGCACAAAGTAGAGGCCCATAGTAAAATGGTTCATCATAGAGACAGGAATAACTCCCACAAACACCCAACCTTCGCTTTATCTTATATCTGTCTTCTCCATACACTTGACAGCCCAAAACTAGAAATTTCCTTCAGTAAGTTAGACTAGAAAGCACCTCATATAAAGTTGCAGAGCCCTCGGCAGAAGCAGTAATGTATTAACTTTCTGAATTCCTGCACCAGGACTACCCCTCCTATGGGAAAGGGACACTAGACCTCAGAAATTTACATCATGTGTTATTTATAGAAGAAAAAAAGTAAAGCAAACATGTTCATTAAATGAAGACTTTTGTACAGCTGACTTTGCAAGTATGATCCATGTTTGGGTCTTGAGCTAACATACTTCAAACGAGACAGAAAGCAATTTTATAAAAGCAAGAAGTGACAAAGCAATGAATAATCAAGCTATCAAACAATTACATCACAAGTCAGTGTTTCTCCAACAGCAGCAGTTGATGTACACTATATTATCTCATACATTCATAAAAAGAAACAGATATTACTTGGTGCAAAATTTTAGCAGCAAGTCCTGAATTTGGAAGCTAACAGGAATGCTGACATGTATAGCATAGATGATCATAAAGGTATTTGAGTACCTAAATATGAATAAGGCTGAAAGTTTTATCGAGTGGCAAGAGTCAGACTGGGCTACACTTAATATTTCATAATTCAACTTATAACTTTTCCTTCTTACAAGCTTCCATATGCTCACGAAGCAGCCCTCTACTCCCATTTTCATCCATGCTTCAAATAGCTGGGCAGTTTCTGCCCCAGGCATGTTACAACCCTGAGATAATTTGGGGGTCTAGCTTGGGGCTTTTTGAACTGCATCAGAAGTTTTCTGAAGAAAATTTGAAAGGCAAATTTGTTAGTCTGAAGCTAAACATGTTTTCATTTTTTTAATGAAATTGACTGCTTTACATCTTGCAGCATTCCAAAAAATAATAAACATCTGAGACTTGCTGCCTCTTTAGCTGGACAGGTTTCCCACAGCTGAATCCTTTGATGATACTCTTTGGACTTTCTATTTTAGGAAGTCATCCCTTTCTGCTTTTCTCTGGAGGCAAACTTTTTTGCTTTCCTGCCAATCTTCCTCTTGACCTCTCTGTCCTGTGTACTTGGCCCTTCCATCTCTCTTCCAAAGTCCTCTCTCTCTCCTTCCACACTTCTAGATCTCCTCATTTCCAGTGCCTATAGTTCCCCCTCAGTTGCCAGAAAACCTCTTCTCCTGCCCTGATAACCAAACTATTAATCTCCTACCCCCTTTTCATTTTTACTAGAATATTTCTCAAATTTTCAGAGAAAGTGTATTTCCAAGACCACCCCAAGTATTTGCACCAGTGTAATATTCAATATTGATACAACTGGATGTATTAACTGCAGGAAACACACAAAGCAGTAAAAATCCATGTTATTATGACATTAAAGTTATATGTAAACATTGACCTTAATTGTATATCCAGAAAAAATTACTTTTCAAATGCTATAGGTAATAACTGTAACTCAAGCTCTAATTTCTAAACCAAAATATTATGTTAAAGAACACATAAAGACATACTGGATAACACCTTTTTTTTGCGTGGAGAGGTCTACTTAGTAAATACCTCTCCACCATGAGCACCATAAAAAACAGAAGTATAGTTAGATCAGCTGCTCTGCAAGAGTTTCATGTGAGCTGGCCATTACTTGTTGCAATAATTGAAAGAAACTTAAAAGCCTCTCTCTCTTCAGCACACATATTGATATAGTTCTTCACAAAAACTACCACTCTCACTAAAGATTATTTATCAGACCCCTGCACACCATGTCAGATCAAGAACAGCCCAAACCTAAGGACTAAGGGAGTGTGTTCATGTTGGCCTTGCCCTAAAACCTTATTTATATACACATATTATTGTCTCCCAGTTACAGCATTATATCTCTATCTGTTCCAGTCAGATTAATATTTAAACATGACAACATTGTCATTCAAATGCTTCAGGCTTGATTACTATAGTTCTCACAGTCACAGTAGGAAGCCACTGACTTTAAAGGAATTACAAATCTTTCAGAGCACAGCAAACCAGCAGCAGAGGCAGCCTCCAAGCCCATCATGCTCACACACAGCTCTCCTCCCATTAAATATCAAGCAGGATACTTCATTTTATTTTAAGTTTTCAAAACCCTCTGAGGGACAGAGCAGCTCTGTGGGCTCCATCTCCCAGCATGAACACACTTGCACTTAAGAATTGCCTTCAAATAGGAACACAACCAAGAATCAAACTCATGGAGACAGATTAAGTGGTTCAGGCAACAAAGAGACTCACTCCTAAAAATATAGCAATGATTAGAATACCAACACTTCTAAAAGCCACTAATAAATCTTGCTTTATTGACCTACACCATAAAATAGACAACTCCAGAAACCCCTCTTCGTAGATCGAGGAAAAAAGAATAAATGCCTTTTTTGTAAAATTTTCAAACCAAAAAGATAAATTCTGAATGAAAAACTACACCAATACACAAGTAAATTGATAAAAACAGTTGTGAAATTAGCAAAAGTGATTTAAAATACTCTGCTTGCCTGGTGTCATATCTCCTTAATACCATCTGCCTGGCTCAAAGTTTCAGCTTACAAACCCTTCTCAACCTCAGACCTCAAACATCTTAAAAACTTATGGTTTTGAGGGCCTTCAAGTTCCCTGTAGCAGTTTTTACCTGGCAGAGGTACCCATTCTAATGTTCAAGTTCACATTTTATGCAGTGAAGTAGAAGAGCTTTCAATCTGGGGAATAAAACACCCTCCAGCTGAAGAAAATTCTCACATTACAGAATGTTAAGAAGAATCTACTTCAATTGTGGTCAGTTGTCATGGAGAAAGGAGGGGAGAAAAAAAAAAAAAGTATATTCCCATGTGAAAACCTTTCTCAGTTAGGAGGGGGAAAAAAAAGAAAGAAAAAGAAAAAAAACACAAACAAAACCTCAACTCCCTTCCTTCCTGCGTTCGACATTTTATGCAAAGTAGGTGAATCTGGAATGAGAGATCATTTAAAAAATACTCATTATGCTATTTATGTACATGAATGTGGTTGTGTAAAAGTATAACAGGAATGCATTCACAATTGGTTTAAGTAATTTTCTCTTGGCAAACCACCATAAAAAACGGGCGTCATGGCGCCACCAGAATCCTAAATTGTGGTGGAGAATCATCAGTACACATGGCATTAATCTCTGTCTCCTTGCAGGAGACACCCTTGCCTGCATTACTGGTCTGTCTCTTAAATCTAAGACGTTGTAACTTGAGTTTAAAATGACACTATAAATAAGATATACTCACCCTCCCCAACAAAAAAAAAACTACCCACTTTATTAAAAAGACACATATTTCAGACAGTTTATTCCTGTTTGAGTTTTTCATTGCCAAAGAACACCGAAAGCATAATACTAATGGGTTAATAATAGATCATGTAATCCTCAGTATTCAGGTTGGACATGATTCAGACTACTGAGAGACTTTTTAAATATATACATATAATTAGTTAACCCATTGGTATTACATTCTTGCCACTTCAGATTGATCACAAGACTGTAGGGATCTCATTATACCATAAGGTTTATTTTCCCCAGTGACTGAGAACACTTAGCTGTCTTTTAATATCTTACTATTATTCACTTGCTAAGTTTTCAAATCTTTTTCCTTCTTCCAAATTTAGGCAAGGTTTTGTTAATAGAGCAATTTAAAATATCACCATTCTCTCTGCAAATTTCTCCCTGGCTTGTAAACATTGTTAAAATGTTCTACCAGATGAAAATCATGTCTTTTAAAGGAAACTGTGTGTCTATTCTGGTGGGGGGAAAAAAAAAAGACTGATAGTTTGGGAACACCCACTCAAGATAAAATAAGCATCCTGGAAGATTTCCTGTGGGGGTTAATGGAGGCCAGGCCAATGGTAACTGACCTTGAAGTCCCCAGATGAAGCTTCGTGTTTCTCCTCAAATTATTTCTGTTGGGTTTTTTAAAGGATTCTTCATTATGCAAAGCTAAGTTTGTCAACCCTGATATGGTGAGAGTCCAAAAAGTGTCACTGATAAGTGCCACCTCTATATGCACTTACTAAAAACACAGGGAAGTCAATATGGAAACATTTTTAGTTGATGTTCTTATATTCTTAGCATAGCATTGTCAAAAACATGTTAGCATAATTCAGAGATAGTATAGCAGCACAGCATTAACATATTGAATAATTAGCAGAAATAGGTATTTTAAATGAAACTTACCCTCAATGACACATGTTTAATTCAGATTGTGAGCCACAGTGTGCTTTTCCTCACAAGTTATACGACTATAATACCCTCTTAAAAATCTATTATTTTAGGTAGCTCGGAAAAAGAGGGGTGGAAAAAAGTGTTAAAGATCCATACACAAGGTTTCTGCAAATGAATATGATGTATTCCAGAAACAACATGCATTCACACAGACACTCAATAAGAAAGGGACTGTTTACCCAGTTTATAGCTTGAAAACCACTTGGGACTGTGTTCCAGTATGGGAAATTTTAGTACAGTGAATTGTTAATACAAAATAAAAAGCAAGCCTGGGAAGTTAGGATTAAATTTTTTTGAAAATGCTTGTTTGGACCATTAAAAAAAATATTGCCTTCTAATGTCAAAGTATGAACAAATACTTTTTCAGATGAACAAAATCTGTAATCAGTTAGATAAGAGCAATATGCCTTTTTTTTTTTTGGCATTTAATCAAACAATGAAATCACATACACATTTCCTGACACAAAAGACAAATGATGTAATAATCTGAAGGAGTTTCTCTATCTCCTTGGAACTTTGCATACTTGACTTGTTTTCCATATTTTGTGACTTTAAATGGTGGGAAAATTATATTAAAATGCTTGTAGCAGTTCCTCTAAACTAGCATCCTTTTTGTTTTATTGTATTTAATATAAAAGCAGCAATTATTTGATTTCAAAGTTATGAAAATATGTACCTTATGAGAAAACAAGCAATTTAAGCTTTAATTGGTGTCATTTTTCACAGAACTGGCAAGATTCTTGCATCCCTGGCATGTTGTTTTCTATAAAACTGCAGAGCTGCTTTCAATGAATGTTTTACGAATGTATAAGTTGTTACATGAAGGTATGTGAGTGGATGCCTGGAAATATAAGATTTCTGGGGGGATTTATTCACAAAAGATGCATTTCATTTCATAGTGTATATACTGTAATTTTTCCTTAATATTCCTAATGTGCTTTGCTTCCCATTAAGCATTTCTTCCATTCTTGCATGGGAAGAAAGGAGAGGTCTGCAAGAGGGATATTTTGCACAGGAGAAACAAAAATAAAGATGGGGGAAACAATGGGGGGAAAAACCTGCTTTGAAAAAATTATTTTATGTACATTTTTTGTGTAAACTTAGATTCCAAAGCTCATTGGGTTTTGGTCTGTTTGGGTGGAGGTTTTTTCTCCTTGATGAAAGGCTCAGTCTCTAATTTAGACTTACAATACTCCTGCTCTTACCTGTGGGAATAGGCATGATTCTATTTTCACCATTCATGAAGGAATGACTGGGTGTGGTACTCAGAGCTCTGGTCTAGTTGACAAAGTCAATTGGTCACAGGTTGGACTCGATCTTGGAGGTCTTGGAGGTCTTTTCTAAGTTAAATTACCAATGATTTTGTGTACAGCTATCCAATCCCACACTAAGCATGGGCTGCAAAAACCAAGATACTCAAAGGCTTGCCCAGCCTCAAGAAGAAAGCTCATGGAGTTTACACACACACACATATATAAAACCACAAACCTGAGATGTGACCATAATTTTTGTCAGTTTGGGAGCAAGTCAATTGGTCACAGGCCTCAGGAAGGAGCAGGAGCCTCATGGATGTGATGTCCTGCTGTGCCACTCGTCTTCAATGTCTCAGAAGCTTGTAGGACCAAGGTAAGAAGGAGCCTCACTGATATGCAGGGAGATAGGCATCTCCAGCAAGAGAACTTCATGGAATCATGTCATTAAGGCTTGAAAAGATGTCTTGGACCATCAAGTTCAACCATTAACTGCCAAATTCACAAATAGTGGGTTGGTCCAGGACTCAGTGCTATGCCAGTGTAAGAGGAGGAGTGATGCTGTGTCAATGAGGATGTGGAGGAATGATGTCAACTGTGGATCCATGAACCCCACCACAACAAAGAGAAGCTCTGGTTCTCTATGGGACAGTCCTTCCCTCAGCATAGAGTCAGAGGCCACCACTCAACAAATACATGTAAGACTTTGGTGCTTTGCTTTAGTGAGCCCTTAGACATGACATCATCCAAAAGGATTTCAGTAAGCTGGCTTCTCACCCTGCATATGGGCCAAACTGGTGAATTAATTCACTCACATACCCAGGATATTATTTCTTCTGGAATAACTATGTTGCATTAAAGACCTAACATTGCCATTGGCCTGGAGTCTGCCCTGTACCATCAGCCACACGTGAGATGTTCAGTGTCTCAAAGAATGAGTTCAGCATTTTTCCCACTCTTAAAATCAGGAACACCATGAACTGAGGCATCACAAGCTACCACATGGGGAACATCAGCCCATCCCAGCCTCCACCAGAAGGGCACGTTGATGCTGAGCACTTAATTGCAGGTTCACAGCCATTTAATCCCTAATTTCTTAGTTCTAGGTTTTACGAGGTAAACACCAGTGCCTTTGGCTCACGAAAGTTTCTATTCAGCCTTGTGTTTACTGGTACCAGTAGTGGGTACCTGAGAAATACCTGAACACAGTGACAGGCTCTGCAGCTTCTCCTCTCCCTATTTCCCTTCTCGCACATTCTCCTCTTACATCAAAACACCTACTACCATGACTTTCTATCTGCCTGCGACCATTCCTTCTTTACACTTCAACATTTTAATTAAAAAGCAATAAAACACTTTAATTTGAGGTTTGTACATAAAAATACAAGTAAAAATGGCCTGAATACTGGGCAAATACTATTGAAATCTGAGCTGAAAGGCAGTTAGAGTAACTTTAACCACCTGAGAAATGCAATAATCACCCTGAAATGCACAGCCTGGAGTGTTTTATTGCCATTATAAACTGCAATTTATACATTAAAATAAGGAAAACAGTCAGACCCATCCATTTATGAGCTATAATAAATATGGTTATGACATCACTGACAACCAGTCACAAACTTCCAAACACATCTAGAGCTCTAAAGCAATTTCACAATTACCTTTTAAATCTGTTTTCTATCAGCACACGTATATTTCTTGGGTGTGCATGTAGCCACAGGCCTGACTCAACAGCCATGTCTTCAGGGATGCAAAGGTCTCCTGAATCGTACAAGCTCTTAGTTTAATTTCTCTTGCATCCAGTCTCCTGCTCCATTTACATCCTCTACCTTCTCCATGACTTCCATGGAGAAAAATCAAATCAGCAAAATATCAAGAACCATTACCAATTTTGTTTTCATAGTTCTCAAAACACCACCTTGACAGCATTTGGGGGAAATGCTGCTATTGGAGAAACCTTTAAAACGACCATTGCAACTCTCGTGAACTATTTACACGAAGTGGCTGCACCCCAGAAGAGTTTGCCTTTGCATGTAGCCTTGAATCCAGCTGCTCAACAATCACTTCTGTTAGATTTCTCCTTCAAATACACTCCCAACTTTTGTTCTTTCCACTGTTGCAAGTTTCCTGGGGGGAGGAGAGTTTCTAAAAAGGATAAATTGTACCTCAGGGAACAGCTCTTCTCTAAGAACAAGCTAACAGGATAAGCCTATAATAGAAATATAAATCAACTGCAGAAATTTTGTTTTTTTTCTTTTGGAGAGTGTTTTTCTCTCAGAACCAGCAGTGCAACAATTTACTTCTCTACAGCTCAACTGCTTTCCTGATGAAACCTCTCCTGGTCCCTCTGCCTTCCAGCTGCCAATGCATGTGTCACATGCTCTGTACCTTCATTGAGATCAAAGACCTTTGACTTCATCCTCAGACTCTGATAACCTGGAGCTGAGCTGGAGAAGATGAGCCATGGTAGCAGTTCCATGGGCCTGATCCAGCAGTGGCTGCCAAGCACGAGGGCCCCCCACATGGAGGACAGCAGCTGAAGACATTCAGATCAGAGGGAACTCGCTGTGCCAAAGACGAGAGGAGCTGGGAGTCACAGAGCAAGGAGCAGCCATCAATTTGGTGCCACGCTGAGAGACAGGCTGGAGCAATGCACCAGGGTGACCTGTCTGATTCACCATCACAGGGGAAAGCTAAACACAAAGTGAGGGAAGGAAGGGGCACATGTTGTGCTGGAGAAGACAGCCTTTGATATGCTTAGTTAAACACAAAGTCTTGTGAGATTTAGTGGTTCTGATTCTGTTATTTTACATTTCATCCCTCTCACTCAAAGGATTTAATTCCTTTTCTATTTCTCATCATAGCCCACTGGTGGTCACTTCTTGTCTCCCCACACCTTTCCTTGAATCAGCCCAAATTTCCCTCGGAATTATTCCTGATTTTAACTCTGCTCATGAGGGAATCATCTCACCAGGGGACTGGTCTCCAAATCCTCAGCTTAGCCCTTGGTAAAGACTTCTAGCACAGAAGTACAAGCTAATGGACACTGGTCAGGTAGCCAAATGTACTTTAAAAGGACATCTCAAATACCTTGTTGCCAGGAAATGTAGGACACTGAGTAGTACAAGTTAGGAGAACAGTGGTTAGATACAGTAAAGCCTTTTCACAGGACTTCATAGGAATTTCCTCTGAAGATACACTGATTATTTGCACAGAGAAGGATCTTAGTAGCCAGCAAGACTAAAAAAATAAAAAGAAACCATGGAAAACTGGCAACTATGGTAAATAATTTTCAGGCAACATATTCTATACTGCCTATGAAACATGGGTTAATACCTGAAACACAAGAACCAAAACCCTCATCTTGAACTGGAGACGAAAGCTCAGAGCTCTTAAACATCATCAGTATTTTAAAATAAGCCACTAGAGAGTGAAGTCCAGATCTAACATGCTTCATGTTTGCAAAATATCACATTATTCTAACTAGAAAGAAAATAAAGTATAACAGATGAAGTCACACTTCAGATAAAGTCAGCTACCTACTTGAGAAACCTCCTTTTCCACCAGCCAGAGGTGGTATAAAAGATTATTTGTCTCAGCACTGAAGTATCACCTCTTCCATTCAGCCAAGTTCACACAAATATCTTAACCAAAGCTGATGATATGACTTTTGTCTCTGTGACTTCATCTGCCCACCAAAAGGAGACAGGACATAGTCTCTCATCATTATTTGCAATTTTACATTACCTTGAGCATCACTGGCAGATGTGCATTTAATTCCACTCGCGTTTTGCTTTCCATTAATGAAGACACCATTCATTTTTTCACCTGTTTCTCCTTTTTTCAGCTGCAACACTCACTGCGGCTCATACATGTTTTCTCCATCACCATCAGGTCAGTGATATCCCAGGGGATAATATCCCATGAAAGCCCAAGGAAGCCTTCAGAGTTTGACCACAAGTGCAGTGATAGTTTTACAAGGAAAATTACTTTCTTGACCACAGAGGAGACCTGGGGCAGGTCTATCAGGAGGATCATAGGGAAACAATGGGCAACACAGGAAGATCACTGGAAGATGTCAATGTCTTCAAACCTCTTTGTGGCACTGGCTTTCACCAGTTGTGTAGAAGTAGGTGAAGCACTCAGGAAGATTTTCCTTTCATTTTGAATGTATGTCCATGTTTTAAAGGGTTCATTCTGAATAACTCTTGTGGATTTGGTTGGCAAGGTGCTGTTGGGGAGAAAGGAGAGAGATGCAAGTCATTTAAAAACAATCAACATTGGTGGTTAGTAAAATACCATGGGGAAGATGCTAAGAGGAAAGAAAGATGGAAATGGTTTCTCATTTAGCATAAAGATTTTACCAGCCTTCATCATGTATCAAATATGCATACAATGCATTCCTTTTAAATCTAAGCAAGTTAATATCTCTCATTCTGTTCATAACTGAACAAAGGCAGATATGAGATCAGGCAGGGGAAACTGTTCTTAAACTGGCATAACTCATATCCATGGACACATATCCACACACAATGCTTCTCAACCTTATATGTGTGATCCGTGTTCCTAGTGGAAAGAGCCACTTTGATAGTCTGGATTTAAAAAAAATTTCTAATAGTAATTCAAAATATTGAGAGGGATTATAAGAATTAGCATCAGCACATACAGATTTTTCATTGGTACAGAATAGTTTTTCTATTTCATCATAAAATCATTTCATACTTGGAAAAATAATTTCTTAGTGCTCCTTATTAATATCTTTAATAATTTAAAATGTTTATCAGTTTGCTGTATCCTAGATATCTAATTATTTGCAGACTTTCACTTACACATTGCTAATGGGACAAACATTTTCTTGACTCATTTGTTTTTTATTTGGGAGAAGTATTAAGTTACAACAAATGCAGTGTGTGATCTAAAATTCAGAATACTTGACCATTTCCTGATAACCAACAGATAAGCAGGGATCACTCTCTCTCCAAACACTGAGGACACTGTTCCTGTCAATATTTGATATGTTATTTGCTATCTGAACTGAATGTTCCATCGCTGTAGTGCTCTTGTTCTTTGATTAGATGATCTGAGCTATAGAAGCAGGTGGCTACTCTGAATAATTTGCTTTGGCTTTGCTTTTCTCTGAGAAATAGTAGAAATACTTTAGATAGTGGGAATGACAGGCTGTGAGAGAGTGGAAATCAGATCAGCATAATGATGAGGATTTTAAACCTTTTCTTAGATATAGGAGCAAGGACTATATATGTCTTAATAGCTAGAGGTTACTACATCTAACCTTTATTTTAAATAGGCAATAGAACAAAGCAAAACATATTTTTAACTCTGAATTCAAGCTTTTCTTTTTAAGACCTCAAGTGAAAATCAGTCTGTACAGTTGTAAACCAAGCCTTAACCCTGCAAAGACATATAAATATGTTTAGCTGTACATCCTAGCTGAGCAGCACCATTTTCATCAATAGAATTCATCATGGGACTACTTAGAGACATTAACACTAATTAAACACCAGCATAAAACTCTTTCCAGGATTGAGACCTAAACGCCATCAATTTCCACTAAAAATTATTTTCATCTCGTAATTAAAGCAAATTTTTGCTACTGGCATAGTATCTGATCTCCACTTAAATGTATGGAGATAAAACTCTGTTGGCACAAGTGGCTTTCAGAAAGGCAAGGAGAGCAGTGAAAATACCTGCAGTTCAATTTATGGATAAAATTGGTTTCTGAGTTTCATTTTTATTTCTTTGCCATTTTTCATTATTATGACTTCACTATTAAACCTATATGTAATCTGACTATCACTTTTATTTGCTCTATCTCTTATGATCTGCTAGAAACATTTACTAAATTATAATATTCAATTCTGTGCCACTAAGGTACCACTTGGACTTGCCTCCTTGTTTTACCTTTTTTTTTCTTTTTCATTGTACTGCATGTTTCCCTGGTTCTTACTTGTTCCTCCAAGACTGCCCAAAGTATGGTCTACCACTCCCTGCTAAATCCTGGTGGCTTTGGGTCACTTGATCCACCTGATCACCAGAGTCATGTGGGCTCAGCTCTGCAGCATTCATTACAGACACGTGCATGTTAAATCCTACCAACTACACAAAAATCGAGCATTACAATCATTGTAAAATTGTTAAAAATTTAGCTTGAGTGCTATAAACTCCTAATAATTAACCTCTCTACAAAGGCAGACAACACTATTATTTATTGGACCATCTCCACCATAACATATTAAGTTCAAGGCCAGGTTGGATCAGCAACCTGATCTAGTGGAAGGTGTCCTTGCCCATGGCAGGGGGCTGGGACAAGATGATCTTTAAAGTCCCTTCCAACCCAAACCATTCTGTCATTTTATCAGAGGCAGACCTAGAGCCTCCTTTGGAAGGCTACCAGTAGTTAGGCCATCACTTGAAACTGCTGAAAAGCCAAGAAAAAGAGAGATAAAAGGAGTCAATCTTACAGGCCCACCATGGTTTTCCTATGGAACCCCTTAAAGAAAAAGATATACATGAAGATGTTAATGAGTACGGGCATTGTGCCTTTTCTGAAGTCATAATCCTGTTCCCCTCAAGTTTGAAAAGTGAATATTGGACTCATGATCAGAATTTTGTGGTTTAAAATCCAAGAAACACTTAGCCAGCTATTTCCCCAGCACTGTCAACCACAGCAGAGAAACACATCTTAGGACTGAGGCAGCTATACTATTAATAACATTAATGTGGGTTTGGGGTGGGCTTTTTAGGGGGTAGAGGAAGAACTAGTAATTAGTTCTAGAACTCTTACTAAGAACATATAGCAGAGTTCAATAGCAAAACCCATCTGAGATTATAACGTTTTAAAACATTAGTATAACCGACTACATTGTTAATTTTTCTTTTCCTCAGAATAAATGCACTTTCAACTTCTCATGGGCCACTTCCAAGTACTTTTCTCAAATGACAGCAACAAGCCAGGGTCAAAAATTTAATATGTCATCCCAAACCCCAGATAAAATATTATTGCTTCTATTGAACAAATGGCCAGGGAGGTCATTCCAACCCTCTGCTCTGCTCAGGTGAGACCCCACCAGCAGAGCTCTGGGGTCCCCAGGACAGGAAGGACATGGAATGGCTGGATCAAGTCCAGAGGAGGCACCAAGATGATCAGAAGGATGGAGCATCTCTGCTGTGAGGAAAGGCTGGGAAAACTGGGGTTGTTCAGCCTGGAGAAACTTTGGGGTGCTTGAATTGTGGCCTTCCAGTGCCCAAAGGGAGCCTGCAAGAAAGATGGAGAGACACTATTTACAAGGCCCTGGAGTGACAGGAAAGGTGGGATGGCTTCCAAATGACAGAGAGTAGCTTTAGATTACATATTAGGAAAAAAATCTTTATTGTGAGGGTGGTGAGGCCGTGGCACAGCTTGCCCAGTGAGGCTGTGGATGCCCCATCCCTGGAAGCTTTCAGGGTAGGTTGGATGGAGCTCTGAGAAAACCTGGTCTAGTGGAAGCTGGGAAGGTGTCCCTGCCCATAGCAGGGGTTTGGAAACCAAGGCCGTTCTGTGGTTCTGTGAAGTCTCACCACGCACATGGGTATCATGGGGAGCTTGTAATCTGGAGCAAGAGTGGGGAGCCCAAAGGTGGACAGTGTGGGCTGGAGTTTTGCTGCCTTTACAGCCCAGCACCATCAGGCTCAGCACAGAGACAAGGAGGAGCTGAGCATGAGCTATTTCTGCACCCTGATTTGGATGGTATTTGTAGCACTGGAGTCCTATTTTGAGGATTTTGAGTTCTATTTTTAGATTTTTAAATAATCTTGTGACTCTACATGTTATCCGGGAATATTAGGAAATATAACATTAACAAAAATATCCCTTCAAAGAGGGTTTTTTTAGCCTCCTTTCTGAAGCTGGATGGAGATAATCGCAGACCTCCACCTCCCATGCCATTCCTCAGCACAACCCAAGGTCTCTGTGGCACTGCCAGCTCAGGGCACTGAAGTCTTGAGAGAGCCTTAAAATTATGAGATTTGCTCAAAAATATTTTTTTTCTTTAAATCAAAAGTAATTGAGAGAATGGGAATGTTTGCTTGTTCTTTGTTATTAATGTGCCTCATATATTTCTTTAAATTTCATGCCACTGAGGTTAGAAGAGGAGCATCACTTTCACTGGAGCTGACAACTTCATTTTTTCTTGGGAATGCCTGTAAAGAAGGAATGTCCAGCAGGACCTTTCAGCCTAGAAAGAGGAAAAAGGACAGAGACTGCCCCCGTTGCATCTGGATTTTAACTTTCTAAAGGATAATTACAAATGAAATTTTTGCAGTAATAAAGGCTATAGCACAGCACTCATTTACCTTTCTCTGTGACTAATATTTCTGTATCAATGAAGGCCTGCTCACAGTCCTACTATGGCATCAAATTGATAGTGCCTGGTTTGCATTTCCAAAAAGGAAATCGTTTTCCAAAAGGCTCATGCAGCAGCCAGAGACTCCAAACAACATTTTCATAGTAACACACAGTAGCACATTTCAAGTCAACTAAACTTACTGAGCTCTCCTCTGTGTTTACAGCATGTTTCAAATAATTTTTAAGAGCCCAGAAAGTAAGCAGAAGGCATGGGTGATTTACTGAAAATTTACTTGTTTGACTCTTAGAGTTAAGGGCTATATTTTAAGTCATTGATAGTCCAACTACGGTGCATATATGAGTAGAGAAAATTACCAATAGTAAGGCACGGGAGGTATAAAAATAAAATGTAATCACTGATGAAATAAAAGCAAATATGAAAGTCTTTCTGCTAATTTAAACTGTTTCTTTTCTCTAAATGAGAAAAAAGTGTACAAAACTTTTTAAAACATGTCAATAGAGTAATTCAAAACTTCTCGTTCTACTCCTGACCAGCACAGCTTATCTTTTTTATCTTATGACACCCTGCTAATGTTCATAGAATGGTTTGTGTTGGAAAGGACCTTAAAGACCATCTCATTCCAACCTCCCTGCCATGGGAAGGGACACCTTCCACTTGACAAGGTTGCTCCAACATGCATCTCATTAGGTTCCATGACTTGTGCAGCTTCAGGCTCCTTGGATGATCCCACACCCGTTCTTCTGCGGTGGGGGTTCTTCATTTTCTAAGTCTCTGCTTTTGCCTTCTGCATATGGGGTGGTGTAGCTGGAGAACTTCCCAGTGAAGACTGAGGCAAAAAAGATCCTTGAGTAGCTCAGTCTTCTCCATATCCCAGGTAACCATGTTTCCCATTTCCTTACAGAGAAGACCACATTTTCTCTAGTCTTCTTTTTATCTCCCTCTTAAGATATTGGGAAACCGACAAAAAAAAAGGGAAATGCCAACCTGTAAATCTTTGCAGGTGCCTACTTTCACCTTGGCTGAACATATTACAGATGAGCACTGACACACATGGCTCATTCCTGTGTCCCCAACTGCTCATGTATCACAGTCCATGTGCTCTGGTGGCTGCACATTTGGTGGCAACATAAGACACCATAAGGTAGAAACTTTATTTACTGTTTTGTTGATGTCCAGGAACCCTTCTCTTGGTCTGAACACCACAACCAAGACATTATCATGTAATGAAACAAAACTATTTTAAAATCCATTTATATGCTTATAAAAAGAACTGTAAAATGGTGATAAGGCTGAGGAATAAGATGGTTTACCAAATAAAGTTCCCAAGTAATGGCCATGCGTTCACCAAACACAGAACTGGCTGTAACACAGAACCTTATGGAGGCTGCACTTGGTCAAATCATGCAAGAGTTAATCACCTTTGGTTGCTCAGGGTTGTTTTGGCAAAACCAAGATCAAAAAAGAAGCAGAAGACATGTGCATGCCATACACTGCTGAAGTTTTCTCAATTCTTAATGGAATCTTCCTACATGTGAGTCTACAATTTTTCAGCTCATTATCAGTACATTCAAAGTTAGATAAAATACCATAAAAATCTATAGCTACTCTTATTAGATGTATAACACTTTCTCACATAATGGATTCAAAATAAAATATCCTTTCTAAACTAAATAAATATATTTTCCATTTTTTTACATTAAGATAACCTTCCTTAGTCCTCATAGAAACACCATGACTATTAAACAAAGTTGAAGAGAGCAACAGCATTATGTTTGTAAAGGAAGTTATTTTTGGAAGATATTTTTCACTTAGGGGAGGAAAAAAAAGTCCAACTGAAGTAAACAATTTAGTTCATAATCGTCAACACAGGGACACTTTGCATAGACATTTTCTTTCATAGGTCACTACATTCATTGGATTAGAATTAGTTAGAGGATTGAAAAGAGTAAATGACAAAAGCTACTGGAAGTAGTAGCCCATGAAGGAAAACACAGCCAGCTGGGGTGAAAATTAAATCACATTATGCTGAACCTACTCCTACCTGTCCCATAAGTCAAGATCTAGATTTCCTATGTACAGCTCTCTATAACAAAGCATAAAGCTTATTAAAGATTTCAGCTGTGGTGAATTGATTTAGTTTGTGGAATTCCTAAGTAAAAAAAAAAAAAGAAATGAAGAGCTTGTTAGGTCATTTTTTTCATTTTCTGGGGTTTTTTTAATCATCCTCTGCATAGCTTTAACACTTGCTAATACAATGTAACGCATCAATACACTATAGCAAATTTTCTCTGCTTTAAATATCACCCTCATTCATACTGTGATTCAATTTAAAGAATCATTCAAAGATAAATCTAAATAAATAACAAGCTGGCTTTCAGGCAAACAAATGAATTTGCATTGTTTTATATTCATCATAAATATTTCACTTAATTACTGAGGTACTATGTTCAGAAATACAAAACAACATTATAAATTTATTAGCACTGTCCCTGCTGATTTTACAGAAGTTCTGTGGAATGCAAGAGCCAAAAGTAGAAACAGGCTCAAGAGCATAACCAAAAGAGCAGAGGCTGCATTCAAATGCTAAACTGGATTGACACCTTCTGCTTCTCTCTGTATATTTACCCCAACTAAAGCTTCCTGTCTCAAATCAGGTGTTATCCTATTTATTCTCAAAACCCAAGGTCAACAAAACCCCTTTTCCTTTTGTTGATTTTTGAAAGCTAAATATCTGAATCAGGCTGGTTCGAGTATTATCTTGAAAACTATCACAGGAGTTTTTCCCCTCATTGTAAAATTGTGAAAATGTGAAAGGATGTAACAGCATTTTTCAAAGGTTTAGCGAGGTCAGTTATGTGGAGAAAAAAATAAGAACTGCTCCTAAAACATAAAAGGTACAGCACATAGCATTTATCCTCAAAATTATTTAAGTTCTTTAATGGCTCTAAAGGCTATGAAAGATGTTTTTAAAATGTAAATATGTGGGTCTCTTAGAAGAAGTTATCCTTCTTTGTAAACCACAGTATCACTGGTGATTTATAATTTTCAGAAAATCTTAATCCCACAGGAAACATATAAGAGTTCCTCTTTATTTTTAGCCTAATGCTGGGTCTAACATGGGATGCAGTTTTTATTATTACTGAAAAAGCTATTATTTTTATTTGCTTATAGTAAATTAAGAAAAAATCTGAAAGAGTGTAAGTATGAAGCCATTTTAAAACAGATTATTCTTTTTCCTTTACCTTTGAAACAACTTCAGATGTAAATAAAATTGTGGCTATCACATTTCCCTAGGGATTAAGTACTCTTACTGTTCAAATGTCATTAATTACCCTTAATGCCGTTATGAACTATTTGGAGATTATCATTATTAAACTGTTAGAGAATTTCTTAATTCCTCACCAGAAAGCCACAGAGTAACTCATTGGGCCTGTCCTCCCCCTCCTTTGTTGAAATGACAATAGCCTAGAGGAATTGTGTCTGAAAAGTCAAGAAACAACAATAAAACATATTTTGTTGGACTAAATGAGCAGTAGAGAGAAAAGTTTGGGTTTTACACCATATTCTGTTTCATAAGCAGAGTTTCTGGAGCTGATGCAAAAGAACAGAAGGGCAGCTATTGTGGAGAGTGACTCAATTTTAAACCAGCTAATACAGACCCAAAAAAAAAAAAAAAAAAAACCCAAAAGGGGAAAAAAAAAAAAAAAAAAAAAAAACCAACACACCACAAAAAAAAAAAAAAAAAAAAAAAAAAAAAAAAAAAAAAAAAGGAAAACAAAACCACCATACCGCACATCAAAAGAAAAAAAAATAAGAACAACAAAAGCAAAGGAAAACCTTAAAGTTGCATGGTCCAAGCATGCAAAATGAGTGACTGATAAGTTCCTTGCTGACATCTGAAAATTAAAATTTTAGAATCCCAAGGATGTGTCACTGCTGTTAAAAAAAATTAATTAGACCAGAATATGGATCCTGCATAGACTGGGTTTGGTATCAAAATATTTCAAATACAAAAATTCAATATACATGCATTTTTGTCACAGCCTCCTCTTTTTTGTGCAAAATACTAAAGCTATGAGAATTTTAGCACAGTTGTTGTTTAAACTGTGTCATTTGGTACTCTCTCTCTGAACAACCGTTGGACTGGGAAAATGAGTCTTTCTCCACCACAGAGACCACGTGGTCCTACTACAATTCAGAACCCCATCTCTTCCAAGACAAATCACAGTGCTTGGATTCATATTTTGAAGTCTGTATTTTACTTTGCTATTATTGTTCGACTTGTATTTTTCATTCAAACACACGCCAGTGTGTATTTTTCATTCAAACACATGCTTTTACTCTCGTGTGTTTAAAAACTAAAGTAAACAAATTCACCTGCAGGTAAATTTGATCAAACAGAAAATGACTGAACGAAAACTTTTTAAAGACAACCTGGAAAGATGAGAGCAGACAAATCAAGTATTTACTTACTTCTGGTACTGGAAAACATGCTGCTTGTCAGCTTGAAGACACACAATAAAACACACACTCCCTTACTTTGTTCTTACACATTAGATCAGCTGCTCTGGGGATTTTTGAGTGTAATTTTTTTAAGCAAAGAACTAAGCAAGGTTCTCCAAGAAAACAAGCAAGACCTCAGTGGTCTTACTTTTTTGGTTTGCACTTCTAACTCTTCTTACCTGCTCTGGAGGAGATCCCAGTCCCTGCCTGGAGCACAGCAGGCGAAATTTGGTATTTTAAAAGGACAGCTGGTAGGTGATGCTACCAGCCACCAGTTTCACAAGTTAACCCTAAATCAATCAGAGCTAACAGGGAAGGAGGGGAATGCCCCAAAAAGGGATTACCAAAAAGCTGTGCTGGGTCTAGAGGTCGGGATAGAGCCTCAGAAGGACCATCACAGAATAACACTACTGAGATGGTGTGGTCTGGATTGGAAAAAGCTTTTCTCTGCTTCTTTTCCAGATCAGATCTACACATTGCAGAGGCCATGGCTCCCTCACAGAGCTCTGCTGAAAGGTAACACAGGGCTCAGGATCTGTTATGAGTTATTCCAGTGAGGAATGTCTGGCTTTTTATGGTTATTTTAATTGGTGACAGTACTCACTGCTTAACGTACTCAATCTGGCACTGATGTTCTCCCATGTCCTGCTCCATCCTGAATGCTCGTCCTGTCTCACAGCTGCTTTCTCATCCTCCTCAGAAGCTGCTGCCTCGTTATTGTCCTTACTCAGGCATTATCTGGTCTGTTCTGTGTAACACCAATCCAAGACAAGGGCTGGCATATTTCACCAGAGATTAATGCTTAGGCTGCCTGTCCAAAGAGAATGGAAAGTTGATAAGTGCAAAAACCTTTAGAGCAAAATTGAACTCAAACCCCTTTTAACTATTTTGTCCAAATCAGTAATTAACAGTTCAGCCTGTTCTTTCGCACAAAAAATAAGTTTTGCACCAGTGAAAAAACACCACTGCCAAACTTCTATGCCTGATGAGGGAGACTAAGCTACACACCTTGACTCATATTTTCTTCCAATAATAGTCTTTAATTTGCAATACTTGTAGGAGAAGGCCATGATCATCATGCTTTACAAATGAGATATGGTGACTTAAGTGTCTTGCTTAGGGGCAAATGGAACTAACAGCAGTAATAAAGTCAGTGTCTCTTGCCCATTGACTTAAACACGGCTCCTCCAGTCTGCTGGGCAACAGAAGTCTTGGTAGGCTTCAGATTCAGGCTTGACTCACATCATTGTGCATAAGGCATGTAAAATAAAGTCTACATGATTCACTCTCTTCTCCCATGTTGCTGGAGAATCAGGAGCTAAGGTCCCTAGCATTCACCAGAGGACTTGTCTTGCCCCTCTCCATACTGTGAATGGAAGAATATATCTCTGGGCTAGTTAAGATGAACAATCTCTTCCATTTAAACTCAGAAAAGAGGAAGGAAGTTCAGCTCAGCAGCTCCTCTTTCCAACCTCCTTTATCACTCACCCCACACAGAAATTTCCTTCTCTTTGCATTTCTCCTGCACTGGACCACCTCTCCATCCCTTTCCCGCAAGTAGCACATTTATTCAGCCATTCTAATGCACTGTATGGAAAAATCTCTATTTTTTCTTTCCCAGAAAAAAAACCATACAAAAACCATAACAAGCCAAGAGACACTACCTGAGGGAGGAGATAACATGCTGTAAATCATCAAACCAGTAGTAACAAGAGATGGCAGTTGCTGGAAAAGTAGTGGGAGGCTGGAGTTGGGAACCACCACATCTCCCAGTTTACGTCCTTCAAAGCCCCATGGCTCACAGCCCTCATTCCTTACTTTACACTGCTCAAAACCAGCCCACGTGTTCTTGCTTTGCCAGAGCTTGGGAGGCTTCTAACCCCCAAGCATAGGTCATGGAGAAAGGACTTTCCTTTCATCCCTGCAGGCAGCCTTTGGCAAAAAAAGCCAGGGAATAATCACAGGACAGTAGTGACTCACTGTTTCTGTCAGCGGAAAGAATCTCTACTGCCCAGTGCTCCTCTTCTCCCACCTGGCATCACCACCAAAACCACCACACCGACGAACAAGGAGGTTATGCAAGGCAGCGAGGTCAGAATATTAACTTACAAAAGTCAGGAATGGTGGGAAAGGGCTGCCAGCTTGACTGCATCAGCTTCCCTGGCCTGCTGGGAAAAATAGGTCAAGGTTTTCCAAGGTGACCAGCAATTTTGGATGTCCAACTTTGTGCGTGTTTTAAAAAAAAAAAAAAAAAAAGAAAAAATTTATTTCGGAAAAAACACTAAATGTCTATCACTGGGGGAAAAAACAAAAGGCAGCCAGACAGCTGGACTTTTAAGGTCCTTGCAGTTGAGCACCCCAGAAAACACAAATTACCTTGAGCTATAAGCCCCTGAAAAAAAAAACTAAAAAAAGTGAACCACTGTGCAAAAGACACTAGAGGAAAGCCCGTGGGTAAATAACTAGTGGGAGCTCACAAGAGCACGGCTCAGGATGCATGTGTGTTTCTACTGCGGGAGAGAGAACAATTGAATTATGAGGAGCTCTTAAGCAAGTAAAGTAAACATCTTTTGGCAATTTAGTGCTGCACTTTGAAGCCTGGCGATGTCATACAAATGGTGAAATAGCACGGACACCCTTCTGCTGGCTAGTTTGTTTAATATGGTGAGTCGGGAGTTTTTGGAGCACAGCACTCTTTTATGAGCTCACGAGCTGGAGGAGGGAAAGTGTGGAAGGAGCAGCAGAGGGGTGTTTAAGCAAAGCTGGAGTTGTCCGGAGCCTACGGGAAGCAGCACAAGAGGGAAGGGGCTGCTGTGGGAGCCCTACAGCATCCAGGGGGCTGCCACTGTGGGAACAGACCCCGAGCATCCTCCACCACAGGAAAAGAGGGAGAGAGAGAGGTATGGGGTGAGGCAACAAGGATAATCACATGAGCAGGGTTAATTGCTATAAATATCAAGAATCAAATCAATATGTCAAGATGTGTGTTCCACTTTTCACGTATATGCGGCACGTAAATGAGAAACGGAGAGAGAGGGAGGAAGAGCTAGAAAGAAAAAGGAGAGACTACTAAAGAAATAAGCCCCCCTGTACAGACAGCCTGACGCCAGATGGCTTCTTCTAATAAATATTCAACCTTAACTCAGTTCCCATGTAACTTTGTTGTAAAGCTGCCAGCACACCCACACAGATCTGGGCCAGCAAAATGATTACAGTAGTACAAACAAAATAGTGCAATAGAGGAAACAGGCAGACAGGGTCCTGTATACAGAAAGACAGAGCTGTAAAGATGTGAGTTGATGAACCTTTAGATTTAATACTGAGAAACTTAAAATAATGATTTGGGCAGAGGAGAGAAAAAACCTTGGTGGGGGGGAAACACGCCAACTTATTTTTTCCTTGCTGTTGCTTTTATTGTTGGAAATACAGAGAACATCATTCTGCTAAGACAGCAAATGAGGCACTATAAATCAGCTGCTATTCTGCATATTTTCTGCATTCAGCTGGAATTCAGATACCTTCCCTGAAATCATAGCCCCGCTTACATTTCCACTGTCTCTTGTGCACACAGGGGCACAAGTTAAAAAGGAAGATTTTGTGCATGACATTTGTTATATTAATTGGGAAGAGAAAGAGGAGATTTGATATATTCTTCTTAAGAAAACACTGGCTCAGAGCTCAAAAACTTGCATTTCAGTCGTGCGAGTGTTTTTGCCCCGAGCTCTTTAATTTCAAAATTGGATTATGAGATCTGAATATCAGAACACACCAAGTTGGCAACCCCAAAACTATTTAAATAGGACCTTGACCAAATCATGATCTAGTGCTAAGATTAGGAGCAGGGGAAAGGCAATGAAAAAGGAAATGTTTTTGAGAAAAGCATCCATTGAAAATGTGAAGAAAAAAGATACAAATTAGAAATTAAATTTTAAAAATCCTAAGGATTATTTCTATTGATTTCTTGGATCTGTTTCATGCAGAATATCTTGAGTTTAAAGTCTGACCAAACTTCTACCTGTAATTAAGGTTGTTATTTTACAACCATCTATGGGTCAGTGATGGGTCAGGGAGTTAAATTATGCATTTACTTTCATTGAGAGAGTACCAACATGAGGCAAAAGCTCTTCTTTGTCAAGAACACAGCCTTTTGGTGTTATAACTCATGGTGTGCTCTTGGAAGGACATTATTTTGCATGATACAGAAGAGTATAAATAGAATTAATAAGACAGAAATTAAAAAAAAAAAGGGGGGGGGGGGTGTAGGCTGAACGTCAGAAAATATTTCCTGGTTGTGAGAGTTTCCCTCTGCAAAGCAGATCGACAAGGAGATGTAGTAGGCTGTAGAGTCAGGCTTTCACCACTTCCCTCGGGAGATTGTCACTGTGGAGGTTTTAAAAACAAAGCTGAACTCAGCACTAGTAAATATGCTGCAGGGAATAACCCTGTGCTGGGCAAGATATGGACAAGATCAATTAACAGATCTCTTCTATATCTACTTTCTATTATTTTTGACTGTTGGGAAGAAAACTTTGCTAGAGAAAAGCCTAAAACTCCCTCCACCCCCTGCCTTTTATTTTTAAAGAGAACAGACTCTGTGGCATTGCAGGCTCATGTCTGAAGCTCTGTTCATTACAGCAGCAATGTCTCTCCCACCAGTTCTGCTCTCTTCACTCTATCTCTCCACTGTTACTGAGAAACACTGGGAAGAATTTCCTGGAGAGAAAAGAAAGCGAAAGAGATCTGAATCTCTCTTATTTCTGGTCTTTCTAGACCCCTTTATAATATTCATCTATTCTGAACAGCATTTGACACTTCCTTCCCACCCACCCCCATTAGGAATCAGCAGTGGATGCCTCCTTGTGTTCCTTCTTCTCCAGCCTCAAGGTACACATAACAATTCTATCCTCACCCAGAGCACGACTGCATCAAATGAGAGAAGGAGTCCAATGACAGCAGGCAGGAGTCTTGGTAAGCTCCATGCCTGAAGAAATGCACACCTTTTGTTTATGTCTAGCAGGATGAAAGCCATGAGATGGAGCCGGACACAAATCTGTCAGCCCTTGGGAAAAGAAGCTGCTAACAACACGCCTCCTCAGCACCACATACCACAAGAACATCAAACAAGTCCTTCATTGACTATGCTGGCTTGAAATTCAAGATATCTGTGCTTACCTTAATAAACCAGGCCTACAACACTGAAAAATCCCTGTATAAGTCTTAGGGGTGCTTAGAGGTTTCAAGGTCATCACTTAGACTCCTCCAGCACTAAGCTTCATTCTGCAAACAAAATTGGATCCAAATTAGGGCTAACTTCAAAACCAATTTAAATCCTGCCCACACTCTTTTTGTTAAAAGTATGACAGATATCGAAGGGCAAAAAATGAAAGCACATGGATTTCTTCTCTATGGAGAGGCAGAGAGATGAGACCATGGCTAAGAGCAGCATTTCTCTGCAGGCTTGGGTACCACTGGGTGACTACACAATCACACAGCACAGTCCCTCTAGAACACACAGACTTTGATCTTTATATCTGCTTGATTATTGAATAGAATGCAAAATTTCTATTAGTATTGTGTGGTTCAGAAAAGGAAAGAGGCAAAGGAACACCAGGAGAGAAAGAGCGTGGAGAAAATTAAATAACAAAGAGACACTGACAGAACAAAAAGGACGGACACAGTAAGCTCTATTCCATCCTCTCCATGGCCAGTCCCATAGTCCCAGTAGAAGTGCCATAGGCTCACTGATAGGTGGGGATGGAAGCAAGTCTCAGCCTTCCCTAACTTCTCAGCTAAGCACCAGAATATATCAGATGAGGGAAAAAACAAGGAAGGAGGTGAACTCTGGGCTAAGGGAACAAAAGGGAATGAAGAGAGAGTCTTCCAATGCCTTAAGGCACACAGAACTCAATTAAGAGTTGGTTCCAATGAACCAGTTTTCGCTGCACCTCCAGTGGAGGCTGAATTCTCTCACAAAAACCTTGCCCATGTCCCATTTCCTCCTGCCATGGAGCAGGGAATGGCACAATGGTTGGGGAAGTAGGGGGAGACTGAAGCATAGAATATCCTGAGTTGGAAGGATCATTGCTGGGTCCAAACTCCTCCAAGACTTCTAGCTGGAATGAAAAGCGGCAGGACCACTATCCCAGCAAGGAGCTCGCCAGGGTCAACTTCTCAGCTCCTGTAAGCAACCTGGATGCACACTTTGTTATCATTCAGCTTTTGGGGGTGTCTGCTTGAGTGATCATTAGCCTTACATGCTCAGGATCTTGCTGGAACCAACAAGATCCATTAGGAGGGCATATGACTGGATGCCTTACATCCACATAATGCAACTCCTGTTACACCAAGTTTCTTCAGAGTAGGCTACTCATCAGGCTGGAGCTGCAGCAAAGCTCACTATTGCAAAGAAATTAAAAAACAAAAATAGTCAGAGGTAATAAAAATGGTCCAACTTAACACTTTTTTTTACAAAATTCTGTGTTGTCTCTGAAACTCGAGCAGTGATTCCGGACACAAGACCGAGCACGACGCAGTGTTGATGCTCTCAGCCATTAGTTTATAAATTGAATAAGATAGATGTGTTCATTCATATGAACTAATGTAGTTTTTCTTATGAAGGTTTCATATTATACAAATCCATTAGCATATTTACAAATTAATCTTCCCTTAGGAAGAAAAAAGATCAAAGATTTACAGAAGGAAGTGCTTTATTACTTTTAAACTGCCTTTTTTTTTTTTTCAAAGAAAGAGAAAAAGAAATGAAGGGAAATTATGTCGAACCATAAATGTTTCTTTATGACTACTGTTCAGCAGCTTTGTGGGAGATTTAAATTTACTAAAGGGCAAGGGGGACTTTAAGCCATCTATATGAGTTCAGTCTTAAAAATATATATACATGACAGGTGCCCATATAAGTTCATGCAGTACAAAATATTCCATAAATGAGCTCATTTATCTGAGTAATTTTAAAAGAGCTTCTGCACAGGGAGAGATATTTAGTATGAATTATAGTCAGTTTACCTTTCATAAGTTTTTTCATCACTTTCCATACCTCCTTTGGTGCTACTGAAAATATCTGTAGTTATCAAGCGTTATATTCAACCTTGCTGTTCCCTATTCCCAGGAAAGCCCTATTGCTGAAGTGACTCCATGTTCAAGATATGCAGTTTGTAAAGCCCTGCATGCATGATTATTTCTTCTTCACAGATGCCAGATAAAACAAGACCAGGCTGAGAAATCTTTTATCTAAGCAAATAACTTGAATAACAAAGAGTATCCCAGGTAAAGGGAAAAATCTCTGGGTTTGCCCTCATCAATTAGATTTGGCTCAGTTGTAAAAAATTCCTCTTTCTATTCTCAGCATGACTTTGTACTATGGTTGGAAAGAAAGAGTAGTAGAGCAGCAAGGAAATGAAATGAGATGCAAACCTTTAATGATTTATTAATAACCACTTTCTGAGACATTTCTAACTACTAAAGAGAACTCAGAACACTAAATACATTAAGATCTTCAAGGGCAGGGTAGTGGAGGGGAGAACTATTGAAAAGTTATGAAAATACTAGAAAACCTCCAAGGGAAAAAAAGAACACCTGACAACCAAAGCACATTTTTGGTAGAGCTTCTCCTTCCTTGGGACTGGAGTTGGAACTACATGACCTTTAAAACCCCTCCCAAACATAAGCTTTGTACTTCTGTGCTAAATTGAAGATCTTTTGCAACCATTAATATTTTTATTTCTTTTTTAAATACTTTAGGATATAATCCCTGGAAAACTTCAAGGCTTTTACTAAGACTAAGGTCAAATCACCATTCATCTTCAGAATAAGTCTCATTTTCTCATGACCACTGCACTCAAGTATAATTTCTTTCACTTCTTGGAGCTTTCTGAAAAATTGATGTTAGGTTGAAAAGGACTAGAAACATGCACCTCTGTTCCTCTACATTGCACATCCAACAATGAAGTCTTCTCACAACAGGACAGCTGTGAATTTACTGTACTGGAGTCACAGGCACAAATATACCCAGCGGTCTCTGCCAGACAGTGAATGGTTTCACAGGGTCTCATGGCAGGATAGAAAGAGAACACCAGTAAACACACTACTGAGAGGCAGAGGTTTTAATTCTGTTCACAAAGCTGTACATTCCCTCTTCACAGCTTTCATCACCAGTGACTAAACTGAACCCTGCACGAGGAACCAAACTGGACTTGTTCTCCTCCCTAAGCATCCTCCTCTGGAAATCTTCTCACCCTCCATCCACATTCCATCTATCTCCATGAAGGACACACACCTTCAGCAAGTTTTGGATGAAAGGTATTCTTCCTCTACTCCAGAGCTGACCTGAGGCGTAAAACACCTCCACATCCCATGCTCTCCCTGAATAACCAGGAAACTTAATCTCTTTGTGCTCTTTTCCTCCATTTTCCTGAAAGCATCAGAGAGAAGCTATCCAGAAGGTTTCCCTGTAACACTTAGAGGGGAAATTCAGCATCATTTTTTGTTTTCCCTCAGACACTGCATTTGGCTATCAGTGTTCACAGTTAGCAAACCAGAACTCTTCAATGTCTCAGTCTACCCACTTGAGAAATCAATAAAAGATAAACCTACCCATGTTTCAACACTATGAAGGTTGGTAAATGCTTTTAAAGTGCCTTGCAAACCTGAAAAGCTGCGATAATTTTATAATGGCCTGAATGCTTTGTAGTTCTACAGAATATTTTATTCCCAAATCTTAAGCTTTTACAAGTAACTAACCCTAACTGCCACAGTCCTACTGTCTGTAAATAAACAATAATTTTCAGGGTTGTGCTTAGTCCATCACATCTTAGTTCAAAATACTGACGCCAGACACTGTAATTTATCATTCATGTGATCTGCTGGTCCAGCTGAGTTCCGCAAAACATTTTTGTTGAAAATATTATTGGCCAACCTACTCCATAGATTAATGATAATTGTCTCATAAAATGATAATAAATAAACAAAAAAGCATGTTTTAGAGCCAGCAGGAAAGAAGTCAACAAGTGAGATTCAACCAGAGAAAAAAATATCATATCAACTGAAAACCCTTAGGCCAATGCTCTGCCAAACCAAGAGGCATTTAAGGTTAGCACTTTACACTTTCCAGTCTTTCCACTCTCCAGCCATCACCACCTTGTTAAGGATACTGACTACATCACACATGTGAGAGGAGGTTTGGCACCACAAGTTTTCCAGGTGAAAAAGTGTGTCATCAATGAAGAAGAATTGCAAGTCATTAAACTGGAGTGTATGCTGTGCATGCCTCTTCAATTCAATATGGGGAATTAAGAAGTCAAATGCCTGTGGCATTAAATATGAATGATGAATGCAAGAAATAAAACAAGTAGAAGAGAAATCTATGTGTTTCATTACATGAGGTAGCTGTGCCACTGGCACCTTTTGCTTTTGTAGGAAAAAAATTGTCTAAGATTAGAAAGCAAAGAAAACTCTGCTTGTTTTTAAGGAAATTCATATCAAATCTTGATGAGATTAAGAAATAAAGTATTTTCCAATTTAAATTTCATTCTGATAATCTTAAAAGATTTTTACTTTATGAATCTGGAATTGAGAAGAATAGCACACATAACTGTCTTTATAACAGGCTTCTGTAAGAACTGAAAATATTTAAAGAACGAGCACAAACGATGGAAAAAGAGCAATGTCAGAAGTGACACATTATCTCATTTTAAGGCATGACTTTCATGGACTACGAAGGCTAAATAACATGAGCCACAAAGGCTTCTGTGTGTATCACAAAGCACTCGGCATGGAAACCACTTCTCTAATTCTCTGACGGAAATGGTCTCTTTCATCTCCGATCAAGTTTCAGAGGTATTTTTATTTATTTGCACTTCAAGGGTTGTGAACCAAGTTCTCCTCATAATTTCATACAACAAATTGTAGAATATATCTACTCAGAGGCTCACCAAGACATATAACTTGAAGAGTTGGGTTCCCCAGGTAGTCGGATGCTGTCTGCACTCAAGATGTCTCTCTTACGGACATCTAATATTAAGCAAAAGTCTATTAATTCTCTAAATATGGCAGAACAAGAGACTGTGTCCTAGAAGAATGAAAATTGAGAACAGCCAGGTGGCATCTAGAGGTACTAAGACAGACAACAAAATAGTTCACTAGATTTTTTTTTCAAGATGCTGAAGATGGGGGAGAAGAAATTCTACAATCTGATCACCAATTTCATCCAAAGATTGAGGTAAATAGTGAAGGAGTGCTAAGGGGTAAATATATTTATTAGCGAGAGGGAAAAATGTTTTTTCTTGCCCGTTTGGAGATTATGAGGTTTCAAGACAACATGATACCCAAATATTTGAATATCAATGAATTCTGATCCATTTTGTATTACTGATTTATATTTTTCAGTATGTAATGAAAACGGAAAATGTTTGAAGATCTGAAAAACATCCGTCCCACCTGAGACAATTTTGAAACTCTTACTGAAGCATAATTTTCTTTGTTGATAAAATGAATTGTTTCTGGATTTTAAGGATAAAAGCCTAAATTATACATAGGTATACACACACGCATAACATATATGATGAATTTTGGTACACAGTATGTGTTCTATCCCACAGTCTCATCTACATTTTCCTCAACTTATTTTCAAGCACAAAAAGTGAGATGTTTGCATCATGCAATGTCTTTTTCACTACCTTGTTGTGTGATAAATCATGACAAGGATGGCATGGATCACATCCCAGTTGGCAGAATCACTGTGGGGGTGAAATCAACAATTTGAACCAGGCACTTGCTTATCACAGACCATCTGACAACAGGACTAAATTATGTGGGGGCTCCTTTAAATCACGTAATACAGTCTGGCTTTGTACAGGCACCTTGAAAGGCTAGAATATTGCAATGAGTCCCCCAAACTTCAGGCATTGCATTGTCACTGTGTCCCCTTATGAATTCAACATGTTTTTTGACACTTTACACATTTTGTTATGGGGACTGGGTCACTGGAAGTTTTCACAGGCTTTTTTCCTCAAAACAGCCAGTGTGGAAAAACTACATCTCTACCAACACCATCCACAACATCCATAACATGGGTGTTGGAATAATTCAGGTGGCACAGGCATCCTTGAGAATTTCAATCTGAATTAATCTTTTTGAAATAAGATTTCTTTTCCCCAGTGCCACAAACTAAAAATGATGTAAGTGCAAAATCTCTGTAGTAAATTAGCAATAAAAGAATAAAACAGTTAAACGAATATATTTTTCATGCTTGAGGGCTGTGTGTTTAACAGTTTTCTAACTGTTCATTCATTTATATAAAAATACTTTGGTTATTATCTACTTGAGTTGAAATTAGATATTTAATTGACTGGAGGGAATGAAATTCACTCACTTTTAAATAAAGCAATGATTTAAAAATATTCCTGTAAAGTGATTTGTAAGACCACACCAGCACTAGTTCTTGGCACACGTCCTTGTCTGTGTATATACTTTAAAAGCATGGTTGTTTTTACAAATGTAGTACTGTGAGAGCGAACTTCTTCAGAAACATGTTTATCTTAATTAGGAAAGTCAACAGACTTCTAATGGGAAGAAATGCGTATTTTTCTCTGTGGTATCTAAAGCATCAAAGGCCTCGTTCTCATGCCAAACCAATCTTCCTTCCTGCCTGCCTTTCAAACCCAGGTGATTGCAGACAGCTGAGCAGACATTTTCCCAAAAGCTTCTATTGACCTGGCTCCAGTCCTTTCCCGTGCTCTGTCTCCTTTTCTATCCGCATGTCACTTCTCTTTCTCTTTCTGTGTATTTGTTGTATTTTTGCCCGAGGAAACCTAGGGATATTCATGGCACCGAGGCAAATAATGTGGAATTAAAAACTAAATTCTTCAGGCCTTATCCTAGCAACAGGACCATCACCATCTGTTCAGAGGACAGGACTGCCATTATCCGCTGCATTCCTTGTACGTACTCCATCACCTGTGAGGGGAAAAGCATTGCCCCTTATCCTGGGGTCTTTGTTTAAAAACAAAGTCGTCTGCTTCTTTCTGGTACCAATACATTTCATAAATGTGATGTACAGTACATTCAAAGGGATTAGGCAGCAATAAAAGCTTGAAAAGCTTAAAAAAAAAAACCTAAGGAAGGACATCTGCATGATAAACAACAAAAGCAAATATTGTTTGATTTAAATAAACAGTTGAGATTAATTAGCAAAAGTTCATACAAATTCTTGCATCTACTACCAATATCAGTGAGGCAAGCACACCACCTTTGACTTTGGGAGAATTTTACAGCAGTGGTGGAATTGTTATTAGGGGTTTGGTTTTTAATTTAAATATCTAATTTAAAATCTGTGTTCCCCAACGTGCTGCAAAGGCCGTTTTGGCTGCTCACAAACATGTCTGCAGCTGAAGTCTGAAAACAGAGCAACAAAAGCTGAAGGGCTGCACACCTCTTACCTCAGGAAAACACAAAGTTGCTCAAAGAGCTAAAATACCCCACAATTTAATCTTAAGTCACCATCTTCTACACTTTAAGGATAGTATTCTTTATTTCTCATTTATTTCTGCTCTGAATATGTGAAGAAAGGGAAAACCACACAAAGGAGGAAGAGGTAAAAAATCAGTGAATTAGAAAAAAAAAATCCTGGAAATCAGAGCAGCAGTCTTGACCTCATATTATGTTTTCAGTTTGAAATTATAATTTATAAAAGCTGGTTGACTGCCTGTCTCTGTTGTTTTTATGCCACTTATAAACAAAGCTGCAGTCATATTTATTTCTCAGGGCTTACAGACACATTTGTGGTATGCAGCTTGGCAACAGAAACTGGTAAAGTCTGCCCGCTCCTACCAAATCTCCAAAGTGCTCATCCCACCCCATGCAGCCATCAGTCTCAAAGTCAGAGGTGCTGCACCCCCTCCTTCCAGGCAGAGTGGAGCTCCCCACCCCATCTCAGCCTAACCAGCCTCCCCTTCCTCTCCAAGGGGTGTAAGAAGGGATGGAAAGTCGTAGCCTTAGAACTGCAAGTAAACTTCTCCTTCTCATTCCTTCCCACAGCCTTTTTCCCTGTTCAGTTTTCATTTATTATATAAATTAGCTTGCTCCTGGCTTTGCTGCAGGAGGGTGACAGGTAGGTAGCATCTAAAATCCTACTTGGTAGATCATAAGACAAGGATTGTCCTAGAAGGGAGTTCAATGTCAGCTGAACACAGAGGTTGGGCCCAGCACATCCTTCTTTTCAAGTAAAAGCTTGAGTCTGTTCTGTTTTCTCACAAATATTTACAAGAATGGGAAAAGGATCCAAGAGAATGAAGAAATTACCTATCATTAAAATAAAATTTAAAAAAAAGGTCTACAATTTACCCTAGATTATTAATTTGTTGCATTAATGAATTTCAGGCTTTGTTATAAAACAAGGGCTAATGTTTTACCTCAGCCAAGCAGGTACCCAAATTTAAGTGAACAAAGTGTTCCAAAGCAGAGATACACAAATTCTTTCATCTCAAATTATCTGGGATGTTTTGTTCAATGGAATAAATTGCAAAGCCCTAAACTGACATCAATTCCTCTGCAAGCTTTTATGTGAGCAGGGAAGCTTCCTTGGAAGTCAGAAGGAGCCCAGAGGTCCTTCAGCTCCAGGACAGAGGCTGGTGCTTTAATTTAGCCCAAGAGGATTCAGCTTGCTCTGCCATCTAGGTGGCCTCAGATAGGACACCACTTTGGCCAAATATGAATGCAATTATGTTTTTGAAATTGCCTCTCAATGGAAAAATCTGTCTCAAATGGTACTACTTCAGTTTTGTCAACACTAACATAAAGATTTATTTTAAAAGTCTTTGAAGCATTGTTTGGATTTTGGCTTTCTTACCAAACTACTAAACTTCTCATCTTTGCATTCCTCCAATATTTCATAAAAGTAATAAACTCTTGTACATATTTTCAGAACAAAACTGATGTTGCCTTCACTGCAGAGAATACAAATACATGTATTAGTATTCACAGAGTCTTGCTGTCATTATGGACCAGGCTTTAACAAAAAGGAAGGATAGAAGCATGGTATTTTATATGGAAAATTGGGGGATGGTGGAGGGAGAGGGAGACCAGAATGTAAATGTACTGAAAGCAAAACTCATGTTTCAGTAACAAACATATTTCCAAGCAGGGCTGAAGTGCAACAGAGACAAAACTAATGAGACCCTCCATACTTTTCTAGTTTCAAGGAGGAAGTGGTTAGTAATTTAAGACAGATAAAGAAATCCACTAATTAAAATATTCTGGGATGAATGGTAGCTTCCAATTATTTTCCTGATTTGACACAATCTAGTAACAGCATACCATAACAATGTTTTACGCAATGTCAAGGGATTTTGTAAAAAGAAAGTACAAATTGTGTCGGAATTTTGAGGACAACGACAATAGAGCAGTCACAGATCAGCCCATGGATTAATGTTTAAATGGATACAGAAATGAAGGGATACAGAAATGAACAGAGGGAAATTTGTTGTTGAGAAATAACTGAGTTTTAATAAGAATAAAGGTTGCAAAGGAGAATGTTAACAGGTAATAAGGTTACAGTGGATCACAGAATCACTGAATGTGTTGGATTGGAAAGGACCTTAAAGACAACCTTCCACTAGACCATGTTGCTCCAAGTCCCATCCAGCTTGGCTTTGAACACTTCCAGGGATGTGGCACCACAGCTTCTCTGGGAAATTTGTGCGAGAGCCTCACCACTCTCACTAGATACAGCACACCTTTTTTCTTAGTTTATGTGCAATTTTAAAGATTCTACTCTTTTCTAAGTAATCTCCATATGCCTCATTCCCTATTTCTGCATATCCACAAATATAATAAAGCACAGAGCTCAAGTTTTCTCACTCCAACATCCATCGCGGCGAAAGGTTTGTCATCCAACTTGATATCTGAATGCAAATAGCTGCATAACTTCCTCTCATCTCAAGTGTAATTTAGCACAGTACCACAGTAACTACTGAGAGCACACCCAAGGTCACCCATAAGTGAACTGAAATGTCTGGAGGGCTGAGAGTTCAGCAGCTCTAGTAGCACAGACTGGTGTGACAGGGACCTAGAGGGGCTGCTACCCAGGAGATCTATCACTGCATAACACACTGGAGTTTAGCCCCTTAAAACAAGCTGTATCTCAGTTTTACCATTAGTAACATAGATATAAAACATTTGTCTCCATCTCGATGTATTGCCAGGAATTTCTATTTTAGAACAACATTTTTAAAGCTATAGAGGAATAGAGATGATCACTGTGACTATCAAGCCAAAGCTCAGCTGCTGCTGTGGTGTGTAAGCATAATGATAATGGGGAATGGTAAAGACATTTTAAAAGCTGCTCACTACTTCAGCAGGTTTGATTCAGATCTCTGAGCTACCCAGCTATTTGCTAAGAGAGGAGGTGGGGAAAATAAATAAAAAGCTCTTTTTGTCATATAGTGTATATTCAGATAGATCTGGTAGTCCTGGAGATTGATAGAGCTCATAACCACTCATAACCACTCACAACACTATGAAAAAAGGGGCAAACAAAGGTAAAACAATATTAATTATGGAGCTTGTTTCATTGAGAAGACCACAAATATAAGAGCAGGTTAAGGGATTGGAATCTTAGACAACATGCTGAGATTGGGAGCCACGGGCACTCACAGGAGTGGTGCCAGGGCATCAGTGCCAGCAGGAAGGTGGGAAGCCTGGAGAGGCAGGTCTCACCCCTGGAGTGGGGTTATCCAGCCACAGCCCAGCAGAAACAGCTTCTGCTGCTACTGCTAATGATGAATACCATATGCTTGGCTCTTGCTGTTATAAAGTAAGTTACGTTATTACTGCCTGTGAGTGAATCAACTCTTTTCTTTCATTAAAAATAGCCGTTTGTGCCCATTCATGTTTCCACAGTACTAGTACACAGGCAAAAAAATGTTTTAAAATTGAAATATTCTACAACTATGGTTTTTTTCTGCTTTTCATCATTATCACCACCTTGTTCCACCCTGACTTTTTTTTCCAGGTACAGTATCCCTTTTCCCAGACAATACTCCTTAAACAGAGAAGAGAAACAATTGACACGGCACCACAGACATCATTTTTTTTCCTTTTGTTACTTGAGCTAATTCAATTCACTGTAGCTAAAACATAATGTGTGATTGGCAGACTTGATTTGGAAAATGCTTCTTTAGATATAGGGAAAAGGGATGTTTGTTACAGACATCAAATTTTATTCAGCCTCTCACTAGCTGAAGAATTATCTGTTTTGTTAAAGTTGTTTTGGCCACCACTTATCAATTTATCAGTGAAAAGGAACCTCATGGATCCGCTTGTTTCCATTTATAACTTCATATCCAAAGAACTTATTTTAGGATGTCACTAAAGGCAATCAAATCATAGGACATGCAGTTAATTCAGTTAGCATGAATTCTGCAGGCCCATCCACTCGAATACTGCAGGAATATTTCAAAGTTTCATCATTTACAACTGCTGCCTTCACAACTGTGTAGTCTTGCCGTTGCAGAATGGAAAAAGATATTGCTTTTATTTTTGTTTTTCAGTAAACTTTGTCTTTGATTTTGTAAGTATCTTAGCATATATGCAAGTATAGTAACAGGCCATAGCTGTTGTATGGACATCGAAACACAAGGGCAGAATTGATTAAAATTTTGCCATGTGTTCTGCTTCCGGGGTTTCACTAAGCTCAGTTTTACCACACTACTGTCAAACAAAGCAAAGCTCTTGGAGAGCAGCACAATGTCAGCACAGGTAGAAGGAGAGTGACACAACTGAATGCCACAAAAGACCCCTTCATATTCCTGACAAAACAAACCTGCCATGAAAAGAAAACTGGAAAGACTGAAAAACAAACAAACAAAAAAACCCACACAAAACAAAAACACAGAAGACTGGCAGCAAGCCCTTGACACAGAGACAACCCAGTGCAGCACCTCTCCCTGTTTATTTTATGCCAAAATGATTTCCTATACACCTGTTCATAAAAAAATGATAAGAGCTAAAAGTATCCAGTTATTGTGAACTGGAGTCACAGAAAACTAATACCTTGGCACACAGCCTGTAGGAAAAAAGAACACAATATATTACTTCCGTCATACATGTAGGAACTACAGGGGATCATTTTCATACACTTGAATAGGCCACTGTTAGAGATCAGCAGTTGATTGGCCAAATTAACCCCAGGTCTACCTCCAAAATGATTATGATTGCATATTATAATTAACGATGACACTAAGGATATTAAGCTCAGAAGGGGTTTTGTTTGTTTCCATGAATGATAGATTCATTTCATTCAGAGTAGATGTTCACGGCATGCTCTGGGCTTATGCATCTCCCTGAAACCCTGGAGATAATCTCATGGCCAATGGTAATTCTGGAGAAATGGGAAAGGGAGTGGGGGGGGTCCCTTCTGGATTTTAATCTTGTTTCTTCCCTTATGGAATGAAATTATCTCAACACTTCTTGGTTGAACTCTAGTCTATCATTTTAATTAAATGTATCTGAGCAGTCATCGTGAAGCCTGAATCAGAGTAATAGGTTGGCAAGCTTAATATTGGTGTCTACATGCAGCAGGGAATGTCTGCAGCAGGTATTTATGGCCCGTATATGGGCCTTAGTAACAGATTTAGAAGTTTTATGCACATACAACAAACCAGGAAAAGAGAGGTCTAAATTTCCAGACCAAATCCAAACCCTGATCCCAAAGCTTAGGAGTCTGAGTGATTACATATCTAAATCTTCCCTGTCAGACACCATCTCTAAAATAAACCAGCACCTGAAGCCACATCCCTTGAATTTAAGGGCTCCTCAAATCAGATGCAATTTTAAAATTGATTACAATCACTTTCTTTTTGTCCTTCCACTCCTCTCTCTCTGAAAAAAAGGAACACCACTAAGAGTGAATTCGTGGTTTTGGAGCTGAACCAGTAAAGTGTCTCAAATACAGAGCTGGCTTCATGTCTAACCCAACATCACTCCAGCAGAGAGGTGACCCTCATTGTTGTGAGGGGTTGCAGCAGCAGGCTCTAGAAATCCGAAACACAACAAGGTTTACTTTTAAACACAAATGGAAAGGTGGTTGAAAATATCCAAAGTGAGAAATAATGTAATGAGAGGCAGACCTGTGTCTAACTCATTCCTGGACAAACCATTCAAAGCAAAGTCTGCTTTTTTTCAAATTAAGTTGCTCTCCCTTGTTTCAAAAGGGGAGACAAGTGAAAAAGACATAGGCCCTGAGGTAGTCTTTTTAATTTTCAAAATGATCTTCCTCAAAAATTTGTCACCACAGAACCAAAATTCTTAAACTAATTCACTTCTTTAAAGTATGCAACATACCTGTTGATGGCTTGTAAAAGTAACACATAGGGTGCATTATTGCGTGGGCAAAGCATGACCTTCAGCACTGGATTTATCAAGAAATTTGTGCATGTTTTGGATGGAAAACCAATATACTTTTTTCCTTTCCTCCTCCCTCAATAATTACTTGCTCTCCATGTAACTATAGAAGAATTCCTTCTAATGCTGTGTAAGAGCAGATTAAAAGTCCTTTTTTCAAAGCTGTCAGATATATACTTGAGTCCTCAGATCAGCAGTTCAGGACTGATATTTGCCACAGAGAAATTTAGCCTAGGAAGGAATTATCCTTCACCTGTTACTAGAAAGCTGGTAATAATATTAATCTCTCTATCCATTATTCCATTATGACTGCATGCCACATATTGAAAAAACAACACAAGCAAAAAAAAGCTCATGTTGAACTGCACTAACAGCTTTATTTTCTTGTCTTTCTTTTCATATTTACTCTTACACTTTAGTAATAATATAACAGTTAATATCTACAATTAAAATCAATTGGAGTTTTATGAGGCAAAATACAAACTCTACTATGAGTTATTTGCTTTTAATTTTATGTTTTCATTCTTGTAAGTGCATTGTTTTGTATAAATATGTTATAGGTATTTATAGTCTTCTTGTGCAGCCTAGAAATAAACATCATAATTAGTTTAACTTCACCAATTTTTCCACTGCTAAGATCTATCCACCTATGGTTTTAAATACAGCAGCTACTTGACAGAGTATATTGATGGGCTTTAATCACTGCTGAACATTTCCTGTCTATTTGTAGGCACTCAAAGAAACCCAAGGGGCATCATTTACAAGAGTCCAAACAGAAGAGATTTGACAGGATGTCACAGGGAATAATCCAAGAATTATGAGTGTAAAAACAGATATTGAATAGCACAAACCAGTCCAGTCCTGGCAGTTTAGCAATCCCTGTATAACCAGAAGAATCATAATGGTGATCTTGTACCAACATGGCAGAGTTAGAACAAATTTAGTAAATCTTTATGGAAAGCTCAAGCATTACTAAACTCCAGCTGAAGTCTACAGACAAGTTTGAAAGAATGGGAGAGAAGAACCCCTCATGTCCCAGTATTTCCCCATTTCTCAAAAGACGAGGCAAATGAAACGTTGACTAATTAAAATTAGACAAAAGTAGAAATACATTTTTGTTTTCTAGTTAGGAACAACTAAAAAATTAATAAAATCCAACTTTATTCAGTGTTTTTGTCTCACACAGAAATAGAAAGATTGGTACAAGTTGGAAGAGATCCTATTTGCCACTTCAAGACCAGGAATTGGAGATGAGCTGCTTGTATCAAGGCAATTCTGGATTGCTTTACCCAGGCACTTTCTTCCCCAGGGATTCAGAAATGAGAAGGGGCCCAGATGATACAGAAAGGCCACTTCTGTCCTGCCAGACCCCAGAGCACATTGTTTTACACACGTAGCAGCAGCAGCAGAGGTGGTGATTTGGCAGATGGGAACTCACAATAGGACCAAGTATCTACGGGAAAGAATCCAAGTCAGAGAGGTGACAAGGGAGTGCAGGAGCTGGGGGTGATGGGGAGAAAGAAAACAGGAAAGAAAAAAGCAGCTGACAAGAGGAATGCTGACTCTGAAAAAGAATCAGAGGAAGCTAAAGGGGACA